>CM046461.1:16400199-16774214 GCA_025506415.1 Flaveria robusta | reverse complement strand
TTTAAATTACTATAATACCCTTTTGAAGGGGAAAATAAAATAAGGATGCTTAGAAGAGTGACAAGTGTCAAAAATATGATTTAAAAAAATACAAGTGATAAAAAACTTTATTTTTAGATATTATTATATAGATATAGATTACATTAAAAATACTACTTTTTCGCTCTCTTCTCAATTAAATAATATTTTTTATACTTTGTCATCACCTTTTCTCTTTCTCTATTTACAACCACTTATAAAAATATTAAAAAATTTATACGGGTTGAATAGTGATTCATTAAATATACAAATTGAACAGTTACTTTTCTTTCTACTCCACTCACAATTATTACAACTACTTTTCAAATATAAGATTCACACACATATAAATATAATAAACATAACTACCCTTAAAATTAAGCAAAGAACAAAAAAAACCTATGGAACCCACCCACCAATATCATCTTCTTCACCACAAACACTCTCAAACTCTCTCTCTCTCTCTCTCTCTCTCTCTCTCAAACACACACACATTGTTTCTCTTTTTCTCTTTTCTCCATCACAATCACAACAGCTTTCCATCACCACCAACACCAACCACCACCAGCAAAACTCTCATACTATCTCTCTCTCTCTCTCTCATTCTTTCTTTCTCCCACACACTCTCTCCTCTTTCAATCACCATTATCACAACCACCCATCACCACTACCACAACCTTATCACCACCACCACAAACCACCATCACCACCATCATAGCCTCCAACCCACACCATTACAGCAGGCCTATCACCAGCACTCCAACCACGGATGAACACCCACCATAACCGCCCATCACTACCACTGTAACCACCAAGCAAAAGCCTTGGCATCGCCGTGCTTCACCATTCCACCACCAGATCTGATTCAAAGACCAGATTTCACACCGGTGGTGCTTGTGGGTTGTGGTCGTGGAGGAGGCGGTGCTTGTGGACTACCGATAGACCATCACGTATTCACACCAGATCTGCTTTAAAGACTAGATTTCATGTCGCTGGTGGTTGCGGTCGTGGAGGAGGTGGTGCTTGTGGACTACCGATCGACCATCGCGTATTCACCCTTCGACCACCGCGTATTCAACAAGATCACCTCTACGTTTCATCGAAGATCATTTGGACAACACTCAAATCTAAGTTCTCTCGTTGTGGTTCACCTCAATCTACCCTCTGTGGTTGCAAAAATGGTTCAAGTATAGGAAGCCCTAACAATCCTTCACCGCTAGCCACTGGGGGGAGGCATACCACCGCCAAACATCGTGGGACCTCCTCTATAAAAAATGGTTAAGGATATTTTCTTTTTTTTATAAAAAAGTAACAATAAAATCTAACGTCATTAAGGCTTTAGACTCAAACATAGACAAAACTAAAACAAGGGGCGAGTTGCAAATTAAAAACTTTTAAAATTCAAATAAAATTAAAATTAACAAAATGCAAATAGTAATTTACTCTAATTAGATGTGTTTAAAAAAACCAGTTCGAAAATCGGTTCACCAAAAAACCGAAACCGGTTTTGGGCTCAAACCGGTTTGGCCCAAACGGTTTCAACCCGGCCCAACCCGCCGGTTTTAAGGCGGTTTGTAGATCTCCCCCTTCAAACCGGTTCTTAACCCTGTCTGGTTTCAAACCGGTTTTAACCCTGTATTCAAACCGGTTCTCAAACCGGTTTTGTATTCTAGCCGTTGGGTAACGGCTATATAGCCGTTTTTTGGCCGTTAGAGGTCCTTTTTGACCCTTTTTGGTGGCTTTTTTTATCATTATACCCTCAATCAGTTAGTCACAACAAGTAAAAAAACAATAATAATAAAAAAAAACCACCATTAGGATATTAATAACAACATTAATAACAAAAATATTAAATTAATATAATATAATTATATATTTTAACAAAAATTTTAAATTTTCTTTAAATTTGCTTTTAATCTATTAATATAAATATGATATATAATTTAATTTAATTTTCTTTAAATTATTTTATTATGGAATAACCCCAAAAAAAATTTAAAAAAAATAAAAAAAATAAAAAATAAAAACCGAACCGGTTTCCAAACCGGTTTGGTCGGTTTGTGTTTTATGGGGTTGAAAACGGTTTGTAACCCGAACCGGTTTGGGGCCAAACCGGTTTTGACTTTCGTTGACCAAACCGGTTTCGGTTTGGACCCCAAACTGGTTTGGGAAAAAAACCGATTTGTACACCACTAACTCTAATCCAAATTTAGTTATACATTTTAAGAAGTCTAATAGCATTCACAATCCATTTCTTATCCTTATCCTTATCCATATAATTACACTAAAAACACTAGTTTTTCTCTCATCTTTCAATTAAATAATATTTTTTATACATTTATTATTGTCTTTTCTCTTTCTTTTACTCACAACATCTTTTAAAAATATTTAAAAATTTATAAGAATTAAAAAATATTTATTTAAATTTACAGATTAAATAGTAACAATTCTCTTCCCTACATTAATAATCACTAACAATTATTTATATAATATAAGAAATAATTTATATAAATATACCGAATAAGCTATGAAGGCTCTAAAAATAAAAACTAACCTAAAGTCGTAAACCCATTAACAAAGCCCACGAGTCCATGTCCCATTTCCCCAAAATTTTTAAAACACTTAGACCTAACTCTAAACCAGGCCAGCTCCTGTCCGACAGAGATTGTGAACCACCACCGCCGACCAGCGGCTGAGCCACCAGCCCACCACCGTCGACCGGCGACCACTCCGGCAGGACCATTTGAGCATTGATTCATCGAGAGGCTAGTTTCATCTCCTTTTTTCTTTTTCAACTTCATAATATTAGATGTGTTAGACTTGTTTAAACCTCATAAAATGTTATAATTAGATGTTTTTAGGATTAGTTAATGTGAAACATGATTCAGTACTTGATTAAAAATAGAAACTCGATTGAATTTTTCTTGTGACATTTGTGTTGAAACTTGAAATGTTAGGGATTATTGATTTTAGGGTTTTAGTGATTTTGGTTATTTGAAACTTTACTGATTGGTAATGTGAAAGAAGAAACAAGTTGTGCCAATATGATAGGTATATCTAACCAAGGTTGGATTGTTATTAGATCAGTGAGTAAATGTTTATGAATGTTTCTCAAATGTGCACCACAAAGAGGGATGGCTTGTAAAATTCATGCATTCATGCACCAAGTGTTATGAATTTATGTTTTTGTGAGCCGATTTTATAGGCTGGGGACCTTTCGGTTTGCGGTTTCTTTGCTCAAAGTATTTTGAATCATTGAGTAATGATGAATGATATGTTTGGTAATCTTATAAGGTGAAACTATTTGTACTTTAACTACACATATCTTTCCAGCTTTGCTTTATATTTATCTTGTTTTTATGCTTCGGATGACCATATTTTAGCTTTAAATAATGGTGCAAGTGTTTTCTTGAAGAACTGATGCTCTAGATGAGTAGATGGTCATACACTAGGTCAATAGCTTTATTCCAGCAGTGATTTGTATACAGAGAGTCAGATACAATTGCTTTTGTAACATTCTGTGATTCCCTCTTTCCTTATTTTCTTATAGTTTAGGTGGTAGTTTTATCTTCACAATATATTTGTTGTTTACAACTTTACACAAAAGTTTCTATGTTAGCTCTGACATCATCTTTCTTCTTCTGTGAAATTTAGGGTATCCAAAAGTAAGTGCTGGTGATTTATTGATTACAACTTATTTGAAATAGTTCTCGACAAATACCTTGAACTTTAACAATGGGAAAGACGAGCTCGCGGTTAGTAACTTTGGATAATACTTCAGTAGGTTATAGAGTGCATAATTTTGCATTTTATGTAATTGTGTTTTTGTTATTGTAGAAAGGGTGAATCTAAGCATGCCGATCGGAAATTTGAGAAGAAACTAGAGTTCTATTCAAGTAAGTATTGCTTGTAGCTCATTCTTCCAATATGAGATGATCATCCATTGCAGCAGCTGAAAAACGGACCTAGTTTTGCTTATATGTGAACTTATAAATAAGTATTGCATACATTTAGAGATTCTAGTTACTGGTATGATAATTTAAGTATTCTATTTTTCAATTAGTACTTCTTCATGCTGCATTGAACATTTTATGCTTTGCCTTTGATTTTAGGAGGTTAGCTTTTGAGAAAATGATCATATCATTTACAAACGTATCTCAAATATCAAGAACTCGAGCAACAACTCAGTCTCCTTTTAGCTCAAATCTTAAATTTTTCTTCAGTATCATATTTGCAAACGTCTACTTTTTGCGGTGTAAAATGTCTAGCTTGCATTCATGCATTAGAACATCGAATCTAAGCCGTCCATTTTGTTGAAACTTATTTGCAGAGGTTAGAGAAACAGTTGCTTTAGGTGCTCAAAAGGCAATCAAGAAGGTTAGTTTACTAGCTTATGATATGTTAATATTTTACTCTAGTTATAAAGCTTAAGTTTTTCTTGCTTACTGAGTTACTGTTTGACTTTCTTTATTTTCTTTGTGTACCAGAAGAAGCTTAGGACCCGACAAAAGAAATTGAAAGCATACAACCTCTCTTCCTTGGCAGAATTCCTTCCTGACGTAGAGTCTTCCAAGCAGGCTACACCTACTGATTTCAAAGTTACCAGTAAATCTAGGCAAAAACTTGTGTGAGTGCTTCATTCTGTTTCAAAAACTTTAATGTTTCTTAAGTTCCATGTGTACTTACTTTGATTAATTTA
The DNA here is from genome assembly GCA_025506415.1 of Flaveria robusta. Classification (NCBI taxonomy): domain Eukaryota; kingdom Viridiplantae; phylum Streptophyta; class Magnoliopsida; order Asterales; family Asteraceae; genus Flaveria; species Flaveria robusta. The sequence goes on along the minus strand of CM046461.1, from coordinate 16,769,497 downwards.
ATCTTTCAGAATGAAAGAGGCGAACCAATTGAAAACGGTCCTGAACAATCCCACTTTCAAAGCAGACCCATTGGCAGCCTTACACCAACATTTGCAAAACACGCAGCCTGTTTCTGATGAAAAAGCACCACGAAAGAATGGAACTGGAAAGAAAGTAAGGAAGAAGAACAAGAAGAAAGGGTCTAAAGCTTCAACTGGATCGCAATCCATGGAAGAATGATCCACAAAACCGGTTACTCTGTCACCTAATTTTGTCAGTTTTCTAGCTTCTTTTTGCAGTATGATCATCCGTTACCAGATAATATGCATATAGGCTATGGATTATATCAGAACTCTCTGTTTCAATGTCTAGTAAATACTGGGAGGAATATGTTGAACAAGCGATGTTAAGATTATCACATACAATTATCGAGGTGGAGCGTTTGTGCATTCATATTTGCTAAGAAATTAAGGCTAAAAAAATTGAATGATGGGAGTGGGATCGTTTATGTGAAAATATATATAAGGCTATATGACAAGATCACGACACTTTCGAGTTGTCAAAGTGCCTAGGAGTTCTTGAACAATATCCACTTTCGAGCTAAAGCTAGGTTTTGTCTTTTGAAATATGGGTCAGGTATTGTACTTTCTAATAAAAGGCACGTATGGAAAATACATTACATATCAACAAAATAAGTTATCTTGAATTACTATACGTGCAGTACTACATATATGCTTCATTTTCGAATGATGCTGAACCTGTAATCAGATTTTTAGGTACATGACAAGAACCTTACATCATGAGTTTGAACATCTCTAGAATGATTGGAATGTCAATGTGACGACTAGTTCATGAGACGACTTCTTTATGCTTATCAGTACTTTAGACAAAGTTGTATTTTATGATACAAGTTAAAAGGAAATATGTTTAAACGCAGTTGTCTTAAAGATATTTCTGCTTTCTGATGGTAATTTTAAGATAATAATAATAATATACACACTAAGGCTAACCCTTGAACCAAAATAGATTTCATAAATGATATATATTCTTTTATTTCACACACCAACCAAAAACTTAGTTTTGCTGAACAAACACCAATGTGTTTCTTAGAATTCTTTTAAAACTTATAAAGTAGCATTGTGATTTATTAAAATCACTGCTCAAATGCAAAATTCCATAAGAAAAAGCACATAAGCCAAACACAACAAAAGTACAAATCCTCAATTATTCCCCTCTAGCAAAACAACAATCACCACCAAAACTGGGCTCTAAACCAATCCTACAAGTCTAGGAACACAAACTCTTCAATGGCCGGGATCTCCCCGATCCTTTTAAGAGCCGACTTGCTTGGTTGCTCATCCACACCAATCGCCATAATAGCTTGCTTTCGTGGTGCAGTCCTTCCCACACTCATGAAGCTCACGTTCACATTCTCTTCACCAAGTATGCTTCCAACGGTTCCAATCATACCCGGCTGGTCAACCTGCCTGCAGAGAATGATGTTCCCTTCAAGACTCACATCCACTTCAAAAGCTCCTACTTTGGTCAAATGTGGGATTCCATCTTTCACCTTGCCTTCCACCGTGACCTCCCCAGACTCAGAGATTGCACTCGCGAATTTTGACTCAACGTTGGCTATCTGGACCTGGATAGACTCGAGTGGGCTTTCGGGTGATCCGTCTAAGATCACTCGTTCTTCACTGATACGGATGCCTCTCTGTTTGGCAGTGAAATCGGCATTAACTAAGTTGACAAAAACGCTGGAAATGGGCTCAATGAGACCTTTCGTGACCATGGCTCGGAGTAGTCTTGTGTCAAGATCATCGGGTGCTCTGGCAGAAGTGTATGCGACCTTTACGGATTTCACTCCGCTTCCACCGGCTACTAGTTGTACAGCCAACCTCCCCAGTTTTTCAGCAAGTGTGACATAAGGCTTCAACTCTGTTAGAACCTGCAATTAACATATTTTTTAAAACAAACGAAACAGGTCTTTCTAATCATTAAACAATGCACATGCATTATAACATGCTGATCATGCATAGTGTTCAGGAATGTGTTTTAGGTTGTAGCAGAGATAGTACCTCAGCAGGAACCATGGGAGCATTGACTGCAGTGGCAGCAAGCTCACCTTTTAGAGCTCCAACAACAGCTTCAGCAATTTCAATGGCTACCCCTTCCTGCATAAAGTTTGAATATTACACACTAATAATACAAAATTATAAAAAAACTGAATCAAACATCAAAATATATTCAGCAACTCACAAACCTGAGCTTCCATGGTACTAGCACCAAGATGAGGAGTAACAGTCACATTCTCATGCTGCACCAACTTGCTATCCTTTGGTGGCGGCTCTACAGTGAAAACGTCAAGTGCGGCCTGAAAGTGTCATATGGTGAAAATGAGATACGCCGAAAAGATAACTAAAAGTAGCAAACTTGACACGAAAATATTGTATAATTACCTGTGCTACAATGCCAGCATCAAGTGCCCTGACTAATGCATCTTCGTCTATCACTCCTCCACGAGCAACATTGACTATTCTAACCCCTTTTTTCATCTTTGCAAAGTTCTCATCATTCAAAATTTTAGATGTAGCAGGGGTGAGAGGCATGTGAAGTGACAGGAAGTCAGCCGTTGAAATGGCTTCATCAAAACTGACTAAATCAACTCCTATAGCATGAGCACGGTCAGCTGGTGCATAAGGGTCATGTGCAATAACATGCATACCAAGCCCCTTAGCGCGCCTAGCGACCTCCGTTCCAACCTTTCCAAAACCCATCACTGCAAGAGTCTTGCCAACAAGTGACACACCCACATACTTGTTCCTCTGCCATTTCCCTGAATTGATCAATTATGAAGAAACTTATAACATGAAATGAGAACAATAACCTTTCTATAACATGAAGAAACTACAATGTGCATTGAAGAAATGAAATCAAAGATTGGAAAAAAAAATGGCACATAGGTAGAATAACTGGTTACTATAGACATAGATGATGAAATTCCTAACAAAAAACAACCAAAAACCTTTTCAAACAAGCAAAGGGTAACATTTTGATGGTTAGAATTTGAGTATTTAGCACATCTAAAACGAAACAAAGACATAATTCATACACCATCATGTTATACTAGTTAAGCAAAACATATATTTCAACAATCAACATGTTACAATATGCCAAAAACTTCACCAACAACCTTCTTAAACAAGAAAAAAGTAACATCTTAATAGTATTTAGCACATCCAAAATGAAACAAAGGCATAATTCATAGGTCATCATGTAATACTAGTTGAGAAAAACAAACATTTTACTATGTTACAACTATGGCTAGGGTCAAACATTTTATGAGTGAGATTTTATGAATATGTTTGTTTGTAGCCCTATTCTAACCCTATTCACCTATCCAGACCCTACTTTACGAGTTAGATTTTACTAGAAGTGTCTGCTTATTTGTTACAATATGCCAAAAATCCACCTTTAAGCTACATAATCTCACATTTTCATCACTCAAAATCAAAATTCAAAAGCTTAAAAACAAGATCCAAACAAAAAAACCATCAACACTAAATGCATCTCAACTGTTCGACGGAATGCCAACAAGAACAAACGAATCAAACACATACATACCAGCTTTAATCGACGCATCAGCTTGAGCCACATTCCTCGCCATAGCCGTAAGCAGCGCGATCCCATGCTCAGCCGCCGCCACCGTATTAGCCGTCGGCGCATTAACCACAAGACACCCATGCTCCGTCGCCGCCCCCAGATCCACATTATCAATCCCCACGCCGGCGCGCCCAACCACCTTCAGCCGACCGCCGGACGACTCAAACACCTCACGGCTCACTTTAGTCCCACTCCGTACGATCAACGCATCACAAAGCGAGATCTTGGTGCAGAGCTCCTCAGGACTCAAGTTATAAGAACAATCAACGTTAGCAAAGTCTTTCAACAGATCGAGTCCAGCTTGCCCTAGCTTTTCAGCAACGAGGACGGTGGGTTTCGCGTCCATTGATAGAACTACGAACACCGGCGGCGCACGGCGGCGTTGGTGGCGGAGATTAACGGAGACGGCGGCGGGGAGTTTCCATCTGAGGGAAGATAGAGAGGCTGTTTTGATCGGTGAGTGAGGTTTGAGGAGAGTGGATGAAGAAGATGATGATGAAGCTGAAGCTGCCATTGTTATGGTGGTGTGTGTTTGTGTGTGTTTTTCTAATGTGCGCCGGTGTAAAACGGGGGGGTGCGCTAGTTATAGTGAGGGGTGTGTATGATAGGTGGTGGGTGATGGGCGCGCGTTAGCGCGTGGTGGGATTGGGGTTTAATGCAGAAAGATATTTGTTGACTAGTGGGATTATTAAAAGAAAGTTCATGATTCCCATACGGCTGTTTGTATTTATTATAGATAAAAAGTAAAAGATTTGTTATTAAAATTAAAAAGTTTATATATTTTAGTATTAGTAAGTTCAATGTATATTATGGTATAGTGTTAATATTAGCGGTGAAGTCATTTATAGTTAGAGTGATAAAGTTTCAAATGAAGTCAATGACTTAAGCTCATTTTTTATGTCGGTTGTATGGTTGTTATGATATGTAATCAAGAGTATTTTAAATGGCTTATGAGTTATCACCTAAAGAAAAATATAAATCAATTTGAAAAACATACTTTTAGAATACAACGTAGGTTAAAAACTTACATAGTTTATGAAAATTAGTTGATTTAATTTATTTTGTTTTTATAAATGGTTGTATGGACATATAAAAGCTTGTATATTAATGTATACCTTTGTTTAACACGTATAATCTCGTATGCACACATATGCACGCCCATGCTCATTTTGGACCTAGATTTAGTCATATGAAAATTTATCTCGTATTTTGTAAGGTACGTTAAGTAAAAACACATGTGGGGTACAACAACTCGCATGTATAAAAATGAAATGAAAACTTGGAAAGAGAACTGATTTAATTTTTATTACAGTTGACTTTTTCAATTTCAAAATAAGTTCTAGTTTTAACATGTAAATCTTAAATTAATCATGTAGTATATGCTAACATCTAAATTGTGAGATGAGATGAGATTAGTTCTATTATACTATATAAGTTTTTGTAACTCATGTAATACACCGGTTAAATAAATAAAATATTAAATATAAAAAAATTATTCATTACAAAACAATATTCTAATATAAGACATCCACTTAAAATTTTATTTTTAAAATTTTTTGTTTTTTATTTAAAAAAATTAAATATTTTATTTCAAAACAAACCTTTTTAAAAAATATTATTTTTAAAATTTCTTATTATAACTTCTAATATTAATTATTTTGGTTTATAAAGATTTTACTTTTTTAAAAACATCAGTTTTAAAATAATTCATATTTTTAAAGAAGTAAAAGTTTATTTCTTTAGAAATAACATTATTAAAAAGATATTTTTTTTTATTTTTTTATAAAATATTTTTAAATATAAAAAATAATATTATTAGTAACTAATGTAATATTTAATAGAAGAGAGAAGCAGATTAATTTTGGTGAGGAGTAACATATTGTTGCTACGTATCTCTCTTAGGGGCTGTTTGATTACCGCTAACTCAGTAAGATCTGACTGAGTCAGAAGCTGACCCAGTTAAAAGTTCTGACTGAGTCTGTATTTGACTGAAACTTGACTGTTTGATTCAGTATCTGAGTGATGCTCTGCTAAATGATAAAATCCTCAAATCGTATTTTCAAAAACCCCGATTATTCCATGTGAAATCTCATTGCCCTAAACTCACCACCACCACCGCAACCTTCATTCTTTCTCTACAAAACATTGAAATCTCATTGCCCTAAACTCACCACCACCACCGCAACCACCACCACCAGCATCTAACAACCACCATTGTACGCCACCCACCACCACCATCTAACAACCAACGCCACCACTACTCCGGGTTTGATCAATACGGCGGAGGGAGGGTGGTGACAGGAGGGGGTCGTGCAAAGGGGTGGGAAGAGGGGGCGGTGCGACGGGGGTCGTCGACGGGTGGGAAGACCGCGGATGGAGGCCAATAGCCGAGGGGTTGGCGGAGGGGTCTGGGTCTGGGTCAGAATCTTGTTTTCTAGGGTCTGGGTCAGAAGCTCCGGACCCAGTCAGACCACAAAATTACGATTATCAAACACGCTGACCGGCTGACCGAGTCAGCGGGTCAGCCAGTCAGCGCCGGTCAGCGCAAATCAAACGCGCCCTTAGTAACATTTTATTATAGTAGAAAAAAATTATTATTTATGATGGTTAGTTTCTATGGGAAACTTTTAATATTTATTAGATTAACCAAAAGGTTTTAACAATTTGCAATAGGCTCGTAAAGTCACCTATCCTCTTACGTTGAAACGATGTCGATGATAGTTTTGAAGGCAGCGACATAACCCGCTTCCGGCTCATGCTTTTACTCACGTGCATCACATTTGGCATCATCGGTGGTGACACGGGATGAAGTGAGTCGAAAGACGATTGATCTGAGTTGGAACCACCACATGCAAAGGCGAATCGATTATTAAATTATTTTTGTTGAATTCACTATCAAAATAAAAAGTGTAAACTGATGAAGAACTTTTTATCGATACCAAAATATGTATGTGACTATGTGTATCTAGGGTAAGGTTAATTATAAAATATTAATTACTAGATTAGATACCCATGTGCTACACAGGTTAAAATAATTTAAAAAATATTATCTAATAATTTATAGATACGTATAATCTAATGTTTGTTATAGATAACATATCAATAAAATATGTAACAAACATATTTAAGTTACAAAAATAATATAGAAAAAATAGATAAATAATATTCATAAATATCCATAAACCTTTTTATATACATATTAAAGTATTTTAGTTTTAACAATGATTAGATGTAGTACAAAGGTTACACTAATATAACATAAAGGTAACATTGATGTAAAAGAAGGATTACATAGTGTTAAGAAGGGAATTACCTCCATTGTGTGTTTTTATTATATCTTGAAAGATAAAAATTAATCTATATTATAGATAACATCTAACCATAGCTTCGTAGTGTTTTTGTGATAAACCAAGAAATGGGACCAAATAATTAATGTGGGATATCCTATTTAAAATGATGAATGACTAACTACAATCCATGTTCAAACTAGATGACAAGTGAAAAAACACTCCTAAAAGCACCCATGAGATAGATTTTGATTTATAATCAACGAAACTTATGACTGATCAAGTCTTATACACAAATTCAACCAACATACCCAACTAACAACTATTGCAAAAAATATATTCAATTATTTTACCCTTTGACATGTTTCACTCTAGAAGCATCAACATAATAATATTTATTTTCAATTGTTAATACCAATTTTGAAAATAATTGTACAACAAAAACTCATTTTCAAAAGTTTATTGTTGTCAAATTTTTACAAATAAAAACAAAGAAAACTCAATTAAAACACAAAATAGGATGAAAAACATGTTCTCACCTACACATCTAAAATATCAAAACCACAAAAACCTAATTCCACCTTTGGAAAACAAATCACCCATCATATTTAAGCTTTCAAACATTAACACACCTATCTCTAAGCTGAAATTAGGGTTTACCGTTGTAAAATTAGGCTACCCTAATCATGGGTCAAATCATAGAACCGCATTGAGTCATGGGGTGGTCGATTAGTAGTGTTGTTGTTGTTTGTCGACTAGCGGGTGCTAGTAGTGATCGACTAGTAATGAACATTGTTATTGTCACTTTCAGATGAAACCTTCATACTATGAGAGCCATAACCGAATCCCACCTACGAATGGGTTAAACAACCAAAATAAAAGTATTTGATCTAATCGAACAAGTGTCAAACAGATCTGATGATGGTGGGGATGATAGTTGAAGATGTTCATCATAGACTTTTCATTTTTATTGATTTGTCATTCATCATCTTCGATTCTCTTTGATTTGTTATTGAATCTTCATTTTGGTGATAAAAGTTGAAGATGTTCCTCACTGAATAAGAAAGAGAGGGATGATCTTAATTTGGTGGATAAGTGTTTTTTGGGATAAAAGTATAAAATGTTCATCTAATGTTGCTTGTTGGAAAAAGAAAAGAAAACAAAAAGTACAAAAGCAAAGAAAAAGAGTATTATATCCTTCACTCATCTCAACCACTAATCAAAAATCTGATTAATTTATATTTAAATCGTTGATTATGATAGAGTTATTCGATTCTTATTACGAAAGTCTTATGTTATATTTAGGTTATTGGATTTTAATAATCTCAATTTTAAATTGTTGGCTAGGATTAATCCCAACTCAAGAAATGTTTACAAACATTACTAACTTTAAACTTATTTTTCTTCAACGATCCCTTACTAACTTTGAGTCATTATTCAACTCCGCCATCGTGCAACATCTATCAGGTTTGTTTTTTGGTGTTTAGCCTCCATCTTCATCTAAAATCTACCTCTAACAAGTCAAGTAGTTCACATTAGGATGAAAAAATTGACGCGTGTTAGGATGCGTAAGTTTCAGATTAACGGACCTGATGAATGATTTCAACTTTTTTATTAGTGTTTTTTTTCCATATAAGTAGTTCACGTCATTAAAAAACTAATAGTGTTAACTCTCAGTTAGCAAGAGATCATTGGATGAAAATAAGTTTAAAGTTAGGAGTGTTTGTAAGCATTTTTTAAATTGAGAATAATCATGATCAATATATAAAAGTTAAGATTATTAAAATCCAATAATCATTTCTAGCTGCCAATTGTCTTGTGGTATTGTTGTCTAGTAACAATATTGATGATTGTTCTTAACAGATACAAAGTGGTATTATTAATTAAATATTTACAAATGAAAGACTAAATAATAGTTAATAGTAAAAATGATGGTTATTAAAAAATTTAATTTTAGCACAAGATGCTAAAGTGTAGTTAATGAGAAAAGATGGAATATTCTATCAACTTCACTATTTTAGTTATTTTCATTTTAGTTTAGGGTTTTGTCCAATATAATTCTTTTGAAGATTAATTTTTTATTTTAAACTATTGATCATTGGCTAATATTAATACCAACTAACAATTTGATCATCATTAATCACAACTTTTGATTTTATTACTAATAACAGTCCTTGTCTAACCATTCGCTAACTCCACTAAATTTTTATGACGTATCACGTGACGTGACTGTGACGTGATGTATAACATAGTTATAATTAAAAACATAAATATATTACTCAAAATTGTTTTCTATATAATATCATTTTCTGAAATTATTCAATGTAACGCTTTTGCCGCTGGTTGAGTAGATTGGACACAAAGAGACATAAAATTTAAACGATATATTTATATTTTTTATTTTAATTATGTAATACGTCATGTTATATAACACGTATGAGTAACGTTACGTGCCATATTATTAAGCGTAAAACGAAGTTAACAAACACTTAAAGTATGAATGTTATTGATAAAAATCAATAGTTAGGAATATATATATATATATGTAAATTATTACTTAGAATTAATACCAATTAAGAGTGAATATTTTAAATTATTAAAATTTAATATTTTTATTTTTAAAATTTGTTTCTAGCTTTTTTCTTTGACCAAATGATATGTTTGTGGGACCGTCTGGTAAGTGAGTGTATCTTCACGCGCTTATATGGTGTTGGAAAAGCAAGCGATTATGGGTCCCCTCGTGCCACCTAAATAAAGTAACCAGAAGCATCATGCCCGGATCTAACTTATGGTTGGTGAAGCTATTCACTAGTTCATTCTTTTTAAGTTACAACAACACCCCTTTCGGTCATGCAGTTAACATCTATCAACTTTAATAAAAAGTGTAACTAAATGAGAACACGTGGTAATACCATATTTTTTTTTTCAAAATATTTTTGTTTCTCTCGTATTAAATAATTATATTAATAATAATAATATTTAACTTTTTTTAAATTAAAATTAATTTTTTAATAAATTAAAAAAAAGATCTTGATATTAATGTTAGTCCTAAAGAAACAAATTCTTATAAAATAACAAACTTTTTTAAAAATAAGAAATATTTTACAATTAATGTATTTTAAAAAGTAAAATTTTTATAAATAAAAAAATAATTAAAATTGAAAGTTATAATAAGAAAAAATTTTAAAATGATATTTTTAAAACACTGTGTTTTAAAACAAAATTTAATTTATTTTTGGAAAAGACAAAAAAGTTTTAAAATAGAAATTTTAAAAATTGATATCGTTGTTTTATTACTTATATGACTTACTTATACGTAACTTTGATAATATCATATCTTAAAATATTGTTTTATAATTAATAAAATTTTATTGTATTTAATATTTTATTTATTCAACCCGTGTGAGAAAGTTTAAGGTACAAAATAATAAATTCGTGCGAAGTGTACGAAATAACAACAAGCATTTATCTAAGAGTTGAACGATTCAGATTTAAAATGGAATAATCATGCAATAAATAACTTTTTTTTTAATATCTATGTAATGTGCGTATAACTTGCGTAATTATGATATAACTTGTGTAATTATAAATATAACTTGCGTAATTATTTTTTATAACGTGAGTAATTATACTTTGCGTAAATAAAAATATAACTTGCGTAATAATATATATAACTTGTGTAATTGTAAATATAACTTACGTAATTATGCATCTTATGTGCGTAATTGTGCGGCGGACGAAACTAACTATCCGCCAAAAAGCACGTGTCACGACCTGGTAACTTCATACACTTCGCATTTAATTTACACTTTGTATAGTAACCAGCTATCAACCTATGTAATAAACATGTTTATTAAAGTTAGTTTGATCATATTTCAATACCTTTGCTTTTATATATTTTCTAAACGTCACTTCTATATATATAGTTTATTACTAATGATAATGATGATAATATGAGTATACATAAAAGAAAGCTTTTACAAAAAAAAATATGAGAACTTTTACACATACCAAATAAATGAATTTTGGAGTAAATATTACAAAAAAAAAAATGACGGTTGTAATTCAGTAATATCTTTCTTTACATATTTAAGTAGTTTTTGCAAGTGTTTTAATAATGAATTTTTTGAACCAGACTGGTTACTTAACCGGCTATTTTATTGATTCATCAGTTGTACCGTTTTTAAAACTGGATAATATTTTAATAACTAGGTTAGTACCTCGTGTATTACACGGGTTGAATATATAAATTATTAAATAATTAGTAAAAAAAATTATGAATTATAAAACTATGCTTAAAGATAAAATATAATTATAATTACTTATAAATAGCTACTTTAAGTAAATAAATAATAATATATTTTTCTTAAACTTTTGTTTTATAAAAAATTTATGGTTTGTATATATTTTGTTTTAAGTAAAATGATTTTTTTAAAAAGTATGTTTCTTTTTTGTTTTTAAAAAGTGTGTTTTTAATTTAAAATAAATAGATTTTCAATTTATTAAATTATATATATTTTAATTTGAAAAAGATATGAATAATATTATTAGTATTCAATATTAGTTTTAATAATAGAGATAAATAAGAAAGTTAGTATGACGAGGCTTATGATTGCATCACACATTATCTTATTTTTTTCTTATTATAGATAGATTGATAAACAAACAGACAAATAGATAGGCTAGAAACTCATTTATTAAACTGATTATAGTTAGTAATAAACAGAAAGATTTACAGTACGATATTTTAATATAAGATATGAATTTTATATACATAATAGTTCAAGAAAATAAAACAATTATATTATTTTTTTAACCCTCTTATCTAAATAGTTTCATTTTTAAATATTCGTATTAAGATTCTTTTATAAAATAATTTATTTTTATAAAAATCTTGTTTATTAAAAACTATGGTTTGTAATTATTCTGGTTGTTTTAATAATATTGTTTTTAGAAAAGTTCATATTTTTTATATGTTTTTAAAAAAGGACGGATTTAAGATATTGTTACAAAAAGGTTTAGTGTTCTTGAAAATTTCATATTATATAAATTTTTTTATTATAAATTCTATTTAATTAAAAAAATGTGATTTTTTATTTTTTTAATAAAATCTAACTTTAAAAAGATAGAAATTAATAAAATTGATCTTTGATAAAAGAGAGAAATTAGTTTTAATGTTTAAATTACTATAATACTCTTTTGGATGGAAAAATGAGATGATAATGTCTAGAAGAATGACAAGTGGTAAAAATGTAGGTCAAGAGAATGACATATGGTTTGAGAAAACTTGTTTTATTAAAATCTATAGATTTAATTATTTTTAATATAAAATATATAACATACTTTTAAGCAGTTGAATTCTTTTGAATTTAATTTTAAAGTTAATTAAAAGTACATAAAGAATATAGTGTTTGCCGTTTGTGAGCATGTGAAGATGTGGAGAGTTGTGATCCTTTCATTTCACTTCAATTTTTCAAGAAAGTATTCTAACTTAAGCCCTTCTTCCGATCCAAAAAAATTCCGTGGCCCCTTTTGATCTCTTACAAAGTTTATAAAACGAACTTTCTAGAGACCCCCAACGGCCAATCCTCGCAGAAATTGCCATTGTTTCTTTTCTTATTTTTGATTAGCTAAGCTGCGGTTGTTGGTATCGACCCCTCCGGCGGTTTTTGAACGGAGTTCACTTTTGCAACCGAAGAGAAGAACTACAGCAGAAACCTGAATCCGATCCGATCATGGTTGCCAGCCAACCGGTTCAACCATTAGCAGCCAGAACCAGCCGGTTAGTCAAAAACGGGTTAAACATACACAACTTGACCGCCGGTGACATGGGTTCTGGTCCCACCAGTCCGGTTGTAAAAACATTGATAATAATAAAAATTCACAAATATATATAAATTTAAAAAAAAAAATTATTATAAAACATAGATACTCACAAATTTTAAAGATAAATCTTTTTTTTTTAAAGATTAACACATAGATACTTCGCGGCAGCACTCCTTCGGGTTTTTATTCATTACAAATTAGGAAAATGTCAAATAATAATAATCAAGTTTTAAAATTATTTTAAATAGGTCACTCATACATATTTTACCTAAATTAGATCACTAACAAATTAAATCGAGTAATCGTCGAAAATCTTTTTATCAAGAATGAAATGGTGGAGAAGACGTGGGGGTCGGAATTTTCAATATATGTAATTATATTTAAAAAAAAAAAAAGCTAAAAAAACATGTTAATCCACGCCGCCATTCCACATTAACGTAAAAGAAAGGAAAATATACTTACTAACTGAAACAAAAATAAAAACATACTACGAACACATGCTAAAACCTTTAATTTAGATAAAACATAAAAGTAAGTGACTTAATTAGAGTAGTTTTTAAATTTCAATGACATAATTGCAATAATTTTAAAACTTGATTATTATTTTGTAAAATTACTCGTACAAATTTTATCTATTTTTCTTACCTTTCGTTCCCATCCCACATATGAAAGAAGGTGAAAATGGATCACGACTAAGACTACTTTCATATGTAAAGGAGATTCGTCTCGGTTCGAGTGGCAGCATATTGTAACTGATATTAAAAAAAACTATTAACATGAAATTGAGCTATGAAATTAAAATGCAAAATTTGAAGTTTAAAAAACTTTGAACCCTCTCCAGCTGCTTGTCGTTTGATGCCTCTGATCGATCATATATCATATTGCTCTTACATGGTTTTGAAGCAAATTATTTGAGTCTATGTTTGTACTACTTTGTATAGTTATAGCGTGAAATTTAAGATTTTATTTTATGAACTCATGGGACAAAAATAACTTACAAATTGTATATATATTTTTATTATCCCTTTTTTTAGTCTTCACCGTTTACTCCCCTTTTTAGTAGGCGCATGGGCGTACCTACATGTTTGGGTGGAGGGTTCAGCCGTCCACCCTAAACGAAAAATTTTCAGTACTATGTATATGGGAAAATCCCGACCGCTCCCCTTAAAATTTTGTAATCGCCCCCGTTGAATTTTTAAAACTGAAGAGAAAACAATAATGTATCAAACACATTGTCGGGGATGGAACTACAATTGGGTTATAGTTCAACGAATCATATTTTCTCGTTAAACGGGGTCTATAACCCAGTAGATTTTTAGTACTTACACCCTCAATTAAACAAGTAATTAGTATGAAGAAAAAATTTATATCGAGATAAATGTTTTTTTATTATTAAGAAAGCTAAATTTATATTGGCCGACATTGTTCTCAAATATGTGTTTTTCGGCATTAAAGAGTTTGGGAACCACTTTGACGATAAGTTTAATTGTTTCACTCATATTACATATCATCACTTTTATGAGTATATTTGCCTTAAACATCATATATAATCACTTTTATGAGTATAATTGCTTTAATGTAGTTCTTGATATATATGAAAATACAATATTTTAGTAACCATTTTAACGATGTTTTTCTGTAATAAACCGGATCCTACCCGATCTGAACCGAAATGGACCAAAAAATATATTATATTATGATAGTCAAATTACCCTTAAAAATCTCCACCCCTCATGAAAAAAAATTTTGGATTCGCCACTGAGTAGGCGTTAGTCTTCTAAATTTCATTGAGTATAATTTTCAGTAAAGTCATTTTGTAATAGTCAATTTCTTCTCTTCTATTCATCTTGAGAAATACTAGTTTGAGGAATTTATATTTTTCTATTTTATAAAGTGATTAATTGCATATTTATTTAAGTTAAAAATTTAATTACATATTTCTCTTTTTTAAAACACACACATGCAAGGAGATTACTGTCGTGAGAAATGGAGGGTGGCGATTGGAAATAAGTCCGGTACCGGAGAAGAGATGCCAGTAGAGGCAAACGGTTGAAGATTACTACCTTCTTTGTTTCTAATTTACTTGGTGGGGTCTCAAATGCTTTATTATGGAAGGTATTCCAACCTTTTGGTGTAGTGAAGGATGCATATGTAGCGAAGAAGAAAGATTCTAGGGGAAATCTTTGGTTTTGTCAGATATGAAGGGGTCACTAACTGGAAGGAGATGTTGGCAAAGACGAACGGAGTTAAAATCTACGAAGCAAAAGTTAGCACTTCTCTTGCTCGATACGATAGCCTTTGAGAAGGGTTTGTCGGTTCAAATTGGTCACAGTCTGTTGTATAGGAGAATGAAGCTGATTTTGAGGTACAAGAAATGATCAGATAGCCTCATACTTCCTTTATTCTTTTGTTGAAGATCCATCTTGTGTGTCAACATGGTTAGTTTTTTTAAAGTTAAATAAGTATGTAATCCAATGAGGTTGGGAGATGTTCAAAGTCACGTGTATATCTTCACCCAATTGGTTTCTTTGTTTCAAATTATGAAGTTGGGAGAAACTTGATGGAGATAATAGGTAGGAAGAAACCTTTTTCAAGTAATTCATCATTTTAAGCCAAGCCTTCATTTTCGTTTTCTTCATTTTCGTTTTCTTCATTTTCTTCTCGTTTCATACACTTTGACCTTATTCACTTCATTGATCTGCTTGTAATCAAATAGTCGCCCAATCGTGTTCACCTATTCTATAAACTCATCATGATCAAGCCTGCCATTATATTCCCGAATATCAACTGATAGAGACCTATTCGAGATGGTCAATCTCCCAAGATAATTTAGCCTTTTGTAGTAGGCAAACACTCCCAATAACAAGATAAAAGAACTAGAACTTTGCAATCAATTTTCTTCTCTACCCTAAAATAAAAGATAATAGCCTTTTAAATAGGCTTACAAACTTTGAATGGAAATGTGATGTGCAGATAAGAAAGTAAGAGAACATGGGAACATGGGATCATGGGGTAAAACATGCAAATAATAAGAATTACATTATCTTTAAATAACATGCAAAAACAAACGTGGCTTTGTTAATTTATATTCTCGGGTCGGATCAAGCATCGGGTCAAGCATGATCGTATCATCAACCTTAATGTTGTTTGAAGCCTTTGACATGGTCTTACCAGTACTTTAAGTACCTATTCTATCACCTATTCTATAAACTCATCAGATTCTTTTTCTATTGCGGTCATCAGCCCACGATAGTTAGTTCTTGGATTTGATCTTGCATCCTCTTCATCTACTTGGCCATTTCCCTCGTCTGACATCAAGGTTATCAATAACTTTCTTTGGTTCAATGTTATTGCATGTATCCATGAGTCTAACTAGGGTTATTAACATCTCTAGAGATATAATGTGTAAAAAAAAACTTGGCACTAATATCACATGACGGTTAGAGAGTTGATAATTCAACGATTTGAATGACTTAAGCAACAATTGGATGCGAGCTACAGGATTTTAATGACTTAAGCAACAATTGGATGCGAGCTACAGACGTTCACCATTGGATCTAATTGTCAACCATTTTCAATAGGAATCATGATACAGACAATACCACACAACTCGAATCAGGGTTCCACATAAGGATGACAATGGGGCGGGTATTGGTAATCCAAAGCCCATGTCCGGTCTTGAAAGCTTGTCCCCTACCTGGCTTGTTACCCATCGGGTGTGGTTGGGTAATTACCCATCGGGTATCAGGCATACCCGCAAGTATTGATCAATCCATGTCGGGTTCATTTATACAATTTTACTTTTATATATTTAAGTATCTCATTTTAAATATTAAATATGATTATCCTTATAAATTTTTGTGTGATAAAAATTACAATAACATCTTCACTTGATAAATGTAACATTATAAAATAGTTACAACTAGTTGCTTAAACTTTCTCATCAAGATTTCATTACAACCACAACATATAAGAGCATTTACAACTCATTTATTATTTCTATCCATATAATTACACTATAAATCACTAGTTTTTCTTTCTCCTTTTCAACTTTATCATTACTTTTTCTCTCTCATCCACTCACAACCACTTAAAATATATTAAAAACATTATAGGGTTTTGAACAATGTTTCCCAAAAATACAGATTAAACAGTAAATTTCTCATATCCTTCACTGATAACCATTTATAACTATACCATATAATATAAGGAACACACTCACATAAATTTAAGAAACGGATTGTGAATGCTCTAAGTATTTTAAATTTAACATCCAAATAGTTACAACAAGCTAGCAATAAGTATTTCATATCATAAAGTTTCGTATCTAAAATACA
Source organism: Flaveria robusta (assembly GCA_025506415.1). Classification (NCBI taxonomy): domain Eukaryota; kingdom Viridiplantae; phylum Streptophyta; class Magnoliopsida; order Asterales; family Asteraceae; genus Flaveria; species Flaveria robusta. The sequence goes on along the minus strand of CM046461.1, from coordinate 16,752,401 downwards.
TATCTTATATACAAAAAAGTTAATTTTTCTTTCATATCCAAAAATAAAAAACTTTGAGCTTATATTCGGGTAAACAGGTATGAGGTTTCGAGTAATCAGACCGGGTATTACCTAATCCCATACCCACAAAGTTTTTTAAAACTAATCCCATACCTCACGCCATACCCATCAAACTTCAGGTAAACCCATCCCATATGTTTTGGGTTTCGGGTATACCCATCGTGCTCGGGTTTTATTGCCATCCCTAGTTTCAGATGTCACCACTTGATTGGCCAAGTTCAAGATAGTATTAGAAAATGTCAATCCCACAACAAAAGATAAAAAAATGTAGTTAATACACTCCCTAATTTCATTGATCCCATTGATACAAAACAAGTGAAAAAGAGTCGCATCTCACGTACCTACAACTTTAAAGAATGAAGGAAACTAACTTTAAAAGTCAAAGAAATAAAACTAAACTAAAATAGGGCTAAAGAAAGAAAAACAATGCATATGAAAACAGGTACCCGTTTAAGACCTTTAAAAAACAGTTTTAAAAACAATAAAAAATTACTAATCGCTGTTTCAACGACATTATTGCTGGTTCGATAGAGGATCTTGGTCGCAGTTTTAAAGACCGTAAATAATTACTATTGTCTTTAACCGCTGCATGAAAGCATGATTCACACCCCTTAGACCCGACTCCACCTTAATGCGATTGAACCAAATCTGACCCGTATCTTTAGCCCTAATAACATCAACACTTTCATTAACGACTAACACATTTTAATTTGTAGAAACTTACCTATCATCGCTATACCCACACCACCCCCAAATCTAATCTCATACGGCCCGCAAACAACAGTTTAAAATCCATCTCAAACAGTTATTCGTAGATTATGTCAAAACTCATAAAGACCCTTACTTTTTAAACATACATTTTAACTTTTAAGTGACATATAAAGTTATAAACTACCACTTCAAGTGACATCAATATATCAAACGGGTGGTGTAGCTATAGCGAGATCCGTCATTTAATCACAAATTACTAACAAATAAACCCACACAATACAATTATACAAAAATCAACAATCAGTAATACCATAAACTGATAAACACCTCCACCACAAGCATCGCCGGTGAACCAGAGGCCACCGTAGAAGTCGCCGGAGAAGTCGCCGGAGCAGTCGCTCACCCAAAATGCGCGAGATAAGCATCGGCCAACATATGCCCAAGCTTCACCTGAGCCTCCGTCGTCAAGTGCAGGTGATCTTCCTTCAACTCCAGCCCCTTTGCATCCACACACACCACATTCGGTAGATCAATCGCCTTCTGAGCTTCTCTCACAACCTCCATATACTTCCCATCACCAGAAGCAATCGCAACCTAATCAATTCACTCGATCAATCAACAACTTCAGCAATAACAATTGCGAAATTTGCTAACTGACCTGAATAATCGGTAGCGATGGTAACCCTAGATCTGAACGAATGTTGTGGATCAAATTCTCCATGTTAGATCTGTAACTCTCAGCATCGTGTTGCGACGACGTATCGCTTTCACCTTGGTACCAAAGCATGGCCTTAACCTCTCCGCCGTTCGCCACCGCGGATTTGGTTCTCCTCACCATGGTTTCATAGAGGGTTTCTCCTTTGGCCCATTGTTTGATGGCGGTGCCGCCGATGGCGCAGGGGACGAGATCTATGACTCCGGTGATGTAGTCCTTGATGGCGTTGGCGAAGGACATCCCGGGGCCGACGCCGCAGGTCTTGGTGGCGTCGATGTCGCGGTGGAGGGGCTCCTGGGCGGTTTCGAAGAGGAGGTTGGCGTTGAGACGGTGGATGGTGGGGGGGTCGGGCTTGCAGTCGGCGGGGACGACGGCGTCCCAGTGGCGGTTGGTGACGCCGCCGCGGCCGGCCATGTTGCTCTGGCCGGAGAGGATGAAGATGTGGTGGTTGGTGGCGGTGGTGGTGGCGGTGGTTGTGGTGGTGGTTAGTTGTGAAGTGGAAATCCCCATTGTTTGTGGAATTGCAGGATTTTGGATTTGGTTAAATTAAAAGAAGGCGTTGAAGACTTGAAGATTGCTTTTTTAGAGGGTTTTGTTAAAAGGGATAGGTTTGTGGTAATTATGTTTATAATTATTATGTTAAGTATTTTTAGATTATTATGAAATAGTTTGTATTTATTTTCGGTTGATTATATTTAGTTAGGAGTGTAAACGAGTTGAGCCGTTTGCGAAATACTCGAGAACGGAGCAATAAAATTTTTGAAAGGAACCGAGTCTTATCAAGCCTGAAATAGAGCTCATTTAATTATCGTGCGGAGCCTGAGCTTCACATATTAGCTCAAGTCGGCTCAGGAGTCTAAACGAGTTTTTTACTTATATATTTTTTTATTTAATTTATTAAATATATTTATATATATAAATTTTATTATATATAAAATTATGATAAAACCAATTATATAATATGTATGGGGGTGGTTCAAATAAAAACTATGTTTTGTAATTAAAAACAATGAAAATCACGTCTAGTTAATCAAATAATTTAGAGTTTATTTAAATTTTGCTCCCTAAGGTTTGACAAAAGTTTTTATTTTCCTCCAAAAGTTTCAAAACATCAATTTCAGTCCAAAAGTTTATTCGTTTGTATCAATTTCAGTCCAAAAGTTTCATTTTTTGTATTCAAGTTGAAACAACAAAACTTTTGGATAGAATTGAAACAATTTATGAAACCTTTGGAGGTAAATTGATATTTTTAATCTTTTGGAGGAAAATAGTTATTTTCATCAAATCTCAGGGAGCAAAATCGAATTTAACTTAATAATTTATAATTTATTTTTTTTTATTGTTTATAGTGTATTTATGTAAATTTTAATATCAATATCTAAGGTCATTATATCGTTTTTCAGTTTAATCCCTAAGAACAAAGATGATGTCGAAGCGAGTTACATGATGTAACTTGTATGAGTTACGCATACGTAACCCGTAGTTGTACGCATGGTAACACGTAGTTACATATACGTAACCCATGATTTTTACAGTTTTCAATATAAACATTGTTTAATTTGAACCTCCCATAATATGTATAATGTTGGATATAAAATATATAATTATAAATATAAATAAATTAAATATAAAAATATTAAAAAAAATAGTAACTAAACAATAAACAAGTTGAGCGCGGAAAGCATTTGACAAGCCGAGCTCGACCTTTAAAAATAAAGCTCGAAACGATTAGGATTGAAAATGTTAATCTTTATTCTCAAATAAATATAAGTTTGTTTATAAACGTGTCTGTTAGTCTACTTTAGTATGTTTATATTAATTTGTGTCCATTATTGTTCATTTTATATTCTTTTGTATTCATTAGTGTCCGTGTTATATTTCTTTATTTTTTATATTCTTTTATAGAATAAACGAACAAACGCAAACACATTTTTTCCTTAACAAATCATAAACACAAAACTTTGTTTTGTTAAATGTTCATAAACTATTTGTTTGTTCATTAAAAGCCCAAGTTTAGTCGTCGAGAAAGTGACGACCAAGAAAAAATAGTATAGTGTAAAATCAACAAACGACAAAGAGTATATCACATATAATCACTTGGAAATATAATAAGTTTATAAAACAAAGCCATAAAATCTTAAATGAATTTGATGTTTACAAACATGTTGAAGACTTTAATATTTTTATAAAAACGAAGTGGCTATAAAATAGATTTAAAACTGTAAGGGGTCCTTTGGTTCGCAAAATGTTTTGCAAAGAAATTAGAATTGGAATTGGAGTTGGAATTGAAATGTTGTTAAAGTTGACAACGTGTTTTGTTGGTCAATTTTGAGTGAAATTGGAATTTTAGTTTTGAACATTCTATTGGATTGTTAAACATTCCATAGGTAAGTGGAAGGAACGTGAATTCCAATGAATGAAGGAAAATTTTCCAATTCCAATTCCATCCGTTAACCAACCTAACATGATTTTAGATAGAAAATTTTCCAATTTCAATTCCAATTCCAATTTCAATTCCAATTCCAATTTCTGAAAATTCTGTGGACCAAACGTCCCCTAAGCATTTCTATAGATTGTGTTTTTAAAAAATTGTTGTATTGCTTATATATTTAAATCAACGAAGAATATTAAGGGGATATACAATACAAAAATAAATCAAAAGGATTGACTTAATCAAATAAGGATTAATTTAAATAATTATATTAGAAATTTCAAAGTATGTGCTACTTCTTGAAAATGACTCGTTATGTTGCATTATAATTTATGAATTATTTGACTAACTTAATTAATATTACATAATTGTCTCCGACGATTACTTGATAGAAGTTATTATAAATGTTGATAAGTTAAAAGAGCAAGTATGATGCCTATTAATGTTGGAAGGGTTACATAAATCAAATAACTAATGATCATTATGAGAGATCTTTAGTACTGCTCATGAACATCTTAAGAAAGCCATTGAACATTCATTTACATAATCATCCATTAGATTCAAGGCATCATAACGGAAATCATGACATCATCATCTTTATCAGATATCAAGTTTCCTGCAATTAAGCCTTTACTAGTCTGATGTTTGATTATGTTATTGATTGAATAAACATGATTAGAGTTCTTTTTTGTTTATCAAATATTATGTTTCCTACAAGTAGAATGTATGATGCTTATTGGCTACATAGATTAGATGTAAAGCATTAAAAGAGAAGTGCGAAAAGATGGCTTGTTAAGTGGAAATGAAAAGATGATATAACAAAAGAATGATCTTTGTTGTAAAGGATATTAAGGGCATGGATACCTAGTGAAATAATTGATATATTCATCATTGTGTAGTTTATTTTCTTTGATCCTTGAGGACAAGGATCTTTTTTAAAAGGAATGTATAGCGTGTGTCTATATTTCAAGTATAAGTTAAGTGAGTTTAGTGTTGTTAGCATAGTTAAGTCCGTTAGTAAGTAGTCAAACAAGTCAATGGCTCAGCTATAAATAGTGAAGCCATGTATGTGATAAGATTGATAATAAACAAGTTGCTTTCATTCCCTCTTTTAAAGGATGATTGTTCAAAAGTTTGCGGCTCATGATTTGCTCAAAAATAGCTCAAAAAAAGCTTGCTCGAAATTAGCTTGTTTATAAACAAGCCGAGCCAACTCAGCTCGGTTTGTAAATAAGCCGAGCCCTAGCCAAGGTCAGCTTGGCTCGCAGCTCACTCGTTAGCTAGCCCATTGGCTCGTTCGTTGGCTCTCTCGTTAGCTCGTTTAAATTTAAACTTAAATTATAATTTATATAATTTATAAATAAAAAATTATGACGTATTATTTAAAACATACCTACATATATGATTATTTTGATATTATATAACGAGAAACTAATTATACTTCTTGAAATAACAATCTTATATCATTGTTTTTAACGAATCAAAAAAACAAATGTAAAAAATATTAATTATCTCTTATATATATGAATATATACAAAATTAAAAAAAATAAATATTTTTTTTAAAAATAAAAAAATTTGGTTCCCGAGCCGGCTAGGCTCGGCTCGACCCATTTATGGTCCGAGCTCGGATTTTGAGCTTGTTAACATAAACGAGCCTTGCCGACTCGGTTAGGTTTTTAAATGAGCCGAGCCTGAGCCCACCCGGGCTTTAGCTTGGCTCATTTACAATCTACTCATAAGTGTGTGTATGTGTGATTAGCAATCCTCAAGAACCATTCTCCATCTCTGGCACTTAAAGATGCTTATTAGGTGATTGACCATTAATCCTCAGTCTCAAGCATCAATTCTATCTTTACCGAGAAATCAAGAGTTGCAGATCGCATCAAATTCCTCATTTGTGGCTCATATTAGTTGTACACAAGTTCCATTCTCAGTTTTCATACTTTTTGGGGTCCAAACAACAATAGATTGTTTTCACTTTTCACAATATAAGTACTTCATTATACATATCAGACCATCTTAACCCCTGAAAGTCTTTATCTACACCATTTCAAGAGCTAGCAAGCATATTCTTTAGTACCTTAAGGGTATTGTTTCTTGTGGTTTGCTTATTAGACACTCATTTGATAGCTGATTGCATGCTTACACTAATGTAGACTACGTTGGATATTCTGATAATAGTCTGTCTACTATTGAATATGTTTGTTTCTCACAAAAAAGTACTTGTAGGTCTCATTATTGTTCATGTATAATTGTATAAAACAACACTGATAGCAACCACTTACATAACTTTGTAAAAAAAATCATAATTGTATGGGATGGTAGCTGTATGCAGTTACACAAGAACTTGGTTTTAAATTACGAGATGCGTTCCGATGCGTTTTGGTCCCAAACCCCGATGCGCGATGCGCACACATCACGTATGCGATATGTTAGATATTAAAAAGTACTAAAAATTAAATATACAAAACAATTTTTTTGTATGATTAATACTTCAACATAAAAACTAATTATTAACACACTCATAAAACATACTTTAACATAAAAACTCTTATTAAAGACTATTACACTATGCACAGACTATTGAAACAATAGTTAAACACATGTAAATATATAACATGAACACAAATATGAAATAACACACCCTAATGTTGAGTGGTAAGACCCATACTCATGTTGAAAAGATTCGACCCAGGTCCATAATTGAAAAAAAAAAAACATAGCAGTGTGTAATGCACGCATCTAAACGCATCTTGTGCATCAACGCATCAGGGGCGCATCGGCGCATCATGGATACGCAACGCATCAGATGTTGCGATACGCTCGCATCGGCACATCAAGCATTATGTTCGCATAATGCGCGCATTTTAAAACCAAGCACAAGAACATAAACATATACATCAAGAAAGATTGATCATCTCGCCTTACAAAATGTTTAAATGCCCCAAAAGGCACAATCGAAGACCTAATAGATCGACCGACCTTAAGCATCCAACCATGAACCACCCAGTACAAGGCTCTAGTTGGTCTTTAAATTGAATGATACAAATATGGTTTTGTTTGCTTTATGGATGAGATGTGAGATTTTCTTATTTCAAACAAAAGATCATACAAATTCACAACAGATATCTGACCCATGAAAAGAAAACACTAGAACCCTAACTAAATTTTGAATAAAAAATTATAATCACCATCAAGCCAAGCCACAAACACGGCTTGTTCAACCAAACATGAATCCAAATCAAACCTTATTCTGTCTGTAAATGGAAATGCTTATGCTGCCCTAGGAACCGGGATGGTATCTGAAGGTGGTACTGTGACCGAGCGTAGTAGTTCCAAGGAGAAAACAAGTCCCAAGAAATGTGACAGGATCGTGTTCGCACTTGCCTGCAATCATCCAATTTTAACAGAGGCAAAAACCGGCATCACGATTGTTATACTTTACTTTATATATTGTAATAACTGATGGTAAGACTAGAAATGCAAATGTAAGGAATACCTGGACTAAGAAAACATCCAATGCAAGGACGGGGCTAGTACCGGGAGAGATACCCTGGTAATAAGGGTTAGCTGAAGAGGTGAGGGCCTTAGCCACCAGCAGTCCTACGGTGGCTTGCATCCCAAGGATGGCAGCACCCATACCCAAAAGGTTCACGGCTATCCCATTCTTTAAGCTCTTTACAACATCTGCACGTGGTGGTGCCTGAAAAGTTAGACATATTCTATAATGTTAGCTTATACAAAACTATCTTAACTTTTTCTAGTTTACAACAAGATAAGAACCATGGAATTCACATTGCCCTAGTAGACACCATATGCTAATTTTAGGAAGAGTGGCATTCAGATTGTGATTTGGTGCACAGAAGTAATGCCAGAGTCAGAATTTTGAAGAAAAAGAACCTAAAATATGGCCAAGCACTCCTATTATCCTGAAATCTATATAACTACTAATTTCTTGTTTAACCAAAATCTCGTTCAAAACTGCCGTGTACAACCTTTGATTGATTTTACAGACTTTTGAATATATACAAATTTATGGATGCAGCCTCTTTATCCCATGGGATAGAGGTTAGGTTGTCTTCATCTCACCCTCCCCATACCTGCTATATGAGTGGATTTCTACTCGGTATGTTTGTTTGCATATAGATAATGTTGGGTGTAGGCTTCTTATGAATTAGGATAGACCGATAGAGCAGTAGGATTTGGCCGGCCATAGCTCTAAATGGGCGCAGCTTAGTTATTTTGTTAACTAAGGAATTAACCCTAATTCTAGTATATGAATATACATCTTGTACTTGTAAACCAACATCACTCAATTATAAAAAATCCTAGTCGCCCCCATGGACGTAGGTTGCAAACCGCGACCGAACTACGTTAAATCTCTCGTGTTCTTTATTGTTTTTTTGTTTGTGTTCGTGTGTGCTTTGATCCTAACAGATAAACTGGCTAAAAGAAAATATAGTGTATCGTGGCCATCTTCAGTTGCTGTAAGGGAATTCTATTATGTTGCTATGACTCTTTATAGATTATTATTAAGAACAAACTGGGACTGTCAAGCTAATGATGTTGCCAGTTCCATGGTGCTTGCAATAAAAACAATGTTCTCCACACCTGTGGGGCAGCCCTTATCAGGGTTGATTCATGGACATTAAGCCTTTTCAGGCTTGGTCAATGGCTTTTTAACACAAGAAGTCTCACACTAATTTCTCACCTGTGTTTTCTATTGGTTCTAGTTAGCTTTCTAGTTGTTCTATATCAGTGCTTTTACCTAATCTAAGTGCACTATTTGTGCTAAGTCCAGCTGATGCCTTCCTCTTTTTCAACTGTGGTCTTGAATTTCAGGCCTGTGACGACAGCTATTTGCAGCTGAATGTCCACAACAGAAGCTTTTGGCCATTTCTGCCTTGTTTCTTTTTCAAAAACAAGCTTTTAGTGTCTATTTGTGGTTCATTCATGGTAGACTTAAATTTGCATTAGTTTCTGGGTTGTACTTGTTTAATACCAGGCATCATCTATGATAAGGGTAATGATTCCCAGGTATCAACCAACATCAATAATACAATGGAATATCCATTCCAATTCCTGATGTAAAATCAAGTGCCCCCTTATATCATTTACGCTAAACCCGGAACTAACTCATTTCTCAATTACAAGATCACTTGCCACAAAACCCCCACATGAGATCCCTTAAGTGAAGTGAATCCTGGTACAAGCCTCACCAGCATGATATCAAGCTAAGGCTCTTAGTACAAGCCTAACTACATTGTCAGAACCCTAATCCACCCTTCATATTAGCCTCACCAAGTTCTACCTATTTTAATGAGCTTTAGTACTTGCTTAGCACTATAAACAATCCCCTCTTGCAACAAACATTCCACACTCCAAACGTCCATAAATTTGCACTTTATGGTTCTCAACAGCAAAAGGATAATTATATTTCTCATCATATATCTCCATGTAAGAGACTTGAATGAGAAACTTCCTACCAATTGACATGTTTGTCTTAAAAAAATATTCTGACAAGTGACAACCCAATGAATAGTTTATGGATCATTGCCAAACCCATTCATGGTTAATGTTTTCCATTCATAATAATTTGATCACTTATTTGATCTCAAATTGCATCAACTGTTGATGTAAACTTAAGTGCATCACCCACACCAAAAAAAGAGCTAAGGTTGTGCTAAGTGATAACTACTCAAAAGCAAATGATATTGTTGAACTAGTCAACACGAATGACAAATGAATACCATATAAGTTTCTGATATTAATTTATGTTAGATTTTTAGCGCAGGATAGTGACTCCATAAAAGATCTATACAAAGAAACCGGTGAGACTTGTAGTAACCCCCAAAACCCCCTTTTCCTATCTCCCCAACTCTTTTAAACCAGTCCCTACTTTTTTTGTTGCTAAATGATCTTTTCATTGTTGAATACATAAGTATAGCCCCATTCCAGATAAAATTGGTGTGGTTCAAAATGAACAATGGCTTCATATCTGACCTTGTTTGAAGTCATATGACTAACAAAACATTCAATTAGTGCTGAAATTCCTAATTTTTACATTAACAATTGCATAAAAAAGGCCAGATTATTCAAAAGCAGCAGTAGCTCTATATTAAAAAAATGAATAGAAAGCTAATACTTGTAGTGCATACGAGATGCAGGCTGAAAACCCAAAAACTATTACAATAAAGGTAAGCTTCTAATCCTTAGCACAATCCAAAAATCAAGTCAAGTGAGAGTGTGAGACTAGATCTGTTCAATCCAAGCATAAACCTCGCAACTATGTTATGATTTAATGCATACAAAGACCACCCAAGTATATAAAATGTAACAAAAAAAGCCACCCATATATCATCACATCATACACCACCCAAATATCATCCCATCGTTACACCAACCAACTGTCTTCACATAATTACAGTCCACCCAACTATTAATTTAATTTCATTTATGCCAACTCCAGCCAAAATTGGCAGAATGACAACTCCCCTAACTTCAAAGCTTTTTCCACTTCTAGAGTAGTAAAATGCTAAAATGCCTTTAAAACTACTCAATAAAAATTTTTTGACAATCCATCTTGAGTTGATTCTTTTGAGTAGATCCATGGTAATTTTGACATTTTACACCTCTAGATGTGGCAAAAGTGCAAAACCTTTAAAGCTAGGGGTCCTTCTTGTTGAGTTGTGAAGGCTTTGGGCCGAGCCGGACAGGGCTCGGGCCTGTTTTGCTAGGCTAATGATAAACAAAAGAATGGGCTAGCCGGCCCTAATTAGGGTTAATTAGTTAATTCTTGGAGCCTAAGTTATTACCTTAATTACAACCCTAATCTAGCATTATAAATAGACCCATGATGTAATTGTATTCTTGAGCACAATAATAATATAAACCCTAGTTGCAGAGTGGACGTAGGTCACCTAGACCGAACCACTATAATTCTCTCGTGTCTACTTTATATATATATTGTGTGATTGTGTGTGTTTGATTGCTTCCGCTGGAACCTACTCTGATTGTGATACCTAACTAGTGGTATCAGAGCCGAGGTTCGGAAACACACCGGGTGTACACACTGAAATTATAGAAGGTTGTTCGAGAGGGCTGTGATATTATCAATTGTTGCTGGTTCGAAAACTAGGGTTGCTGATCGGATCTGTTTCTCTGGAGTTCGCGATTAGGGTTTGATCAAACCCTAGGGTCACCGCCATCCAGAAAGATAACAGGGTTGTTTTTTCGACTTGTCCTTTTTTTGGCGATTCGCGATTAGGGTTTCTGTCTTGAACCCTTGGGGTCGCTGGTATTGCTCTTGATTCTGCAGGTGAAGTTACCGGTTTAGGTATCTTCGGGTTTTTTAGGGTTTTATTGGAAGTGTGCTTGGCTTCGGTTAGCTTTGGTTCTTTGGCTTTTTTTTTCTTCAAAGGTTAATCTTTTCTAACGGTGTTCATCAACTTCAGTTTCTGTTTCTTGGTTGTATTCGTTTCTCGTTTGCAATGGCTGAAGACGGGAGGGTTCGAATTGAAAAGTTTAACGGGACAGACTTTGCTTGGTGGAAGATGCAAATAGAAGCATTGCTAGGTGAAAAAGATTTGGAAGTAGTATTGGAAGAAAAGCCGGCTGCAATGAACAAAGCTGAAGAAGCGGTTTGGAACTCAAAGGACAAGAAGGCTAGAGGGGCTATTACATTGGCTTTGACGAGGAGCGTTGCATTTAACGTTATGCACGAAACTACGGCTCGTGGTATAATGACGGCTCTGTCAAATATGTATGAAAAGCCGTCTGCTGCCAATAAGGTGTTCTTGATGAGGGAGTTATTCATGACTCGAATGAATGAGGGAACTTCAGTTTTGGAGCATATTAATGATCTTAACTCGATCATGTCCAGGTTAGCTTCTGTGGGCATGAAGTTTGATGATGAGACTCAAGCTGTAGTATTGTTATCTTCTTTGCCAGATAGTTGGTTTGGAACTGTAACGGCTATTACTAGTTCTGTGGGGACTGATGGATTAACATTTGACGGGGTCCGAAACATTGTGCTAGGTGAAGAAACTCGCCGGAAAAGCACTGGTGGTGGATCATCTTCTGGTTTGTTATATGTTGGCAGGGGAAGGGAAAATAACAGGAGCAGTGGGAGTCGAGGGAGAAGTTCGTCTAGAGCTCGGAAAACTGTGAAGTGCTGGAGTTGTGATGAGATTGGGCATGTTAAGAGTCAATGTCCAAAGCGTAAACAAGGAAAATCTGGTGAGGTAAACACTGCTGCTGAGGATGAATGTAATGATGACACATTACTACTCGAGGCTAAAAACAGTGTGGACTCTTGGGTTATGGATTCCGGTTCTTCGTTTCACGCCATGCACAGCGGGGAGACGTTGGTGAATCTAAAAGTTGGCAACTTTGGGAAGGTACAAACAGCAAATGGTAATATCCTTGATGTTACGGGCATAGGTGATGTTAATCTGTTAACTCCATTGGGAACCTACTATAACTTGAAGAATGTTAGGGTGATTCCAGCTTTGAAGAGAAATCTTATCTCTGTTAGTCAACTGGATGAACAAGGACAAGAAGTAAAGTTTGGTAAAGGTAAATGGAAAGTAACAAAAGGAAATCTGGTTATTGCTCGTGGAAACAAGCGGGGATCGTTATACATGGTGGAAGTACCTATTGAGGAAAGTATGACCGTTCCTCAAAACAAAGTTGGGTTCGCTGAGTCAAAGGGGCAAAAGAGGGTTCAATTTGCAAGACTGAAGCCTGGTGCCAAGGTGATTCAAGCTGAGCGGGATCGGAGGTCTAAACCAGGTCAGGGGTTTGGTGACAGTGGGAGCACGGGGCGTGTTTCGGGTACAGTCACAAAACAACGTTGGGTTGTGAAGACCACTACTCCGATTGTTAAATTCTCTCCTATGGATGTCTTGCTGAATGAGGAGAGTGTTGATGATTCTCGGGTTATCTCTGGAGCTGGTGGATCGTGCATATCAGTTGAGATAGAGAATGGGTTGGAGCTCGGGGGAGTTTCAACTGTCCCCTCATGTACTTGATGAGAGGGGGTGCAACTAGGGGTTACAATGAAGTCTTAGCTGATGGGAATTGAAGCTTGGAAGACTTTTGGATATGAAGAATACTGGAGTTACTGGATCTGGGTTACTTGGACGGCGTTTGTAGACTTGTGCAAAGCCTTCAAGTGGGAGATTGTTGAGTTGTGAAGGCTTTGGGCCGAGCCGGACAGGGCTCGGGCCTGTTTTGCTAGGCTAATGATAAACAAAAGAATGGGCTAGCCGGCCCTAATTAGGGTTAATTAGTTAATTCTTGGAGCCTAAGTTATTACCTTAATTACAACCCTAATCTAGCATTATAAATAGACCCATGATGTAATTGTATTCTTGAGCACAATAATAATATAAACCCTAGTTGCAGAGTGGACGTAGGTCACCTAGACCGAACCACTATAATTCTCTCGTGTCTACTTTATATATATATTGTGTGATTGTGTGTGTTTGATTGCTTCCGTTGGAACCTACTCTGATTGTGATACCTAACACTTCTGTCAGTTTATTTTCTGGCAATTTATTTGCTGAAATTGGAACAAATTAAACAAATCTAATACTTGTGTGGCCTGCGACACTTTTCTAATATTTGGATGACCTAAGTGAAATACTTGGGTGGCCTTATGCATACATTATCCCTTAATCCATTTATGTAGTCAGTGCCTTAGTTGTATGATAAAACGAGTAATTAATTTCCTACTAGAAAACCTCTGCATGCACTATTTGATATTATGTCAAAATTGATATACAGCACACTGGAGAGCATAAAACTTCCAGTGCCCTCTTTGTGTGATTAGATAGAAAGCATACAAAACTATATGCTTACACACACATATCAGCATTCCAATTCTGCAAAATCAAGAGTTTCTTGCTTGTTCGAATTCTATGAGGTCTTCTAGCCTTCTAGGATTTACTATATTTGTATTTATTTTAGCATAGAATCATTTTAAGAAAAGGGGGGAAACAATGAACAATTGAATATTGACACCATTATCAGTGAGCAACCCTCTTAACTACAAGTACTAATATCTTTATTATCAATTTGTTAGATACACACATACACACATTTTAAATAGTAGTTGTTAAATTGCTAAAAGATACTCCACATTTGAAGAAGAATATATACCTTCGAAGGGTCATTGGCAGTTTTCTGAAGCCTATCAGAAAGGCGAATATAACCAAACGACCAGAACACCGAGAGGAAAGCAGCTACAATACCACCAGCAGTAGAATAAAACGTAGCAGGTGATGTGATTTTCCCAGTAATCACAACAGAAAATGCAAGGATGACTGCAGCCACAATTGTACAAACAAGTTGTCCCCAAAATCCTAAGCTACCCAATCTCTTGAAATACCTTGATGTACTCTCTAATCTCTTTGCAACCTACAAAACATTTCAAACCACAACCATATAATTTCCCCAAAAAAAAAAAAAAAAAAACATCAAACACAAAATTTTAACTTTTTTTCCATCAGTGATCCATAATCATCCTAATGTTCCTACTCAAATCACAAGTTCATAATTGCACCCATTTATGTCCAGGAACTCAGTTAAGAAAACACAATGTATCAGCTTCTACCATTAGAGCTCAAAAGAGCTAAACCCTATTCCCAAAATCTCACAATGATTTCAACTTCCAACAAAATTAAACGATGCAAATATCAATTCATGTATACTGAAAACCCTACGAAGATCTACGCCTAAACATCGGGGTAAAATACAGTGAACAGTTCAAAGATGCCATCATTCATCAAATACCTGTGCAAGTTTTGCTTTTTCAGAATCTTCATTGGGTGAATTGTAGGCAGCAGATACAGGAGCTGAGGCGAGCTTAGGGTATTTGATTGGATTTCGATAAATGTGTAACGAAGGAGAAGACGAAGTGCAGGGGAATGATGGATGTGTAGAAGGTGAGAGTGAAGAGGGGAAATTGAGGGCGGAGAGAGGGCGGTGGAGTCTGGGTGGTGAGGGTTTGATCGCCGCCGCCGACGGCGGTGCACTGCCGGAACGAGCCACCGGCAGCAGAAACGTTAGCATTTTGGACTATAAGATTGGTGTGTTTAGTCCACCGGAGGAGATAGAGTGGTCTTCTTGCTTTCCAAAGAGGGTTTTCTTTTTCTTTTCCCAACTTCACCTAGGTTATAACCCGCGTATTACACGGGTTAAATAAAAAAAATACTAAATATTTATTAATTAATAGTAAGAAACTGTAAAACGTCAAATATAAATATACTTTGATTAGCTGATAAGACATTTTTAATATTTTAAAACTTTTATTTTAAAAAGTTATTACTTTGAAAAAATTTCGTTTTGTTTATCAGTATCTCACTCTTTGAAAACAATGGAGCTTGTTTTGTAAAAAATATTTTTTTGTAAAACTTTTATCTTTTAAAACCATTGTTTTTAAAATATTTCATAATTTAAAAAGGTTTCGCTGTTTTAAAAAAATCATAATTTCAGACAATTTTAATTTTAATAAAGTATATTTTTAATCAAAATACTTAGTTTTCTTTTAATAAAAAAATGTTTTTTAATAAGTTAATGATTAAAAAAGGATATGGATTAATAATATAGAAAAAGAAAAAAGAAAAAAAAATAAGAATTAGTTATTTGATTTTTTAAAATGGAATAAATAGTATGAGCGGAAAAACTAAAATGAGAAGGCTTGTGGAAATGCCATATGGCACCGCCCCCCTGTTTTTTCGCTAGTAGTGTTAAATTTTAGTTCGATAGTATAAATTTTTTGTCATGTAGTGTAAATTCTTATATAAATATTGAGTTTGTAAGTTGTAACAACTCATCTAATGAGAGAATGCCCCTTTTCCAACGCCAAAATCATGTTATCGTCAACCTTTACACATTGATTAACCATAATCATCTTTTGTTACTCAAGAGCAAATAAAACAGGGAACCGAATGTAAAAAGGGGAATCATCAACCCACCTATCAATCCCGGAGTGAATATTACTTCCACACCCTACAACATAGATTAGAAGTTTGGTTTATAAATACTCTTCGATGTACCCGGGTTAGATAGTTTAATTAGCACTTGACTCCGTAATCTTGAATTGTGATACAACAACCAAATTATATTCCACCAGAGTTTATTTTCTAACTTTTTATCTCTTAGGGGTGTTTGATTGGTAAAATTATTTGAAATGGAATTGGAATTTGTGGAATTTGAATATGAAAGAATTGGAATGAATTTTTGTCACACGTTTGGTTAGCTGAATACAATGAAATCCTTTATATAATCTTGTTTGATTTGCAAATCAATCAAAGGAATTTGAGGTAAAATAATGACAAATAATACCTTTTTTTGTGTTTTTTGTGCATTTTGTAATTATATTCTTAAAAAAATAAGATCAAACACCTGTAAAAATTTTTAAAATGTTACTATCACAAATAGAAATAAAAATATTTCAAACAATTTGACATACTGTAACATTCAAAGTCTCAATAAAAATTAACATGAAACAAGATGAATCAAAGTAGTATATTCTAATCATTTGGTAGCATTCAAAGACTCAAACATGCTTTATGCATGATTATTTCTAAATGTGGTCCCTGTCAACCTCTTTAATGTTATTTGTTGCTTCATCAGCTGCATCTTCCATATCAAATGAATCAATTAGCATTTCTTCCATATCAAATGAATCAATTAGCATTTCTTGTCTAATAAAATTATGAAAAAGACAGCATGTCACTATGATTTTATTTTAAGTTATCTTTTAAAATTCTCCATGTTGCCTTCAAAATATGGAAACATCTTTCAATTTCGTGGATGTACGTTCCATATAATATAATTCTTTTGGTGTGATGGTTTGATGTCCGTCACTAATCACACCAATCATTTCAATGGTATATTTGGCCTTTGTAAGTAGCGAGAAAACTTTGTCCATTTGTGTATTCTATGTCTATCAAATAACCTATGACTGCATAAAAAAAATAATAATTTTTTAGCATGTTTAAATGATCACGTTAACGTATATTTATGTACCTAATCTTGAAACTTTCAATTCATAAGGCCTATCAAGGGCATCCCGGAGGACTCTACCATCACTTGCAGACCCCTCCCTACACATGGTAACACATAGATAAATAGCATATCTTGTGAACATACGCCTAATATGTTTGTTGCGATGTCCTATTATCTTGTTTTATATCTAGGCTTATCTTCCAGTGACACTAGCATTTTATGTGTCACACCCTCGTCCCAGACGTGATTGATTAATATTAAAATAACGCAGTGGAGTCAAATAAATTGAAAAATCAACCAACCTAATTGATCTCATCTAACTAATGGAACAATCACTAAGGGTTATTAGATTTTAATAATTCTAACTTATATTTATTGGACCGGATTAATTGCAACTTAGAAAATATTTATAGACACTCATAACTTTAAGTTTATTTGACTCAAACGATTCCTTACTAATTGATAGTTTAACTCGTTAGTTTTTTGAAAAGCTTTTTAATTAGTTTTATGTTTTGTTTCGGTATCAAAGTTCACTTTATTTATTTATAACTCCTGTTTTATTAACATTCTTAAATATACAACCATAAATTACAACCATCTTATCTTATCTTGCTACTCTAATAAAAAGATAAATAAAGAGGTGAAATCACCAAATTTATTCTCATCAAGTTTTTCACGCATCTATCTCCTATTAAATAATCATATTAATTACTAATATTATTTAATTCTTTTTATATTAAAATAATTTGTAACAAATTATGAAAAATATCTTTTTATTAATGTTATTTCTAATTAAACAATTTTTTATAAGATAAAAAAAATTTAAAACGTCAAGCTTTTTAAAAATAAAAAATATTTAAAATTGGTGTTTTTTAAATATTTTATAAATGATATTTTCTAAAATGTTTTTTTCAAGTGAAATATTTTATTCTATTTATAATAAAAAAGATTTCAATCATATCTTATAAAATAAAATTTTATTATTAACAAATTTTATTTTATTTAATATTTTATTTATTCAATCCGTGTAATACACGGGTTTGTTAAAGCTAGCATCTATTAACTATAATAAAAGAAAGTTTTTACATGACACGTGTCAACATATTAGATATTTTTATTTTTATTTTTCCGCCTCTCTCTCTCTCCTAATTAATGATATTAGTATATATAGTAATTATATATTATTTAAAACATTTCTAAATTTAAAAAAATAGATATCATAAAAATAAAAAATTCGATGTTCAATGAAAAACACACTTTAAAATTATATAAGACACGAAAAATTCTTAAATACGAAGTACTTAATACCATTATTCTAAGTTTTATAAAATTATTAGTTTTTTTAAATAAAATTAAAAAAAGACCACAATGTTTTAAAAAACAATTAAAAAACATAATCTTATAAAATAATATTTTAAAATGATATTATTGTTGCTTTTTACTTAAAATACTTATATAAACATAACTCAATCATATCTTATTACAAATAATATTTATAATTTTATTACAAATTATTTAATATTTTATTTATTCAACACGTATATTACACGGGATACTATCTATCTACTCTAATAAAAGAGTAACTTAGGGTGACACTTGTCAGCACCACATTTCACCTCACCAAAATTTTTCCACTTCTCTCTCCTATTAAATAATTACCTTAATTACCAATAATATTATTTAACTCCTTTTAGAATAAAAATAGTTTTTTAATAAATTAAGAAAAAAAGTTTTTTCTGATGTTATTTCTAACAAATAAATTTTTAGAAAACATCAAACTTTTTTATAATTAGTGTTTTTAAAAAGTAAATTTTTTATAAACCAAAAATAATTAAAATTAAATATTATAATAAAAAAAATTTTAAAATGGTATTTTTGAATATGATTTGTTTTGAAACAAAATGTTTATTTTTTTTTTTGAAAACAGTTTTAAAACAAAAGTTTAAAAAGTTGATATAAAATTTTTATTAGTTATAGTTATTAATTATACGTAATTTCAATTATATTTTATCTTAAAATATCGTTTTATACTTAATAAAGTTTTATTATATTTAATATTTTATTTATTAAATCCGTGTAATACACGGGTTTACTATAGCTAGTACTAGTATATATATACACAAAAATTATGTGCCCTAACAAACAGCAATAATTCTAATACTAACACAAATAAATGGTGAAAGAACAAATGACATTTAAAAATAGCCCGACATTTTTATTTCGCCGTCATTCGGCAACACCCTTTGCCAAGAATATGCTTGTGATCGTCTCTCAAAAAGTTGCCGATCCAAAATAATAATTTTATTTTATGACAACCATCACTAAATTTTATTATTTACATCATTGTTTTAGTCGTCCATTCCAATTACTGTTTACAATAAACTTCAAGTTTTAGTTTTAGTCGTCCAATTAATGTTTACAATAAAAGTTTATAAATAGTTATATTATAGGTCATCTTCTTCCTCATCACCAAAGCTTTCTGCACCTCAACAATGGATTCCTATGGTAAACAAGCAAATGTTCTTCTTGTTACTCTAGCAGCTCATGGTCACCTAAACCCCATGCTAACCCTAGGAAAACTTCTGGTTTCTAAAGGCCTCAACGTCACTCTCGCCACCACCCACCGTATCCTCAAAACCAGTTCGCCGGCCGGAAACTCCATCTCCGGCGTCCACCTAGAGTTCTTCTCCGACGGCATTCCGGCAGACTTAAACAAAAGGCCTGATGTAGATGATTATATGGATACTATAAACAAGTTCGGACCCATTAACCTCTTGGCCTTAATCCGATCCCACCGGAGCAAATTCTCATGCGTAATCACCACACCTTTTATGCCATGGGTCGCCGGAGTTGCGGAGGAGATTGGTGCTCCGACCGCCATGTTATGGATCCAACCATGTGCATTGTATCAGATATACCACCGCTATTACAATCGCCTCGATGAATTCCCCACCGGAGATGACCCGAATACGACCGTGAAGCTGCCGGGGCTGCCGGAGTTTACCTCCGATGAGCTGCCGTCGTTCGTTCTTCCGACGAACAGGTGGCGGAGCTTTGATAGTATCCTCAACGAAGTGTTTCATAGCTTGCATAAAGTGAAGTGGGTGTTGGGGAATTCGTTCATGGAGCTCGAGAAAGACGTCATCTTCTCGGTGAATGACGCCGGAGGCGACTTCCGGCCGGTGGGTCCGTTAGTTCCGGCGAAAGTTTTACGCGAGGAAGAAGATGATAAAAGTGATTATTGTATAAACTGGCTTGATAAACAAAAACCCTCTTCTGTTGTTTACATCTCGTTCGGAACCGTACTCTCATCGTCGGAAAAAGAGCTACATAGCATCGCTTCCGGCCTGAAAAGCACCCACCGGCCGTTTCTGTGGGTTGTACGGTCTCCGGAAAATCAAGAAAATCAAGAATTAGGGTTTTTGAACGAGATCAAAGAACAAGGGTTGATAGTGAGTTGGTGCCCACAAGCGAAGGTGTTATCACACCCATCAGTTGGGTGTTTCTTGAGCCACTGTGGGTGGAACTCGTTGTTGGAGAGTGTTGCGGCCGGTGTGCCGGTGATCGCTTATCCGCAGTGGAGTGATCAGCCTGCAAACGCGAAGCTTGTGACGGATGTATGGGGTGTGGGTGTGAGGGTGAAGAAGAGTGAAGGAGGTGGTGTTAGTGCGGCGGAGGTGGGGCGGTGTGTGGAGGAGGTGATGGGTGGCCGGAGATCGGAGGAGTTTAGGAGGAAGGCTTTGGGGTTGAAGACGGCGGCGCGTGAGGCGGTGGCGGACGGTGGTTCGTCGGAGAAGAATATTGAGTTGTTTGTGAGGGAAATCGTTTCTTCTTGCTCATTGTATTCGAAACAAGAATGAATAAGGATGTTATCTAGGAAGTTGTATGGGTTTTTGTGTTGAGTGTTGACTATAAGATTTTGTTTTTTAAAATTAAACATATGCTTGACCAAGTCCAAACTAAAGGTGTTAAAGATGTAGATTTTTGTGATGGATTACTCATGATCAAACTCTAAACTTTAAACTCCAAACCAAGAGTCTGGTTTGTGCTCGACTAAGTGCTCCTAAGTGCTTCTACTCGTGATCAAACTCTAAACTTTAAACCCTAAACTTTACTCGTGATTGACTCGTTTGTGCTCCCAAGTGGCTCAAAGAGTCTGAACCAATCATTGGCTGGTGCTACACAGTGATCCAAGGTGGTTCCGTGAATGGAGTTCATGAAAGGCTGTTAAGTCCAAGTTAATATCTCGTTAGTTAGTGTCGTTAGTATTGGGTGGATTAGTTCTGTGAATGGCACCTCACTCTTGGCGCCAATAAGGCTTTTATTTGAAAGAAAAAAAAAGACAATTGCGCACATATTCATCATTCTTGGAATTGGATGTGCTTATTAGAAAGACTCAACCTTAAAAATTTAATCTTACAGTGTTTTAGCCTTAACCCTCAATTCACGTGTGGATGTGACATGGCAAAGGTAGGGTAGAAGAATGCATAAAGTTGGTGAGCTCTTGATATGAAATTGGATGGCCAAGATTTCAAAAGACACTATTCATTTCCATTGTAATTTAATTATAGAGTATTTTATTGCACTTTAACGCGGCTTTTAAAAGTTAAAATTCCATAACGTCAGTATTATTACGTGACATCTTCGTAAGGAACCAAACGGTTGTGAGAACGAACCAATGATGCTCGAGATATACATGACGGAAGTAGCTGGTGTTTGGAATTTTTCAAAACACAAACACTAAAATGATGAGAAAGTTTGACTTTGGGGTAACTTTAACGCAAATTTATTAACGTTAACATGCTTTTTAAAAATTTAGTTTTGTCATGTCAGTAACATTACGTAACATCTTCATAACGAATCAAATAGTTGCAAGAACGGACCATCGATGTTTGATATATACGCGATGGAAGGTAGGGTGTTTGGAATTTCCCAAAACACTTGGTAAACTAAAAATGTTGTGAAACTCTAGTTTTTGACTAACTTTAATGTTAATTTATTTCACATGAACGTGTTTTTTAAAAGTTAAAGTTTCCTGGTGTCGTTAGTACTATATGACATCTGCTTAAGGAATCAAATGGTTGTGAGAATGGACTAGCGACGCTGAGATATAAGCAATGGAAGATAGGGTGTTTGAATTTTCCAAAACACTCCCAACCCTAAAAATGATGTGAAATTTTTGTTTTTTTTGTAACTTTAATGTAAATTTATTGCACATTAACGTGGCTTTTTGAAGTTAAAGTTTCCTCATAAATTATTGGTAATGATGGAGTTGGTTATAGACTATCTTACCCGTGATTAACTTTTATAATGAGCTGTCGAAACATTATACGTTTATTTTATGTATTTAATCACGTTTAATGTTACTATCACAAGTTCGAAAGTGATCAATTGGTTTACAAATTTTAATACTTTACTCAGTTTTAGACATTGAATCAAATGATTGTTTCAATATTGTCTTTTAATGGCTCTGTCCAGCAAGTGACCTTATGTAAAAGCTTTTTTTCTAAAAGGTTATTGGATTTTATTATCCTAACTTTCATTTGTTAGCCGGGATTAATTCCAACTCAAGAAATGTTTAAAGACACTTTTAACTTTGAACTTATTTTCCTCTAATTATCACTTACTAACTAATAGTTAACACTGTTAGTTTTTTGATAACTTGGATTACTTATATGGACAAAACACTAAGTAGAAAGTTGACATCAACATTGGGTCTCTCAATCTGAAAATTACGGATCCTTAAACCTGCCAATTTTCACATCCTGATTTGAAACACTTGATTTGTTGGAGGTAGATTTCACATGACGATAGAGGCTAGACACCGAAAAACAAAACTGATAGAAGTTGGGGGCAGCGAAATTGAATAATGCTCCAAATTTGTCCCATTTCATAATAAAACTAAGATTAATTGTCAGTTAGTAATAGATCGTTAAAGAAAAATAAGTTTAAAATTAAAAGTGTTTGTAAACATTTTTTGAATTAAGATTGATTATGACTAATAAATAAAAATTAAGATTATTAAAATTTAATAATACTTTTTTAAACGTTTCAAAAGTTTGTATTTTTTCTTAGGTTTATGCTTAGGTCACAAAAAATAGTTCTTTTTCCAGTCTCCCACATCAATCGATCATCTTAAACCCCAATTTTCTAACACCATTGGTTCTGTCGAAGCTCATCACCATTCGCCCATAACATACAACCCACAACACACACTCCAAACAGCCGCTGTCCGCAAGATCCCATCAATTTCTTCCTCCATTTATCAATCAGGTACAATCTTTTGAATAGGGCTTCCAATTTTGATACGTTTCAGGCCATTTAAGCGTTGTTAATCGAAACAGTAGTACGAGTATGCCGATTGAAACCGATTGACTTATAGGAAGGCTCATCGATTTGTTGTCAAGGTCTTCCAATTATAGAATCAAAGCCTAAATAGCCCAATTGATCAATCAAGGATTCGGTTAGAGAACAATTGATAAAGATACAGTAACTATAGGATTTTTCAATGTGTTTAATACATACATAAATTTTGCATTTTAAGTTCTGTAACTTGATATAATTGGCAAAATGTAATTATTTTGAATGGAATTAAGTAATTAACTAATTATAAGTAGTTAGGTATTGAGACCCTTGAAGAGAATCAGATAATTTCACTGAAGTGATTGCAGAACAACATTAATCTGCATAAGATTAGCTAAACAAGGTATAAAGATTGAATGGAGATTCATATTAACTTCTTATTATTACTAGTATAAAAGGTTTAATCGTGTTTTGCCGGCAGTATGCCAATGTTCATCTCAAGTTGTTTAAGCTGGAATTGGATGTGAATTTATCATTGCTTTTAAGAAATAATTATAATTCAAAACCCTTAAGACGTTTATAGGTTTGATTATACTGCTATGTGACTATTCAAGATACTTGGAATGTACTTTAATTTTGTCTGGAGTTATTTTTGACTTGTTATCCGACCCGCATATCTTTCCACCACCCCAATACAAAAATATCATGGATTAGTCACCAAAGCTAAGAACATATGAACTTTGATTCATGCATGCTATAGAATGATTGTTTTGGATCACGGGCTGTAAAAATGGTTTTCTTGTAGGTTGTTGACCATTAATTAAACTATTACACTTATAGGTTATAAAATGCGGATGTTTTTGCAAGAAACTCGTCTTATCATCCTTAATATATAGATTCTTTTCCTGATACTTATTCACCACTATGCATAGTTTGATTCTGATACTTCTTCACCATTAT
This sequence comes from Flaveria robusta, assembly GCA_025506415.1. NCBI lineage: Eukaryota > Viridiplantae > Streptophyta > Magnoliopsida > Asterales > Asteraceae > Flaveria > Flaveria robusta. The sequence goes on along the minus strand of CM046461.1, from coordinate 16,728,202 downwards.
GCATAGTTTGATTCAGTGTTGCAATCTTGTAAAGTGTTCTGCAATTAGTCCCGGCAAAGTTTATACAAAATAATTGAATCATAAGCTTGAATTTCATGAGATTTGGATTTTTTAGTTTTGATTTACCAAAAATCTAGCAGCTTTCGACTAGTTTTCGTTTTTCTACTAGTATCTTGAGACCATGATGACAACAAGTACCATTAGTTTTACGTATTACATATTTGGAATGCATAGATAACTAAGAGGCTATAATATGAATCCGTAGGATCTTCATACTAAGTATTTGAATTGCATACAGTTTGCAGTTGCTTTAAGGTGTTCTTTCTTTCCCTTCTTTTTCAATGCTAATTTAATTTCTTTTCCTACAGTTACATTCAAATGGCTTCATGTGCGGAAGGAGAACACCCAGATATTGTTCCGTTTATGAAGCTGGCATTAGAACAGGTATGCATTGCAAGTTTAAGGATACCATTAAGCTTCTTGAGACGATCATTCAATATGGCATGTTGACATGCTAAAATGTATTTTATTTGCCTCATTTTAATTTATTAAACATGGCTGATGTTGCACTTTTAATGTAAGATTTAGATATTAAATATATTGGCAGAGCTAGCTTGATAATAATATGAGGCAAATAATGAACATATGTTTTCACCTGAACCCGTTTTGACCCATTAGCTGACATGACCAGGCCAGCACAATTTGCCAAGCTTAAATTCTAAGACTTGCATTCCTCACCAATGGAAGTACTTTAACAAAACAATGATTCATATGTTTTTTTTTTCAGGCTAAAATTGCATTTGACAGCCTTGAAGTGCCTGTGGGGTATGTTCTTGTCAATGACCAGTATCTTGAAATTTTTATTTCTCTTCATTTTAGGTTTCTTCCCTAGGGGGGCCACTTATTATGCTTCTTTTCACATTTGTGAGCTTTTTGTTATACTTTCATATGTCAATGACTCTTTTTCCTGAACAGGTGTGTTATTGTTATGGACGGGAAGGTAATATCATCCGGAAGAAATCGGACTAATGAATCAAGAAATGTAAGGATTTATATTTTCTTGTTAATTTTTCTGTCCACCCTGTTAAAAGGGCTCTAAAACTGCAGGCTACAAGACATGCTGAAATGGAAGCTATTGATGTTCTACTTGATCAGTGGAAAAAGAAAAAGCTGTCAAAGGCTGAAGTTAGTAAAATGTTCTCAAATTGCTATCTTTATGTTACATGTGAACCATGTATAATGTGCGCGGCTGCCTTGTCATTTCTTGGTAAACTTACACTGCTAAAATTTTCATAAATAGATTACAATGATCATGGCACCTTCATCATCACATGACACATGACTTTAGGTATAAAAGAAGTATACTATGGTTGTGCCAATGATAAGTTTGGAGGTTGTGGATCAATATTATCCTTGCATACAACGAGGTTTATTTCACAGACCATCATCCCTCATGCCTTTACTTTTCAATAGTAAATTATGATTTTTTAACTGTTTACATGTGCACTGGCGGGGTAATGGCGGCATCATGGTAGTTGCAAAGAAGTTGGTGGGAGGAGTTACAAATGCACTGGTTGGATAATGGCAGAAGAAGCAGTTTCTCTCTTTAGAAACTTCTATGAGCTTGGAAATCCTAATGGTATGTCTTCCCAATTTATGCGTGCGAAAACAGTTAACATAGAAGAAGAAATTTGTAAAAATTCACTTATCATGTGACTTGATCATGAGAAACTGTAATAAGTATTCCTTTGTGTTTAATCAAGATATATGAATAAAAATTAGCAAACAGAGTCAGATATTACAGTTACTATGATGTCTGGTTTAGAAACTACTGTTTTAAATATTTGAACAAAAATTAGTTTCTTTGTTTTTTGTTTGTTGCAGCTCCAAAACCTCACAGGCAGCCTGTTCAACAACCATGATGCAAACCGACACAAGAAGACAATCACGATCACAGTACTTCATATGGCGGGAATTTTCAAATGGTGTAACAGTTTCTCTACATTGAGTTTTCAGCGCTTTATTACATGACCTTTGAAGCAGAACACATGAAGAAAAACAGCATGGAGGAGAAGGCAGAAACCGGTTTTTTAATTGTCTTGATTTTTGTTTCAAAACTCAACCGCTATGGTGGCCATGGGCTTTCAACTTGTCGATGTGCCAGGTTGGATATTAAACAAGTGACTTTTTGAGTAACAAAATCATCATTCTTGCCATCTAGCACAGTCAAATTGGATGCTTTATATTAATAGAATTCTTATATCTGTCATAGTCATAAAAAGTATTAGGCGGCATGATCCCGTTTCTAAATCTGTAAGTGCATCTCCAATAGACTTTTTTCATACTTCAAAAACAGCCATGTGGACATATATTGAGTTTGTTATCATTGGGTGGGGATGTTTTTGATGCAATAAGAACATCAAAAAATGAATAGATGTGGGCCACATGTATTATATATATGTATATATATTAAAAAGAGAAAAAAATAAATGGTTGAAAATAAAAAGGTGGTGATAATGTGGTAATGTTTTTGAGTTTTCTTATTGGAGTGAATTTTGAAAATATTAAAGAATGTGTGTTTTTCTGACGTGTCAGCTCACCAGACATGTTTTTAGTTGTTTTTAAGACTTCATATTGGTGATGTTATAAGGGGTTATGACAAGGTGGGCGGTTTGATTGAACATTCCAAATTTGACTAATTTCCACTGTCTGATTTTGACTTTCAAGGAACTATCAGGAAATTAACCTGTGGTAGGTAATATTGTCCACTAGGTTATATCCCCGTGTATTACACTGGTTGAATAACAAAAATATTAAATATTTATTGATGATGAGTAGGAATTGTAAAACGTTATTTTAATATAACATATGATTAAATTTGCTTATGGTTAAATATTTTGATTTTTTATTATTTTTAAAACTTTCGTTTTAAAAAATTGCTTTGAAAATTTTTTATTATTTTATCAGTATTTTGTTGTTTAAAAACTCCGGGTTTGTTTTAAATAAATGTTCTTTTATAAAACTTTTATTTTATAAAAAGATTGAATTTAAATATTTCATAATTTAAAAAAGCTTCATTTTTCTAGAAAATCATAGTTTTAGAAAATTTTATTTTAGAAAAAATATAATTTATAATCAAAATACTTAGTTTTTAATTAATGAAAAAATATTTAAAAAATTATTAATTCAAGGATTTGAATTTATAATAGAGAGAGAAAGAAAAATATTTGAAAATTAGTTACTTGACTTTTAAAAAATAAAATAAATAGTTTAGGCGGAAAAATAATTGGGGGAAACATTATGGAAATGACATGTGTCCTACATTGTAAAGGATTATTAGTATAGATATGTGTGTGTGAGTTAAATACATGGGATTTATATAATCTTGATGTTATTCATTTGTTAATATATATTTCGTAATAAAACCATGCCATAAGATATATAAAAAAACGATGTTTGATTTATTTTAACACACTATATTTTTCTAATAATGTAATAATGTTTAAAAAATACATTACATTTTGTATTTTTAAAGAAAATACAAAATCAGGAAAAATAGATATGAAAATTTACATGTATGTAGATTGTATAGATTTGAATAGTTTTTAAACTTTTTGATGTTTTGTAAAGCAATAGTAAAAATATAATAGAAAACTTAATCTGATGGATTTAAATAATATAATTTATATTCAGATGGTTCCAAAACCCAGATAGCGTCACATTATTACTAGATTTAATTAGATGGTTTGGTCCTAATGGTACGTTTATATTATAGAACTAGTTTAGTACCTCGTGTATAACACGAGTTGAATAAATAAAATATTAAATATTTATTAATAAAAATTAAAAAATTATAAAACAATATTTTGATATAAGATATGATTGATATTACATACGAGTGATAAAAAAAATGATATCATTTTTATACTTTTGTTTAAATTTATTTTTTTTAAAAAGTTGGTTTTTAAACAAATTGTTTCAAAACAAACCGTTTTTTAAAAAAAAGTGTCATTTTTAATAATTTCTATATTATAACTTTGAAATTTCATTATTTTCATTTCATAAGAATTTTATTTTTTTAAAAGCCACAAGATTTAAAATATATAGCATTTTTTAAAAGTTTGATTATTTTTTTAAAAAAATTCTTATTTTATAAAAAAATTATTTCTTTACAAATTGTATTTGTAGAAAGATCTATTTTTTTAATTTAATAAAAAATATTTTCAATATGAGAAGAATTTTAAATAATATCATTTGTATTTAATGTGATATTTATTAATAGAGAGAAGAGGGAAAATAAAATTTAGGAGCTGTAAAATTATGACAAGTGGCATACAAAACCTTTCTTTTATTAATATTAGAGTAAATTTCAGTTTTGGTCCCTGTGGTTTATCTATTTTAACCATTTCAGTCCAAAAAGGAATCTTTGATCATATCATGCCCTGTGGTTTTATTTTTGTAACGGTTTTGGTCTCTGACACTAACTCTGTTAGTTTTTACAGTTAAATGTGAGTATACTTTGGTCATTTTATATTTGGAGGACTAGTTATGTAAATTATATTAGATTAGGATAATTGTTGTAATTTTTTAAAACAATAAAGAATAAAAAAACAAAACTTAAATATAATCTAACCCACCTCCACCGCCTGCACCACCTCCATCGCAGCACCACCGCCACCGCTTGCGCCTTCACCTTTACCGCCACCGCCTGCCCCAGCTCCACCGCCATCGCCTGCAACTTCACCACCGATTGCGCCACCGCCACCACCTGCGCCACCGCCTGCTCCACCGCCTGCGCCACCGTCTGCGCCACCGCCACCCCCTGCGCCACCTCCACCGCCAGCATAGCGCCACTTCCATCGCCTGCAGCTTCACCACCGATTGCGCCACCGCCACCGCCTGCGCCACGCCATCCCTAGCGCCACCGCCACCGCCTGCAGCTTCACCATCGTAGCGTTTTTTGATTTTTATTGTTTTAAAAAATTACAACAATTATCCTAATCTAATATAATTTACATAACTAGTCCTCCAAATGTAAAATGACCAAAGCACCCTCACATTTAATTGGAAAATCTAGTAGAGTTAGTGTCAGGAATCAAAACCGTTAGAAAAATGAAACCACAGGGAATGATATGATCAAAGATTCTTTTTTGCATTGAAATGATTAAAATGATTAAACCACAGCGACCAAAACAGAAATTTACTCTTAATATTAATATAGATAGATTGATTTTAAATTTAAAAAAAAATTATATTATTGATCTCAACTATAGATACACATGTGATGAAGATCTATATAAAAGAACAAATAGTGCGAGAACATGCAGTATAAAATGTTTTATTTATTTCTTTAATCATATAAATTTTAAACTAAAAAATGATAGGAATATAATGTTTTTATATTACCCTATATATTTATAATTCAAGTGAATGAACAGTAATACAGTGATGTACAAGTGGCTATTACCTATGTACAACTTCAATTCCACCACTGCCTCAAACGTGTTTTATAGTGTTGCATCTGTTTTCTTCAAAGCATTTTATACATTTAGAGAGAGAAAGACTTTGAGAGGGCAGCGGGGTCCAGAACCGGTAGTCGCCGGCGGCTGTCGCCATCGGTGTGTGCCGTCTCCGTTCTGTCGCCGATGGTGTGCGGCTGTCGTGGGCGGTGGCCGTTCGGGGATCCCGGTTGCATGGTGTCTCTTTGTTTCTTGTTTTGTAGAGAGAGAAAGGGGTTTTCGGTGTTTGGTGGTGCCGGAGACGACGGTGGCGGCTCCGTGATGTACAAGTGGTTATTGCCGATGTACAACTTGAATTCCACCACTGCCTCAAACGTATTTATAGTGTTGGATCTGTTTCTTCAAAGCATTTTTAACATTTAGAGAGAGAAAGAGTTCGAGAGGCCAGCGGGGTCCAGGAACGGTAGTCGCCGGCGGTGTGTGTCGTCTGCGTTCTGTCGCCGATGGTGTGCCGCTGTCGTAGGCGGTTGCCGTTCGGGGATCCCGGTTTGCATGGTGTCTCTCTGGTTCTTTTTTTGTAGAGGGAGAAAGGGGTTTTCGGTGTTTGGTGGTGCCGGAGACGGCGGAGGCGGTGGCCGCTCCGGCTTGGCTACCGCTTCCCCATCCCCCTAGTGCCGCCTCAGATCTATTTTCCCTTTTTCCGCCTCACGTCTCCCTCCGGTTGCTTTATTTGTTTGTAGAGAGAGAAAGTGACGACGCCCTATCTTTTTCGGTGGTGTTTTTGGGGGTTTCCTCGGCAGATCTTGTGTTCTTGATGGTTCCTCGACCACCGCTGTAGGGCATCCGGCCACCGGCTGTCGGCGCTGATGTGGCCGGCTTGTGCTTTGTACATGACTGGTTGTGTTGAGTGTTTTTTCTATTGTATGTGCACTTTTGTGTTTAGACCTGGGTTCTTTATGATATTTGCTCGGCTTTTACTGGTGGTGGCATGTGGCCATTGCCGCTGGTTTCCTTTGAGTTGACCGGCGGTGGTGTTCAGGTAGTTGTTATTGTAGTTTCAATTTATCACGTGTTTTGGGTGGAATTTGAGGGTCCGTGATAACAGGAAAGACAACCTTCATCCTTTGTGGTTCTGTGAAGGAGTTTTATGTGTCGATATAGTTCGATGATGATGACGACTGTTCATCTGAGACCATGTCCCTATGTTCGCTTATGAGATTATGTCGTGAACTAATACTTATTTCAAGTCAGTGATGATGAACCTGTGTTCATCTGAGACATATACATTTTGTATGGTGTTATACATTTTTTATATAGTATTGTGCCGGGCTATGATGATAACCAAAAGATGGTATTGGGTTGTTTTGACGTGGCTACCGTTAATGGTTAGTAGCCGTACCTGAAATCCTGTTCTGAGCCCCGTTTATCAAACGCGCAACGCGTGTGATTGTAAACCACCAGTTTATCTTAAAGTAAAAACAATGAACAGAGATATAAACAAAGCATGTGCAAGTCATGCACATACTATATTTTCAACATATAGGATATATACTTGCAAATGTGTAGACAAAAAACTCACACATGACTTAAACATGTGTTATTATGTTGATATTTTTAATTTTAGGAAACAGAAAATATTATATTTTATTATTAAATGAGTGATTAATATCATTATGTTAGAGCATTCACACTAACTTCCCCAACCCCATCCTCATATTTACACTAAAAACATTATATTTTTTTCTAACTTGTTCATCTTTTTTATTATCTTTTCTCTTTTCTTCACGCACAACAACTTTTAAAAATATTAAAAAATTTATGGTGGTTGTAATGTGTTCCCCAAATATGGGGAATCACGGTACAATCCCCGTAAATATTCCCACTATTTCACTCACAACCACTAACAACCATCCCTCAAAATATAGGGCACACCCTCAAATCGAAATGGGAAACCTACTGTGAATACTCTCATCTCACGTCACTCATCGTAAAAACTAAAAAACTGAGGAAAAAAAAAAGAAATGAAATGGACTAGATTACAACCGTGAAAAAAAGATATATACGTTGCTTTCTAGTAATAGCTAGGAGACTAGAATGGACGATTAGAGGAAAAAGAAATTGGAGTAATTATTTATTTGTGGATAATATAATTTATATCATATAATAAAGTAATAATTTAGGTGCCACGGGACGTCTTTTTAAAGAACATCCTAACTTATTTTCTCTTGGAAATCATGTGTTATTATTGGTTTTGATTTTTTTTTTCAAATACAATTAATTAAGCTAAAAAGTACATATCTATGGCATTCGTTTTCTTCACTTTTCTTAATTCAATCCTAATTTAAAATTTAAAATGAAATGATACTATAAATAAGTTAACTTTAGAATCTATAGTTGATTTCCAAAATCAATTTACGAAAAACCATTGTATGGTTTTGATTATTAAAAGAAATATGGAAAATGAACGGGATTGTATAGTACTTTAAATAAACAATTATCAATTAGTATTGATAAACTATCCGTGGATTTTGGTCATCTTTAGATCAATTATTTACCACAATCTATTTTTGATTTATGGTCATTTAATGCTTATTTTATATATTATAAACATCCTAAAGCAATTAATAGTTATTAAACTGTAACAAATATCAATCTGTTTAAACTAATTTCATATAAATTGATTATTTCAAATTATGTTTATTGTTTTATTATTAAATTACTAATTTTAATTATTGAGGAGATCATTTTTTTACTAATTCTAACAATAATTCAATCAAATATTTATAATATTTTTGAAGTCTACATCCATATTTGACTTCCTAAATTAATTTATTTACAAATTGATTACACATACTAAAGTTATTTCAAATGTTTGACAAGCTTGATAATTATAAACACTGTTAATAATTTTAATTATCAATTAGTAAATGTTTTTACATTACTACGTTTATGATTTTAGCAAAATTTTCTAATTATCTTTGAAATCCATATCTTTATACTCTAATAAAAGAGTAACTATGAGTGATATGTGTTAACACCACATTCATTCTTATCAAAATTTTTTCGCTTCTCTCTCCTATTAAATAACTATATTAATTACTAATAATATTATTATTTTTTAGATCAATAATAATTTTTAATAAATTAAAAAATAGATCCTTTAATTGATGTTATTTCTATAGAAACAAACCTTTATAAAAGAAAGCTTTCTAAAATATTAAACTTTTTTTAAAAAATACGAAATACTATAAAATTAGTTTTTTAAAAAGTAAAATTTTTATAAACAAACAATAATTAAAATTGGGAGTTATAGTAAGGAAATTTTTAAAAATAATATTTTTTTTAAATGGTTTGTTTTGAAACAAAAAGTTCTAATTTGTTTTTTAAAAAATATAAAAAAAAGTTTAAAAAATTGAAATTATTGTTTTATTACTTATAATTCTTACTCATACATAATTTTAATCATATATTATCTTAATATATTATTTTTAATTAACAAAATTTTATTATATTTATATTTTATTTATTTAACCCGTGTGATACACGGGTTTACTAAATCTAGTAATACAATATAAAGAAAAGACATTAAAGCTATTAAGCTTATATAAAGATGGTAATATTATAAATTTATAGTATCTAATAAAATAATATTTATTTTACCATTTGTCATTCACCTAAACCATATTTCTGACACTTGTCATTCTTTTAAACATACTCATTTTATTTTTCCTTCAAAAATATATTATAGTTATTTAAACACTCAAATTAATTTTAACAATAAAATTTTTTTAAAAAAAATCTAAAACGAATGTTTAAAAATAAAACTATTTAGATAAGAGAGTTAAAAAAATAATATAACTATTTTATTTTTTGAACTATTATGTATATATAATTTTAATTATATCTTATATTAAAATATCATACTGTAACTATTCGTGTTTATTACTAACTATAATCCATTTGATAAATGAGTTTTTAGCCTATCTATTTATCTACATATTTATCTATCTATAACAAAGGAAAACTAAAATAAGACTTGATATAATTATAAGTTTTATCATACTAACTCTTTTGTTTCTTTTTATTATTATTAATAATATTGAATACTAATTATATTAATCATACCATTTTCATATTAAAAAGTATATAATTTAATAAATTAAAACCTTTTTTATTAAAACACACTTTTTAAAAACAAAAGTTTTATAAAATACAGAATACAATAAATTTTTAAAATAAATTTATTTTTCTTAATACATAATATTTAAAACCCACATTTTTTTAAAATAAAAGTTTAAGGAAAATAAATTATTATTTATTTACTTAAAATAGCTATTCATATGCAATTATAATAATATTTTATCTTCAAACATAGTTTTATAATTTATAAATTATTATTACTAATTATTTAGTATTTTATTTATTCAACCCATGCAATACACCGAGTACAACCCTAGTACAATATAAAATATTGTATATAAAATATTATTTAAAGATCTATAAATTATGAAATATATTTTATTTCGTATTTTCTTATTTATTCAGTCTGTGTATCACACAGGTTCTAACCTAGTTAATATAAATAAAAAAATAAAATTATTTTGGGTGTATAATCATGTAGATGCAAAATGAGTATATTATATAGTCCTATTTCCATCCCATTGTGAAAAAAATAAAAAGTAATCTCATAAATGTCTCATATCCGATTACTCTACTAATAACCATCCAAAAGCGGGATGATAGTCATGAGAGTGATGTTTTTGTTTTGAAGATTATTATTAACAGTTTTTTTTTATTGATAGAGTTGAGATAAATAGATTCTATGAATTAGTCTTTGTCCAATGGATGATTTAATCAATCATTTACGTTAATCTAACAGAATATTTTAGAAAAGGTTTGTCTTATACCTCGAATTTTTGTAAAATTGAATAAATATCGCTAAACTCATTTCAAATGTGTGGTATGAGGCAAGACACATGTAATATTTGTATGATTAATTTATATACTCGACTAAAATACATGTGTAGGGAATCAATAAAAAATATTATTGAGTTCATCTTCATTGACTACATTAGTTGTTGAAAGGCCACCTATGATTTTTTTAATAGCCAATGATTCATATAATTGTTTTAAATATATGTTACTGGTTTTCCTTTTTCAGAATTCAAACATAACACCAACTTTAATATGATTAGATGTATTTTTAATCAACAAAAATCAATGATAAGAATAAGATGATGGTCAAGTACTCCTATGGATTTTTTCTCTAATGAATAGTTGACTTTATTGACTTGTATTATATAAAATTAAAAGCAATGCTTTTTCGATAAGAAACCAAAACAAGCACGGGTGCGCCATCTTGGATATACTAATAAAATCAACAAAACAATTATATACAAATTAATGTCACTAGGCCTTCTCTCCGGTACTACGCGGTGGAAGTCTGTTCATCTTTCTCATATGTAACATAACACGAATTTGATCTCGGACTCGTCGAAAACTATAAAATTAAAGTTTTGTGGGAAACTCAAAAATGCTAAACTTTAATGCCTAACTCGAAAAAACAGAACTTCATTATAAATAGTTTAATGGTAAAACTATAAGATCTAAAACTTTAGTGCCCAAAATCAAAAAAACAAATCGGTGGTGAAACTCTAACATCTCAAAGACTCAAACTTTAGTGGCCAAAGTAAAAAAAATTGACCACCAAGTTATAAATACCAAACTTTAGTGGCGTAACTCAGGAAAATAAAGGTTTGTTGTAAAAAGTTTTTTGGTCAAACTCTAAAATCTTAAACTTTAGTAGTTGAAATCAAAAAATCTAAAAGTTAGAGTTAAATGTGAATTCTTAAAACTATTCGTTTAATTTGTATATTAATACATATAGTAATAATAAGAACTAGTACTTTTTTAATGTTAATAAAAAAGTTTATAAAAACAAGGTGTATAAGAACCTTCGAATCCTATCGAATTTTATTAACTTCTGTCCGTTAAAGATTTATAGTTTCAGTTATATGAAAATGAACCATCTTCATGATTTTTAAAACCAATCACGAACTATAGATTGAAAATTTTCAAACTGAAAGTGGTTTAAACAGTTTAGATGCGTGTCATTTTTCTAAATTTTAGTAAGTGCTCTTTCTAAATTGTAGAAAGCGTTTTGATTACAACATTTGTCAAAACTAAGGAAAAAAAAAAAAAAAAAACCCGAAATGACCATACAAATCATTTCTAGAGATGTAGTGAATTTGTGTAAAATTGGGAGATTACGAAATTCTTGTTTAATCCTTTTAACATGGTTCTTCACAAGCAAAAAAGAAGCATGGAAAGCACAAGGATTCCAAGCCACATATTCGTCATAACACATGATATAAATAAGATGTTTTTATATAATATATTTGTTTGTAATGGTAATATGCCATTCTAAGAGTTTCAACCTACGAATAAATAGTAAAATTTATTACGTGGTGTAGTAGGAATTTTGTATATGTATAAAACAGTTGAGTGGTTTTCATTAGTCTCTGGATTTGATAAAAAGTTGTTGTGTTTTTGATAAATTTCTTTTTAATGTAGATGTTTAATATGTAATTGTTAAATTTGGTGAGCATTGACCAGTTCCGCTTTGAACAAAACTCGTGTCGGAGCATGACACAATGGTATTATATATCAAAGGTTATAAAAAGACTTAAAAATATTATATTTGAATCGGTCATATTTTAAATATTTTTCATTTAACATAGATAGAAATAAACGTACTTGACACGGTTTGTTTTTAAATAAAATTTATATTATAAAAACGTATATAAAAATAAGTACATCACAATGATATATCCAGAATTTTATATAAACGATATATATTAAAGTTATAAAGATAACGATAACGATAACGATAACGATAATTATTATTATTATTGTTGTTGTTATTATTATTATTATTATTATTATTATTATTATTATATTATATCATATTAAAATATTATATACAGAAAAAACAAAAAAGCTTACTCTTCATTGTAATTAAGTTGTACTTTAATATTTTATAATTTCTGATTGATATGCATATAATGCATTTTAAATTAAGACGACATTTTGTTTGCTTATGCTTAGGGCTGAACCTACCTCTTAGGCCACCGAGTATACCAAACTACGTGTTTTTCTTTCTTTATTTATCTTTTTCATATTTATAGGAATTTATTTATGTTTATAAAGAGCTTATTCAGTTTGTCAAATGTTTTTATATAAACTACCAAAACTACTTTTTCATAAAACCATTGAAGCTCAAAACTGACATCCTCTATAAAATCTTGCCAAAAAAAAAATCAAAATTTAATTTTTCCATTTTGCAAGATTTCGTTTAATTTTTCTCGTTTTTCCTTATCTTTTAGATGTGTACTCTATGTGATACGACACCACTACCAAAGTGTGTGGGCGATTGGTGACATCCAGTGAAAAATCACCGGATCAAAGGTTTACTTTGATCACCAGATTCTCAGGGAGGGGGAGGGTGGAGGTTTGTTTTCTTTTACATCAGCGTTTCCCCCACCCTCCCCAATCACGACTCGATGCCCTCGAATATAACCACAAACAAAACCAAAAACCAAATCAAAACACAATAACTCCAATTCCTTTAACAAATCAACAAAAATTCACAAATTCCATCAACACCCTTATTCCCTACACACCTATATCCCCACCTAAACCTTCTCATTAACCACTATCACCTCCTTGGTCACTCCGGCTCCAACACTCACCAACCCCCGCTGCACCAGATCCATCTTCATCACATTCGCCGTGTGCTCGAGAAGATCAATCTCCGACTCCAGAGTCCCCCACTCAACTTCAAGCTCTTTCACGTTTGCAGCCCCCAAACGCTTCGCTTCCAGCAGCTGCAGCTTCTTGCCGGAGAGCTCGGCTTTCCGATCTTCGATCGTCGCCATGATCACCGGCAGCTTTGAGATGAAAGACGATTGCCTGTGCTCCATTGAGGGTTGATTGATTGTGGTGTTTGGTGTGTGAGGGGTGAGGGTATTTATAGGGGAGGTTTCTTGGGGAATAATACATAGGGATTGTTGTTCAACTTCCCTAGACTTGCATAGTGATTTTCACCCTAGAGAAATTTCTAGTTATTGGGGTTTTATTTGGTTTTATTATTTTTTTTTATAGAATTTTAATTTATGTTTGTGTATTATTTGATTTTTACCTTGGATAATATAGTTTGTATTGGAATTTAAATGTTGGATCGTTTATTTGTTGTTTAATTTAGCTAGGAGGTAGAAGACTCGTGGCTTTTTTCTTGTACTTTTTAAAATTGAATGGCCCCTTCACACTTACAATGATGTTTTATAACTAAAATATTATTTTGATTAGCAAAAGGTTAAAATAAAAAGACGACAAAAACTAACAGGTGTAGTAAATAATTTTAAACATCAATATTTTTAATAAATGGTTGAAATTAAATTATAAAAAAAAGTTCGTTAGAGAGGATATTTTAGAAATAACCACTTTTGTTGAATGTTTTACGAGTTCCCCTTATGTACATCATTATTTTTTATAAAAATTACACCATAAAACAACTATTCTTTTATCTTCAAACATGTATAGTATTGTTACATAAGAAAATAATTAATTTTTTTTAACCTTTTTTAAGCTTGTATTTTACCATTGTGTCATTATTGCAGTTCATTGTGTTTTTTAATCGTCGTTATTTTATATTAAACACTATGAGTTTTGAAAAATAAATCAGTGGAATAACATCATTGTATACTTTTAACTATAAAACACAATAATAGATAACAATAATTTTATATAATCTATAAAAAATATTAACAAAAATAACAAATTGTATTATCGTCAATACTATGAGTTTTGAAAAATAAATTGGTGAAAGTATATCATTATTTACTCATAATTGTAAAACACAATGATAAATAACAAGTTTATATAATCTATAGAATCAATAACAAAAATAACACAAATTGATATAAAACGTAAATGTCACACCCCGTTGACCGGGTATGGCCATGACTCACTGATATTATCACAATGCAACGGAAATTAAATACACCCAAACTTAATCATTACATCATTTAAAATATCCATAAAAAAATTAAGCAATATATTTATATTTCTAATTATAACTGTTATACGTCATGTCACTAAGCACGTCATATGATACATCATAAAAACTAACGAAGTTAATGAACAATTAGATTGGGATTATTATTAGTGATAAAATCAAAAGTTGTGATTATTATTGGTCATATTGTTAGTTAGTATTAATATTCGCCAATACTTAATAGTTTGAATTATTAAAAGTCAATTTTAAATATTGTAAATTAACATTTAAATTTTTGTTTACTATTTATATTTTATAACTAAATACTACTTAAATTAAGTATTTTCTTATTTAAATTAAGTATTATCTTATTTAAAATTTAATAACGTGTTCTTGTTATGTTATTATATCTATAACAATTTTTTTAAATTAAAATAGTTTTTTAATAAATTAAGAAAAAGATCTTTTATTAATATTATTTTTAAAGAAATATATTTTCCTAAAATAATAATTTTTTCTAAAAAATCAAACTTTTTAAAAAATGCGAAATATTTTAAAATTGATGTTTTTGAAAAGTAAAATTTTTATAGAAAATAATTAAAATTAAAAGTTATAATAAGAAAGTTTTTAAACATGACATTCTTTTAAACGTTTGTTTTGAAATAAAATGTTAATTTTTTTTTAGAAAAACAAAAAAAAGTTCAAAAACAAAAGATTAAAAAGTTGATAGAATTGTTTTATAATATATAGTTTTAATTTATACGTATTTTCAATCATGTATTATCTAAAAATATTATTTTATAATTAATAAATTTTTATTATAATTGATATTTTATTTATTTTCAATCCGTGTAATATACATGTTTAATAAAGTAAGTGTTTTATATTTGATAAGAGTTTTCATTCAGACGCTTTTAAAGTATTCGTGTTAATTGATATCAACGACCTATCAAATACAATATGTTCGGTAATAGTATCATGACAGTATAGTAACAAACTGATAAAGCATATGTCGATATCAACAAAAATCAGAGTGTCTATATTGATGAACTCACCAAAACTAAAATAATCCTAAAACTATCATTGCGATATTCTCGTATATGTTCAAAGTTGAACCGCGACGAAACGCTAGTCTAACAAATGGAAGAAGTACCTTACCTCTTTTAGTCTCACCTCTGAATTTATTATACTTTTAATAAGAAAAGATGGAGCTTAATAAAATAAGTTAATTTAATGATGATGAATATAGGTGTGAAGTCGCATTTTATTGTTTTCGATTGTGGTTGAGGAGTAGGTGCCTACCAAATACCAATCAAGTTAAGACAATGCTTAGATGGTTCATAAATAAAATATAATATTTTATGTAATCTAATAGAAAATAAAAACATTAAAAACTAACTTTGTTACTTTTAAATACCAACTAATTTTCTTTAACGGCAGTTATATTATCTATCTATATTTATATCTTTTATTTTTAAAAGACATAAGAGATTTTACTAACCAAGCCATACTAGCAAGTTACTAGGAAAACAATAAAATACACCGGAATTAATGAGTCCACCCAATACAAAAAAGCGTTTAAAATTTGAAAGACACCCAATCACCCTACTCTAAAGTGAAGGTTGGCTCTGTTTCTTAACCAAAGGTAACCAGAACTCTTTAGTGCTTCTTTCAATCTTCTCAACGACGGTCTCTTGTTAAAAATAGCCTCATTTCTCATCCCCCACAACACCTAAAAGGCCAACGTAATAATAGCTTTGATAGCCTTCTTTTTGTTGTTGGGAACCTGACTTGATTTGAACACCTCTAGAAGGTTGCCAATGGTATAAGCAAATATATGCGGGATCTGACACCAAGAGAACACGAAACACCATAACATGTTGGCGTAGTAGCAAAATATAAAAAGGTGATCTACCGATTCTAGAAATTGCGAACAAAGAGGACGAAGAAGGGATCCTACATTGATGTTCCTCCTCGATAATACTAGTAGAGTTGGTATTTAACCCATTTCGCACTGCGAGCAAATATGTTTACTTTTAGAGGAACCTAGCTGCTCCAGCTAAGAATAAATGATGAGGATGTGACATTAATTTGCCAAGTAGATTCCTCAAGGAGCTGATGGAGAATATCCCCTAGTTGTCCCCTTTCCAAACCCATCCGCTATCTGAATGGGCCATTAATTAAAAGTTTAAGATCAACATGAAGTTTTTGGAGGAAAAAGTCAATGTTTCCAATACTATTCCAAACAGAGCAATAGTTCCTTTTTCCATGTAAGAATGAGAACTCTTGTCTGGTGCAATTGATACTAGAGATCACCTTCTTCCATAATAGATGGGATCAGATTTGAACTGCCACCACCATTTTGACAAGAGGTTAAAATTAAGATTTTTAAGTGATCCTATCCCAGGCCCTCTGTCCAATTTACTAGCACACACCCTCTCCCAGCTTACCCAATTGATCTTTTTCATATTGCCAACATCACCCAAAAGAAAATTTCTTCTTATTCTCTCAAGTGACTCTATAGCTTTACCATGAGCTTTTTACAAGGAGAAATAGTATGCTGGCAGGCTGTCCCTAATGATCGAATTAGGATAAGGCGTCTTCTAATAAATAAATGCTTGGCTTTCCAAAGAGATAACTATGATTCGTATATTTTAATCACTGGTCTCCAATTTTTAGCTAGATTCATGTTTTTCCCCATAACTAAGCCAAGATACGAGAAAGGGATTAAGCCCACCTTACATCAGACCTTTACAACGAACTCATTCATGGTTCCTTCTCCAACATTTACACCCATAAGGCTACATTTTTGAGGATTTAGTTCCAGGACTGAAGTTAAAAAAAAGCACCTCATTAAACGTATAAAAATCATGAGGTTTGTAAGAGATCAGTCCCCCAAAATGATGACATCGTATGTGACAAGGAAATGAAGGTTTCAATTGGATCAAAGAACACAAACACCATAAATTTTGTGTGGAGAACAATCCAGCACGACAACCTTTTCTTATTAATAATTTGGAAGAAAAACTCATACATAAACTAAAGGCTTTCTACCCTATTTAAAGACCATAAAACTTGCAATGCAAGTTGCCAATTCAGGTACTTAAAATTCAAATAAAAGATAAACATAAACTAACTAGATAAGATAAACATAGTTATCTATTACTTCCATGCAAGTTCCATAATCACGTGGTTTTATCCGGGTATATAATTAAGTTGACCCAACAGGAAATGGGAAAGGTTAGGACCATCATTTGGAAGTTTTATACCCCAAAAGACTCCAATGTTTCCCGCCTTATTGATAAGCCATTTGAGGGACTCCATAACAACTAAAAAGAGGAATAGGAACAGGGAGTCCCCCTATCGCATCCCACGGGAGCACACAAACTCCTTCGAAGGAGAACCATTTATCTACATCGACGTCTTGACAAAACTTAACATACCTTTAACCCATGTTCTCCATCGCTAAGGGAAGCTCATTTGTTCAAGGATTGAATCAATGAACTTCCAGGAGACCGAGTCGAAAGCCTTGTTAAAGTAGTAGGCTTTGTAATTTGAATCTTTTAAACCATGAAATGACCTCATTTACCACCAATGAGCCTTCAAAAATGTTCCGTTTAGCTAGAAAAGGTGTGTGTGTATCCATTATAACGTAACCAATGGCAACTTTAATTTTGTTAGCAAGAACCCTTGAGATAGTTTTTGAAATGCAACCGATTAAGGAAGTTGAGCGGAAGTCATTGAAAAAGTATGGATTAGGAACTTTGGGGACGAGGGTCATAAAAGAGGAGCTACACGCACCATTGATTCGTCCATCCTCATAGAAGGTATTCATAACTTCGACAAAGTCTGGTTTGAGCAAATCCCAATAATGTTGGATAAACGTAAAAGTTGAATCCATGTTAGGGGTGGTGGTTAGATTTCGTTTACCCTAATTAAAACCATTCGGTTGTTTCTAGATAATTGTTTCAACTTTTTATTATTCTTGAAAAATCGTGGCACAAAGAGTTTTTTTTTTTTTTTTTCGAAACTACGTTTCCGAGAAAAGTTGTTTATTTCTAAAATGATTGAAAAAAATTAATTCATGTTTCTTTCGTTAGCGATTATTGTTGTGTTTTTTATCGGAGTTTTTATAGATGATGCTTTTGAATCATGTAATTGTTTTTAAATTAAACTTATTTCCTGATACTTTAAAATTTTTAATTGAATAAGACAAATGTTTCAAGAACAATTATGAAAGTCTGCATTAATCATACCAGATGATTATTTTATATAGGGTTTGAATCAGTGCAAGGAATCGTAATAATCCTAAAAAAAGTTGGCGGTTATAACTGTAATAATTGTTAACCGCTTACAATTACAAAAGTATATAGAACATGAGTAGTAATTAACTTTGTTACTATCATCATTAGCAGCAAATTGCCACCCATCAACTTGTTACCGATAACTTTTGCTGTTGTTGCTTTAGTTGGCACAAACTAATATTTTGCTATCGATCGAGGTACCAAAGTTGATACTGAGTTGATGATACCGACATCAAAGTTGCTATCAACTTGCATTTTACTACGGAAAATCATTTATATTATTGAACTTAGATTACTAGAAAAGATTGATTTTATGCACACTTTTGGCCATTTTGTAATTTCCAAAGAAACTTCCATTGCATAACAAAACAAGCATATAAATTGATGAGTTTAGATGTTAAATACGTTTTCTAGTAGGTTAATATACATATGTAATTAAAAGATATCTTTTTACAAAACAAGTCTCTTAATCTACTTAACTAATCATCTATACCTACACATTAGAATATTTGTATACTACACCTCTTGAATATACGAGAGATGTGTTATTATCTGGAGGTCCCCTCAAAGGCCATTAAAAAAATATGCATTTGTTATTTTTTTCATTTCTTTGATCGATTTAAAAGTAGACCTTTTTTAAGGCTCAAGAGCAATGCCATGTTTTATTTGTGTGTTTCAAAATAGAATGTCTTACAGTTTTATATATAATTTTATATGAACTAGCATGTAAATTTTCTCACCGTAGAAAAGAAAACAAACAGTCAAGATCTCTCAAGTTACTATTTATGATAAACTTTGTTGTTTTATATATAGGATAATTTGCACTTTACAGTTACTAAATTTAATTAATATATATTGTAATTTCACCTATAACCTTATTAAGTGAATTCTAAATATCCCAAAATGGCATGATAACACTATTATATTAAGATGTATGAGGGGAGGTTGTTTTATTTTCACCAGCCTCAAAAGTGAAGCACAAATCGGGTTTTAAAGAATGTGGCAGGGTTCTAGGTGGAAGAAGAAATTAATCTGGATGTGGCATTCATCAATAAGATGACATGTCACATCTCCAAACTATAAAAAAGTATTTAAAGGAAATGTAATGTTAGTATAGACTCAGGGAGACTAGATTCTATTTTTTTGCTGGATCAAGTGTACGAATACTTGAAATGCAATTTACTAGCTCAAAATGTGGGTTAAGAGCTGTTGTTGGGACTCTATTTTGCACTTAATATTTCTATCTTTAACTAGCACAAAGTGTGGGTTAAGAGTTGTTGGCGAGGAGAATTGAAAGCGAATCCGATGATTGAAGTATTGATGTGAAGTTTTCCAACATGTCTTAGCTAAAAGACAGGGACATATCAGCCATTCTTCGTGTAGCTAGGAAGACAACCCAAGGGTGTCGAGTACATACTTAACCCCTCATAACAACTAGTAAAGAACAATGAAACAACGAATTAAAAGTCGAATTCCAAGAACAACTTCAACATCAACAACAAATGTATGAAATATTCTAAAATATGCAAGAAAGTTTTGATAGTAAACTCTAAGATGCGAAACGAGAATGAAGACGGAAACAAAGACGTGATGACAGTGGTGATGAAAGTTGATTACCTCTATTCGTTTGATTGTGTGACATTTTATACAATTTTTTGGTGACGTCTGTGGTATTTTAAAAAATTTGGTTTGATTTGGTATTTAAAACAATTTGGTTTAATTTTTATGTTAACTAGTTGTTTTTCCACATTGGGCGATGCGCAATTAGTTCTTTTCTAGATAACTAATTCAAGTATGGTTATGTTGGCTCAGATTTCGTTACTTATTGCGGCTGCGAATACCGTAGATACAATGTAAAATCGTAGCACGAAGTCACATTGACATCACGAACGCCACGCCAGGCAATAAGATAGAATTTGATTCATCATCGCCGCTCGTTCGTGGATTAAAAGTCAGTAATCGTTGTTATTTACATTCTAAATTCAACATATAAGATAATCGTAGCAAGTGGAGTTACTAATCTTATTTGGAGGCTCAGAAATCAGACTCGATGTGGCTGAAATCAGATGCTGCGCCAAAACATTGAAGGATAACATCTTATTCTGTATCATCGCCTCTTGGTTTTCATGAACCGACTATATTTGGCTGTCCATTCCCACTAGACTCGAAACTTGCATTATGACCCAAAGCCATATCACTTATATAACAAAGCCAAGAATATCATGGGTTGTAACCGATAATGATCCTCTAATCGAGGAGGTTATGTCATCATCGACATAATACCACATAGCAAGTTGGCTACGAAAAAATTAACCATGGGTTACTCAGATAGGGGTAACCCTGAAGGCCAAATACAACAACCAACTACAATCTATAAACCAACATCTCATAATAGATAAACAGTTCATAATGGGTCTCAGATGAACTGATGTCCACCTTCATCGACATTAGCAAACAACAGGTTCACACAAATTGCAATAAAGTCTTGCAAACCAATGTCTTAATAGAGCTAAAGCTCAACATCATTGACCTAGGTAACAAATTCTCATGTAAAGGAACCGTCATCGAGTCTGAATTAGTTGACCATCAACATCCACTTAAATAAACCAGATTTGAAAACCCTAAAACCACACTAAAATGGTGCGGGTAGCCGACCCACGTCAAAGGCAAATGGGAGGAGGCATGACAGTAGACACACGGCCATCGCCACCATCAGAATCAAAATCAGATCTGAAACGGATCTAACATCAAACTAAGATAGGATGCTGACATCCAACCGACCACATCGGGGTCAAAATCAAGGCCATCGCCGGCGACAACAGAAACAGGGATGCCTAGACAACAGAACCGACGTCTCTCCCTTTCCCAGGCCGGTAATGAAAACAGCGAAAACCCTCAAACCGACCATCTCAAGGACCGCCTCCACCGCCATGACCATAACAGATAGATGAGAGACGTAGCTGGTAGTAGAACAGAGAGTTGAAGCGGTGACGACGACACACAACGGCCATGAACGGCCGACTGCCCATCGCCAAAGGCTGGAGATTAGGTCTGCAATTGAGACGTACAAATGAAGGGAACAAACCCTTTTAAACAATATCAACGCATCAAAGACTGTACCATAAGCTTCTACACTTGTACACAATCATTGTTCATCAACTTGCTTTTTTCATATTATGTAATTTAAACAATTAGATTTCATTTTTATTTTTTTATTGTATATTAATTCTTAAAATTATAAAAAAAAATAAAAAATTAAAACTATTTAACACCTACGTGATAAAATGTCATCGCTGTAGGGTTATAGAATTTTAATTAATATCTATGTTTATTGTTTTTAGATACCAAAAATTAATTAGTTTTTTTTTTAATTTATATCTTAATTTTAAAAAGGTCTTTTTTTAACAAATCTAATCGGACTACAATTTTAGACCACATGTTGTAGCAATAAAGTGCTAGGGGTGTAAACGAGCCGAGCCGAGCCCGAGCCTTACACTACTCGAGCTCGGCTCATTCAAATTTTCCAAGGCTCGAGATCGAGCTTGAGCTCGGATCGAGTCTGTAATTCTTAGATCAAGCTCGGCTAGCAGAGTGAGAGTAAAGCTCGAGACCAGCTCGGTTAGGCTCGAAAAGTTGAAAACAAATTTTAACAAGCAAAAGTTTGACTTGAGCTCGTTTACAAGAGACTTAAAACAAGACAAAGCTCGGCTCGAGCTCGATTGGATGCACTTTTACATTCTAGATTCGAACAAGTCCTACTTCTATATACGTGCATCAAAATTCATGTGTATCATATAATTTTTTGATATGAAAATACTAAACAAGTCTTACATTAAGGTTGTCATTTTCACTAATATATAGACTAGATTTAAACAATAGAGGATTAAATTTTACCTAAATCATTTAGTAGCAAAACAAAACACGGCAGCGATTATTGATGTCCTTGATGAATGATAACCGTGGCTCGATATCACGGGCGACGAGGATGTCGACAAGTGATGAATGATGACAATGGTAGGTGGCGAGAAGGATGACCGCAGGGCAGGAACGATTAACCGAACGAGGAGGACGATCTCACCGGAAGGCAGGGGCAGGAGCGATGAACCTGGTCCGGATGATGTCGGCTGCAGGCTACTAAATGAATGGGAATTAGGGTTTAAAATTTTTTGAAGATGAAGAGGACGGAAAGCGGGAGATCTCTCAATGCCTTTTTAACTAAATGAGGATTTTATTTGAGACTTGAAAGGCAAAATCATATCTATATTAAATGTTGTATTAAAAATACACTTGAATACTAGCGGGCTCGTTAAGGCTCGCGAGCTCTAGCGATCTTTGAATGCAGGGATCAGGCTCGGGCTCGATAATTAATCGAGTCATATTTCAGGCTCGAGATCGGGCTCGAGCTCGTTTAGGCTCGGCTCGTTCAAGCTTTTTACCGAGTCGATCTTGAGTAGCTCTCGAGCCGGCTTGACTCGTTTACACTAACCAAAGTGGTAAAAAAGTTGTCGTTAGAGGCTTCTAGACCTACAAGTGGTAAACAAGTCGAAGTAGTCGCTGCTTTGTTGTAGAGGTACTCATGGTAATCATTGTTATTATTAGAAGCTTGGGCTGTGATACAACCGTTGGTATGATTCCTAGAATCGTTAACATGATTCTTCATGTTTAACACAAACATAACAATTACGAACAATGATCTTAGAACATGAAATCCATCACACGGTGTTTGACACTCGATCCATGACTTTCGGATGTCAACAACCCTAAGCTGTGGACTTTGAGATCGTCTAAGACCAATTTTGTTATTTGGTTAACAACCAGCCAAAGAATGTATAATCACATAATTACATAATAACAAACGTTTTCGACCTAAAAATTTAATAATAATAATAACAAGATAGCCACATGGATGAAAAAAGATTAGTCTCCAAGGTTTGAAAAATGTCTTTCTGTGATGGTGGCGAAATTCATCAAACTTAATGTGATCACATAGTATTATAACAAAATACACATGTAAACATATAATGAATCCATCTATCAAACTACATGCTAGGGCTTGATTCAAAAGCTAAGGGAGTTCGAATTAAAAAACTCGGTTATTACTAGTTCAATTCGTTTCAGCATAAACAAAACAAAAGAACGTTTCAAAAACAAGAACCAAAAGATATAAACCAAAACAACACATGTACGGATTCATGGTTCAAGAACTTCTTGATCAGCACCGTCTTCCCTTGATCAAAAGCCGTTGGCTTGACTACCAGCAACGCCCACCACACGAGCCCGTTTCTTTCTTATCACATAAGCCGTGTGCTCGAGCAGATCAATCTCTGAATTCAGCCTTCCCCATTTGATTTCAAGATCCTTTGCATCTCTTCGCAAACGCATTGCTTCAAGCAGTTGTAGCATCGTGTGCGAAAGCTCTCGTTTCTTTTCTTCGATTGTTTCCATGACTAGCTGCAAATCTGTTTGCTCCATTGTAGGTTGAATGGTGGTTATGCATGCAGGTTTAGGTGTAGGTTTAGGGTTATTTATAATAGAGGTTTCTTGGGGAACAAGGTATGAGAATTATAATTGAACTTACATTCTCACCCTCACTTATCGCGTAGAATGTTTAAAACAATGTTAAATCTTTTAAGGAAAGTATTTAAAAAAGTCTTTGATATATCTCTTGTATAAATTAAATCTTATATAGATCAATCTTGTATTGTTTTTACTATATTCCATACAATCTAATCTATACTAATAAATAAAAATATTAAGTGACACTTGTCACTCTCTCATGCTTTCTTAATATTTTTTTCGTGCCTCTCTCTCTTATTAATTATATAAATTTTCTTTAATTATTTTTTATCTCTTTTATATTAAATGATTTCTATAATTATTTTTGTGAAGTATTTTATATTTTAAAATAAATATAGTTAAAAATTATATAATATTTCATGAATATGTAATAATAAAATCTCTATTGCGAAGAGTATATTTTAAAATTTTAGCAACCCGTGTATCACACGGTATTCTAAACTAGTTATATATATATATATCAAAATCCTAAAACCTATTTTAGAATATATATATTAGTCTATTAATTAATTAAAGTTTCCTCGCCAGAAAAAAAACGTATTTAATAGTGTTCATGGTTTTATTATGAAAAAATAACATAGAATCAAGAACCTTTATAAGCTAAGATACAATTCGTCGCCTTACAGGATTCACATCCAATCTTTAATTTTTATATATGTAATTATATTAAAAATCATTATTATTTCTCTCTCTATTCAATTAAATAATATATTTTAGGGATTGGGTTCAAATTAAAACTAAAAGAAATTGTGTAAACCAAAAAACCAAATCTCCACATTTGATTTACTAAGATCAATGGCTCAGATTTTTTTGAATAAAAAATTCAAAAGTTTGTACTTTTGTACAATTATGTGTTGAAAAAGTCAAACAAATCTGAGCCGTTGATCTTAATCATCAAAGGTGAAGATTTGGTTTTTTAGTTTACATAATTTCTAGTGGTTTACAATGGAACCTTCCCTTTATACTTTTATCATTATAATTTCTTTCTTCTTTCAATTAAATAATAATTTTTTATACCTTAAGTATTATATTTTATCTTTCATCCACTCACAATTATTTTTAAAAATATAAAAAAATTTTAAGAGTTGATTTGTGATTCATAAAATTTATAGATAAACAATAACATTTTATATCTTATTCACTCATAACCAATCAAAACCATTTCATATAATATAAAATTTTCACTCACAAATTTTTAAACAATGACATGTGAATGCTCTTATTAATGTTTCTTTTAAAATGAAATATTTTTACATAATAAAAAAATATTGAATATCAAACTTTTTACAAAGTACAAAATATTTTAAAATTGTTATTTTTTTAAAAGTAAAATTAGTATATCCAAAAAATAATTAACATTGGGAGTTATAAAAGAAAATTTTTAAAAAGGATAATTTTTTAAAACGGGTTTTTTGAAAAAAATGTTTATTTCTTTATTGAAAGAAAACAAGAAAAATTTTAGAAACAAAAGTTTAAAAATTTGATATCATTGTTTTATTTCTTATAGTCTCTACTTATACGTAATTTTAGTCATATCTTATCTTATAATTTCGTTTTATAATCAATAAATTTTCATTTTATTTAATATTGTATTTATTTAATCTGTATAATACACGGGTTACTAACGTTACTGTAATAAAATATTTATGTCTAAAAATTCCTTTATTTTGAGCGGAAGATGGTGTAACACAAAACTAGACCTTTTAGTGTGAAATAGTTATTGATAGAGATCTTTCATGAGAATATTAGATTAGTGTGATGATGAGGGAATGTGTTATTGCCAAATGTGCCTATTGCAAACCTTTTCCATACATATTGGTTATAAATCTTAACATGCTTAGTTTGGTGATGCTGAACAACATTCTTGAAGAGATATGTAGTAGAAATATTATCATATAAAACTATTGTATCCTTCCATAGATGGACATATAACTTGGTAGGAAAAGTAACGGTTGTTAACCCATTTTTATTACGATAACCCGTTAACACTAATGTAACAAAAACTTACACCATGATTATATAGTGTAACTAACTTTAACACCCCGTTACACCACTAATATAACAAGTTTCCCCTATTTTTTATTTTCCCCCCATTTTTTTTAAAAATTTCATCTTTTTTAAAACCAATGTAACTTTTTTGTATGATATTATTTTTTATACAATTACATCATTAAATAAATCATTTTAATATCTTTAATTCGAGTATAGTCTTGTTATTTAAAATTTTTTTAACGTTCATTGTATACCACTAGGGTTTCACTATAAATCTAACTTACAGTGATGAGATGGTATGCTATGGAGCACTAGTTTGTTTAATAGGTTATTGCAATAAACAAGGGTTAACATTAGTTCTTTATTATAACTTGGTATATTAATAATTGTAGATGTTAAAAATTCATATCCAATCATATTTTGAGTGATTTTTGTTGTAAACTCATCTACTTGGACATCTATTTTTGTTTTAATTATTTATTGTATTTCTTAACGAGAACACCGGTGAACTTAAGATTTAAAAATGTTCTTGTAGAAACGTTATTGACATGCATGTGTATAATATGAAAACAAACACAACTATGTTAGTCAAGTAGGATTAGTATGCTATATGGATAGCCAACACATCCGTGTCACTTACGAAGAAAATGTGTTCGGCCATAGATCTAGGTTTTATACCCAATACAACCCCCTATTTGGAAATTATCCAACTTTTTACTCCAAACCCTAGTTTCCTCAAGTCCTTTAGGTGATTTTGTGAAAATATTTAAAGATTATGATCAAGATTGAAGATCAAACGCTTTCAAGAAGAATCTAACATCGCACAACTCACCCTTGCTTGTTTTCTTGGTTTGATTACTAGACTTACTATGTTTTTTTCCATCTCTACAAGCTTGGTTTTGGAATTTGTAAGCTTTATGAGCTAACCACCTTCATTACTTGGATTAGATAAAACTTAGCATGATTTAATAATTTGTAAACAACTTTTGGTGTTGATTATGTCAATTCCATGATCAATTTGGGTTATTCTTTAATTATATGTGTATTTATTCTAGTTTGATGAAAATATTTAACATTATGAGTATTATAACATACTATGCTAAGAAACCATACGTGTTATAGCTTTTTTCATAGAATTGCATATGTTAGTATGTATTTAATGGCATTTGACTGAAATGGTGAATGGATATGGATTATTTAGTAATATCGGATAAATATGCATTCATATGCTTGTGTTTGAGAAAATCATTGTATATGTTATCCAACTCTCACATCATTGGTTATAAATTTCTATAGTTTACTAACTTAGTGCATTAGGTTTTTTAATCATGGAATGATGTTTACAAGTTGAATGACGATTGTATCTTTGCCTGCTTTGCGTAAATCGAGGAGATCACCACGTTTTAATCATGTTAACGTTACAAATGTATAGTGAATTAGATAATCTTGACGGGAGTCTTGTACAACTTTCACTTTAAAATAAATATATCATTGGGTTTTCATTGTATAACTTACGTGATTATAATCTGTCTATCGTGCTAGCTTTTCGAAAAGCAATATGACTAGAAAATATAGATGGGAGTTCAATCTATATCCATGTTGTAGAAATGATCTCACCTTAAGCTTTTGGAAATTATTATTGTGTTTCAAAGTGGATTTAAAGTTTGAATGATATCCCTTTTTGCTTGTTATATTCATCTTTTCATTCTATTATGTTTGGTTAAATTGTCAATCGTTTTAGATTCACTTTAATATTTACAAGTACCTTTTTATTGATCAGTTAGATAATGATTAAGATTCATTAGAGATATTGTATCCACAGATCTATATTCGGTTTTTGCCTAAAACTATACTATTATACGATAGGTATACATATCAATTATATGTGTAGTTAGTTCTAAAATGGTAATCTGTAACACTCTTGAAATCTAGACCCAAAGCATTAGCTTGATAGCGGGTGTTCGGGGGTGGCAGCCCCTTAAAGCGGGGTCTAAGGGGTGATAGCCCCTCGTGGGGTTCAAGAAGCAAAGCCCCTGGATAGTGTTGAGTGAAAAAATTATATTTTTGAGAAGTAGTTTACCGGAGAAAATTAAAATATAAATTCAGGAAAATAGGGCCCATGCGGCTCGTATTTTCGGATCCATGGACACCGACGTAGATCGCATAAACTATGAATGCATGCCGTATCGTTCAAGGCAATGCATGCGGGATATGTATCACGTATGAAGATGGGATACGTGATGTGGCCGCATCGCCCAAAGGATGCGACCGAATAGTTGATCATTTCTACCATTTTCATAACTCACCTTAACAAACACACACTTAACATTGTTTCATGGCCTGGATTTCCTTTCCGAGTCTTTTCATGGCCCAACACTCAATTCCGGACGATTCAAAGGCACACAAAGTTTCTAGAAGACGTTTCTAACTGAGGGAATAACAAAAGTGGTACTTAAACCATCTCGCACTAACCTAAAAATATAAACAAGGCTCGACTTGATTTTAAGGAGAGTATGTTTATTTATAAAAATGAAAATCTTAAATCCTTCATATTCACATTTACATTTGAGAATAACATGAGTAATAGTTAATTTATTAACGCATGTCGGTGAAATTCATGACAAACATCAAACTAAGATTGTATATATGATCTGATTAGAAATGATATTATATGGTCTGATTAGAAATGATACACATGTGACGGGTTGGATCCGGTACTATACCTAAGCATGATTCCCTTGGCATTGATGGTCCCAAAGGCGACCCGATAACAAACTATTATAAGTGGATAACGAAAAATCTTGATGCGTATTTCATCCTATGGATCTAACATGGTTAATCTTAAATTAATATTCTCAAACTTGATTATGAAAATGAATTAGTTTTAAGATTTTACGTGATTGAAAATACTCATCGTTTTAAAACACACATGACGAGCTTGTTGTTGGAGCATTTCTTTTAGTTGACCAATCATGTCATAGGTTCTAAAGTCTTCCAAATCCTCTGAAGTTTTGGAACCATGGTTGCTAACATGATGCATCATACTTTAAAAGAGTTATCAACAAGTTTCTCCTATGATCTTAACAAATTGGATTTAGTAGTAGGTTGATCAGGAATCAAATTCTCAAGAACATAAAGATTCTTGTCATTCTAGAATAATTCTTAAATTTTAGTTCCGGTCAAACTAGAGTGATTGACTTCCTCTTTTTCTGGAAGAGACAAATGAGATTAGTTAGAGTCGCTGGAGTTATTAACGTTTATAGACATCTACAAAACAAAATAGTTTGATTTAGTTTTTCTGATGTTTGAAGTCCTTTATTAAATAATGACTCTTTTAAATCAATAATTATATATCTTGAAGGAATAAGATTCATGTTTCATAATGTCGTATGAATGGTAAGCACTGTTAGGGTCTGTTTGGTATGAGTTAATGGAATGAACGAAGTAATAGAATGAATGAGGGAATGGAATGGATGAGAGAATGAAATTAATCATTACATTCTATTGTCTTGTTTGGTTACCCTAATGAATGAATCATTACTTTGTGTTGTTTGTTAGGTATGAAAAAACAAAAGAATAAAATATAAAAGTAATTATGGTGTTGATGGCGGGTGGTGGTGGCAGCCTGCAGTGGCGGCCGGCGGTGGTGACCAGCGATGTTGATGGCCGGTGGTAGTTTCTGGCGGCGGTGGTTTCCGGCGATGGTGGTTTCCGGCGGCGGTGGTGGCCAGCGATGGTGGTGGCCGGTGGTGGTTTCCAGCGGCGGTGGTTGTCGACGATGGTGGTGGCCGGTGATGGTGGTGGCCGGTGGTGGTTTTCGGCGGTGGCGGTGGCCGGCGGCCGGCGGCCGGCTGACGGTGTTGGCCGGCGATGGTGGTGGTCGATGGTGGTTTCCGGCGGCGGTGGTGGCGGGTGGTGGCAGGCGGTGGTTAGTGGTGGTGGTGGTGGTGGCCGGTGGTTGGCGTTGGCGGCGGTGGTGGTCGATGGCGGTGGGTGAGTGGGTGGCGTTGGTGACTAATGATGAAAGAAGGGATGGAATGGAAAAAAAAGAAAGGGGGATGGATGGAATGAATTTGAGAGAATAGAATCAGCTATGTAATGTTTATTCCATTACCTTCACCAACCAAACATGTATTTATTCATTCACCCTTAATGGTTCATTCCTGCGTACCAAACGCTACCTTAATAAGACACCACTATATATATAGGTAGGTAACTATTACCAAAAATTTTTTTACGGGGGACGACTGCCCCTTCCCTCCCAATAGCCTAGGTCCGCCCATAATGGTATCGTCTAAGACAATTTTTCCTTGGATTGATACATGTCACCCCATCAATCGGCTAAATACTTCTTGTAGAGTTGAGGGATAGGTCGTCCTAATTAAGCAATGTGTGACAGTCAGTTCAAAACTCTCGGGAAACGCAATTCCACCTTGTTCAAACATTCGTAGACCCTAGTGTAAGGCCAGGGCACATGCATTAGAGATTTAGCTATATCTGTTCATGTGTCCCAAAATAGGGTGATACGGGCATATCAATTTTTCAATAGATTTATTTAGTGTTATACCGGTTATGGGTTAAAAACAATTCGTGTAGCATATTGCATATTAGTTTGTTACACAAGTTTACAAAATTCTAAATTTTATATGTGGTACCACATTTACATCTATATCCGTGATTTCAATATCCTATATTAATAGCGTTTTGATTAATCTTGTGTCATTTTATTCTATTAACAAACTCTTTTATTAATAATATTTAGGATGCGTTTGGTTCGTGTAATTTGTTGAAATTAGAATTGGAATTGGAATGTGAATTGGAATTAGAATGAATTGCAATTGGAATTCAATATTTCCAAAGGAATTGGATCTCAAGGGAATTGAAATTTATAAATGGAATTCAAATTTCAAATGCATTATTAGTGACAAAATACTTATAAAGAAATTAAAATTTATCACTCATTGCAAACCACTACCACCTCCATGATTACTGATCTTTACCACTACATACCATCGACCGCCACTGCCATCACCACCAACAATTGACCGCGACCACCAACCACGCCCGTTGCTATATACCGACGGTACCCAACTGTCGCCACCAACCGGTCAAGCACGCTTTCAAAAACCGACTGTCACTGCCAAGCGCGTCTAAAACTAACGCGGTTCGGCGATAATAGTCGGGCGGCGGCGGTGGTGGGGGTAGGCGGCGGCGGTCGAAGCGGGCGGCTTAAGGCAGGCAGGCGAGCTGCGACGGCGTTTAGGGGCGGGCGGGCGACGGCGGTCGGGGGCGGCCGCCGGCGAAGGTTGTTGGTAGCATTGGTTGGTGGTGGGTGGGGGTGGTAGGTGGCGGTCGGTGGCGGAGGCGAGGGTCGGTGAAATTTGAAATATTTCAAAATTTGGAAGGATTTAGAAATCATTAATTTAAAGGAATTTGAGAGAATAAATTCCAATTCCAATTACAATTTCTTTCGAAACCAAACACTTAAAGAATGGAATTCGAATTCGAATTCCAACAAATTACTACCAACCAAACATAATGACCAATGGAATTCAGATTCCGATTTTATTGAATTCCTTCGAATTCATGCATATCAAACGCACCCTTAGTTTTTTTCGTAATAAATCTCTATTAATTATTTATTCAAAAACCCTTGTTTTACTTTTAATATAACCATTTTATTTTAAAATACCATTCACAATATTACTAAAATCTCTATTATAAAATCTTGTGGTTTTATTGTGTTGTTTTTGGTTTAAACACTATTAAAGCATTTTATCATTTTATTGCTATCTTAGAAAACATATATTACCTTAAATGTTATAAAACATATTTATCGTAAATGATATAAAACAACCACAAACTTAAATATGCAAATTAAGCTTTTTAGTGTTTACTTACATTAGAGCCAATAATAAATCAAACTAGTCAATGTGACATAAAACATAACTCTCGGTCTTTGTGCCGCTCTCACTTGCTATAAGATCTCTATCTTGTCCCTTGTCATGATTTCTTGACCCTCAATTTCCATTTTGCCTTATTTTTATCGTTTATTATTTTATTATAAAACATATTTACCCTAAATGTTATAAAACAACACAAACTTAAATATGCAAATCAAGATTTTTAGTGTTTACTTACATTAGAGCCAATAACAAAATAAAACTAGTCAATATGACATAAGACATGGCTCTCGGTCTTTATGGCCCACTTGCCTTAAGATCTCCATCTTGACTCACAATTCGTCATGTTCCATCTTGTCTTGTTTTGATTCAAACAACCAACACAATATTATATAAACATAAAGGATGCACTAAAGACTTTAACAACTGATTGCAATTATTAAATAATTGCTCTAATAGTTTGGAAAAATGGCTTTGATCCCATTGTTGGGGTTTGTACATAGGCTTCAAAATTTTTTTTAAGAATGCAACGCTATAAATATATGCAACTACCGATTTAGGTAAAACCCTAGATCGCAAACCAACAGTTTAGATGCAAACTAAAAAGAACAAAAAAACAACCATAGGTAGCTTTGGAATTATAACTAGTCGCTAGATCGGGTGAAACACGAAACCTCCAAACTTGAACTCCTTTGATTGAAATACTTGTGAAACAAATAGTCGAACAAAACAACAACACGTACAACCACAAGGGGCGGGAGTATTCAATTGCGACAAGGGTGACGACAAGGAGGGAAGAGAAAGAGAGATTAGGATTTTGGTTTGGTACTTAACCTCTAGATCCTATTTATACTAATTTAGTATCTTTGGGAATAAGTTAAATTAATTAATTAAATACAATAATAACAATTATCTATAATAATATTATTATTATTATTTAACAATTATTAACTTTTTTATAATAAGATAATTATCAACATTTGACAATTAGTAAAAAAGACCTCTTGTAATTATCAACTCTTCAATAACTAATAAATTATTTCTCAAACAATAATTTCACCCTCGTATTTTATATTTATGTTAAGATTGTTTAACTTATTAAGAGCATTCACAGTGAAATCCTTAAAAATATGTGAGTGTGTTTGGTATACTATATGTAATGGTTTTGAGTGGTTGTGAGTGAATAAGAGAATATGTTATTATTGATCGGTATATTTAAATAATCACTGTTCAATACCTATAAATTTTTTAATATTTTTTAAAGTGGTTGCGAGTGAAGGAGAGATAAAAAAATAATGATAAGGGTATAAAAATTATTATTTAATTAAAAAGAAAAAAAAAAATAGTGATTTTTTATGTAATTATATAAATAAAGATAGAAAATCCATTGTGAATGCTCTAAGTAATCTTATCATTCATTGCACATGATGTAACCTTTTGGATCCTATCTCAATGATAATATTTATCTGATGTGATTACAGACATACACCCTTCCCAATGATAGCCCATCCTATTGGCTTTGAAATTGACTTCCTATGGTTACTAGACTGCAAGATGGAACAGTCAAAACTAAACATATCACTAGTCTTGCTCAGATTACACAAACTTCTCTTAATTGGGCTTTATTTATGGCTAAGGAACCAAAAGGTTATAAGTCTTCTTCTAAACTTCCAAAGTGAAAAGATGCAATGCATATTGCATATAAGCAATACTTCGATTCCAATTCGACAATAAAAAATTTCAAAGATTCATCGATTCTAGTTGGGATTTTCGCACCAAGAATAACCATAATGGTCTGCAGAACGCTACAAAGCTTGTCTTGATGCTCAAGTTTTTGTCAGGTTCTAGGATTCGAATTTTTTTTTACAGAATAGTCTGTCTTGTTTTCTGCATTTCACGTCTCAACTTTGATCTGTTCACCAAGTGGAGATAAGAACAATATTTACAGGAGTCGGTCCCAAAAAGTCATAATACACTCAATCAAGGACATACAAAGATTGTCTGTCTTTAACGTCAAAAGGTAAAGAATGTTGTTCGGAGAGTTGTCTTGATGAACAAATACTTGGTTTAGATAAAATTGAAGTAACTACCTAACATCCATGTATAATTAAAAAGAAAATAATATAAAAAGCAACATAACCTAGCATAATATTTCACCGTTTGGAAGATACCCTAGATGCCATATTTGTAGAGGCTATATTTGCTTGAAAGCCTGGACTAAGAATGTAAAGACTCATCATGTCTCTCCTATGCTAATATTTTCTTGGTTCCCCGATTTAGAAAGGCAAAACGCCAAAAAAAGATTGGGAGCAAAACATCAATTGTGTAGTCAATCCTTAGTTTACTAATAGATAATAAGTTTTTAGTGAGACGTGGGACAAGAAGAACATCATTTAAAGAAATTTTTGGTGAGATCAAGGCTTTGCTAATAAGCAAAATGAAATAACTTTACCATTTCCAAATGAGATCTTGTACTTTCCAAAATAAAGAGCTGAAAACTTAAGGTGTATTAAAGGAGAAATCATATGAGTTTTTTCTCTCGAATCCACATATCAATGTGGAGTTGAGTCATATATTTTACGATCGCCATGAAAGGATTGTGCAAGGTTTGTAGCGAGTAAGATTGCTAAGATAATGTGGTGTCGACAACCTCCTCCACGACCAGCTGCAAAAAAGCCTCCTTCTTGGAAGCACCATGCATTCCCACAACCTCGAGAAAAGAAGGTCATTTGTTGATGACAGTAATTAAAAACGATAAGGGAGAGCTCATATCGGGTTAATAACCTGTCAATTATAATCATGAAAAATTGGATCAAGATAAATTGAAGTTCCACATGAAGTTTGAATACCCCAAACCGTCATGCACTCTTATGAAACATCCCTATGTCCTTATGCTTTAGTTACAGTTTTTATTTACTATGCTTCTTTAGTTATACTTTTTACATTCTAGTTAGTACTTCTCATTTTTAATTGGTCCTACAAAATAGAATGTGGGTGGCACTAAAGTGTCTTTATTTGTGCAAAATTAACTTTCTATACTCCTTAATTAGAGGAGATATGGATAAATAGAAGAAACGTTTACAACTAGGTACAACCAAATAAAAGAAATACACAATGGTACTTGAAGGCTAAAAGTATATAAATATAGACCATCTAATATCCCCACACAAGTGAGACGGTAGTAAACCGATGTGAAGCAAGTTGCAAAAGAAGTTTAGTTACATACGCAAAAGACTTTTAGTGAAGATATCTGCCACCAGAATCTTGGTTGAAACAAACTTTATGTAAAGTTTACCAGATGTAACTAGTTTTCGAACAAAATGAAAATCAAGAGCAATGTATATTACACGTTTATGCGGGACAAGATTTCGTGAGAGAAATAATGCACTGCGATTATCACAAAGGATGGTTGGTCATTCAAATGGTAAAACATGTGCACATAAAGATGATGCGTAATTCAAACAATCTCAGCACTCGTATTAGCCATGGACCTATATTCAGATTCACATCTTGAGCGAGCGATAGTAAGTTATTTCTTCGCACTCCGAGAGAGAAGGTTTCCTCTAAGGAAAATAGAATACTATACGTTAATCTCCAAGTTGGAAAGCAGCAAGCCCAATCAACATCAAAATACATGATTAAAGACGAAGAAGCGGGTGTACTAAAGTTTAGACCAAAGGCTAATGTGCCTATTAGGCGCGAAGAATTAATAATGATCAATTATCAAGGCATAAAAGAATTCACTGACTTGATTGACTTAATACGAAAGATCAAGATGACATATCCTCAAATACTAAAGAGCCACTACAATAGATCGATAATGTGTTAGAATAGAATACAAATCCTTTGTAAACACAAAAGAAACATTTGTGCTTAAAGGTATTGAACTGGTTTATCATCCAACATCTTTGCACATGTAAGAATGTCATTAGCATATTTAGATTGATTGACAAAAGACCATTTGATGTGTATGACTTCAAGTCCAAAAAGTAGTTGACCTTCCCCAAATCATTGATGATAAACTCATCATTTAGTTAGGTAATGAAGAAGGAGACAATATGTGGTTGATTCCTAGTTAAAATGAGATCACTCGCATAAAATAATAAGTACATAATGTAGTGATCATGTTTAAAGATCAAAGAATGATAGGTTTGTCCAACTACAAACAAATCCATTATTGATAAGAAAAGTACTAAAATGATGAAACTAAGCATGAGGTGCTTTTTTTAGGCCATACAAATCCTTATTTAACTTGAAAGCGTAGTACGGGAACTTGGAATCGATAAACCCCGGTGGTTGTTCCTTATACACGTATTTAGGTGACCAAGCAAACAAGCATTGTTGACGCCCAACTAATAAAGTTTCCAATTGTTTATCATAGCTAATGAAAGAACAACCCGAAGAACAGTTGCCTTTACTATAGGACTAAACTTGTAGAAAAATTTCAAGCTCGAGACTTGGCTATAGCCTTGAGCTACAAGATGTGCTTTGTGATAATCAATGGTACTATCAGGATGAAATTTAGTTTGATAAATCCACTTGTATCATGATCGATGTCGTATGGTCGGTCAAAAATATAAATAAAAGAGTGCCTAATCACCCTTAATAGTAAAAGGGCGAGAAGGGTTACGAATCTATAGGAAATCATAGGAAATTGATAGTAACAGTTAAACAAAAATCATTAAACACTGAAAATAAAATTGCTTGATTGATTGATTTGAGAAATTATGAAATTAACTAAACTAAAGTTTAGGTTTTTTATAATCTTGGAGAAGAAGCAACCCACTTTAGGATCCTAGGTTGAAAAGTTATGTTTTTTTAGTGAATCCTATTGAAAAGTCATTACTGGTGACCTCATATGTGATAAAATATAAGTGATGATTATAGATCAAAGCTTAATGGAATTTGTTTATACAATCACCAATTCAACTTATGTAATTCTAATTTTAAGAATCAAGCACACAATGATTAAAGGTTATCAAGGTTATATGAAACCACCATTAGATTTAAACACAATTAAATTGTTTAACCAATCAAATCACAAATTGAATCCAGAATAAAATAAAAGGTTCAAGATCCAATCCCAATATTAGGTTATAGACTAAATAAAACCCACCCCAACTTACACAAACCCGTTACCCGAAGTGAATCACAATTAGTTTAGCCTTGCCTCATCATTGAATCTTTAACACAAATGGAATTGATCAAGTGAATTCGAATGAACTTGATGTTGGAAAGCTTTAGAATGGTGAGAAATAGTCATTTTTTCATCCAAGAATGTGTGTAAAGTGGTCTCTTGTGTTATAGGGTTAATCGCCTTTTAAAACCTTTAAAATTAGGTCAAAATCCAACAAAACACGGTGCTCAGCTTCGGTGGCACCACCAATGGCGTTAATGGCTCCACCAGCGTCAGTTGTGCTGAAAGTTTTTAAGCAACGGTGATTACTGACAGTGTTGGCGTCGGTGCGCTTATACTGAAAAAATCTCATTTTCACTTGCAACTTTTCAAGATCTTTCCATTGATAGGTCGTGGGTTCTGTAACTTTTTTCCTAGCTCAAGTTATGCCTGTTTTAAGTCACCGTGGTCTTGCAACCTTTTACATTTCTTAACCTCCCAAGCTCCAATTTTCTTCCCATTTCATCCAAATTCTTTGTATACTTCATGTTTAACCTACAAACACAAATATTTTTCAAAAGTAACTCTATTTCTCATTAATTAACGCATATAATACGAAAATAAAGCCTTTAGACTTCGAATTTTCACCACCCAATTAGATCATGTCTCATTGTTATTGAGAGGACAAGAAACTACGTCCAAGTATTGTTTTTATGCAGAGCGCGAAGTTCCCTTTGCATGGAAAGGACCCATTTTTCCTCTTTGGATGCAGTATTAAAAGTCTTAGGATCATTAGCTGCAAAAAAAGCATTATGTAAAGGTGAATTTGTACTTTGTAGTGTGTGATAAATAGCACGATGACAAGGTTTAAAAAATACTAAATTTCGCTCGGATAACCATATGGTGTGAGGATATTGGTGGAGGTAGTGGAGGGGGTGGTGGTATGGTGTTCAGTAGCAATAAAGGGGGTGGGTTGCTAGGGGTGGTTGAGGCGGTGAAGGAGTGGATGGATATAGTGAGTCTGAAATGATGGAGGTTGGGTTAGTGGAGGGAGATGGGATTATGGAACTAGTGGAGGTTGATTGGGCCAAAATGGGTAAGGGGCTTGCTATGAAGGAATTGGAATATTATCCATGAGTGACATAGTTGAGGGGGAGGGAAAGTTATGGATGATGATGTTGTTGAATTAGAGAGTGATGAGGTAGGAGTAGTGGACATTAAATTGTATGAGAGGTCAAGAAAGGTGGAAATTTGAAGTTTGAAGATTGGAGTGAAGGTGGATGATTCTCCAAAAGGAAACACAGGTTCATGAAATTGAGCATGGTGACTGACATATACTCGAGAGGTGGAGGAGTCCAAGCACCAATAACCATTATATATTGAGCAATATCCAATAAATATACATGACTTATTGGAGATAACTTGATTGGTGAGTATTCACGTAAAAATGGGTACACCAAGCAATCAAAAGCACAAATTGAATTATAATTGGGAGTTTTGTGATATAAAAGTGTAAAGGGTGAGCCACTATCAACTATCAAGTAACGAAATTTAACTCAATTTTAGATGATTATATTATGTAACTACACACAACAATAAGACTCTTTAGCAACGAAATTTTTAGGACCTATAGTGACAACTTTTAGTCGCTATAGCCTAGATTGAGTTGCACTGACAATATTTTGTCGCTAAAAAAATCGTTGGCATATAATTTTCGCTATAAGATAATAAGTCATCGCTATAGATGTCGTCGATATAAGATATCCTATAGTGATAATTTTTTGTATCTATAGATTAGTGCCAATTTTTTGTTTTAATAAAAATAAAATGATTTATTAAATTAAATTTATTTCTAATAATAGAGACATGTCATCGCAATATGTTTAAATCAAATCTAATTTTACCTATAGCAGTGACTTGTTGTCACAATATTAACAAAAAAAAAAAAAAAAAAATTAAAGAAGTTAATTTTGACTTGTAATGACGACATGCCTCAACATGCCTAAAAATACAAAGGTTAATTTAAATAAATATTTTTTTATAATATTTTATTATTAGTAATGAAAGAAGAGAAAAAATTTTACTACTCTAATAAAATAATAACTATGATGGACATATGGCAACACAACATTTCACCTAATCAAAATTTTTCTTATTATCTCTTCTATTAATATCACATTAATTACAAACCATAAATTAAGAAATATATCTTTTATTAATATTGTTTCTAAAGAAATAATATTGTAAATTAAGAAACTTTTAAAAAATCAAACTTTTTAATAATTTTAAATATTCTATTAGTGATGTTTTAGGTTATTAAAATTAGGAGTTATAATAAAAAGTTTTAAAAAATTATATTTTTTAAATGTTTGTTTTGAAACAAAGTTTTTAATTTGTTAAAATAAAAAATAAGTTTAAAAACAAAAGATTAAAAAGTTTATATCATTATTTTATTATTTATAGTCCTTAACTATACATAATTTAAAAATATTTTATCTTAATATATCATTTTATAAGTATTAAATTTTTATTATACTTAGTATTTTATTTATTCAACCCGTGTAATACACGGGTTTATAACTAAAGCTAGTATATATATATATATGTACTAGGTTATTAGCCCGTGCATCACACGGGTTAAATATTATAAATATGTAGTACAAGTATGTAAACAAAAATATTTAAACTCTATCGTTTTTATTTTAAATCGATTATATAAAAATAAGGATTTGTGATCTCCCCAGTTCAACACGGCAACATCTACTTTATTGTATATCATGATCATCTCTTTCACAACACACTAAACATCGATAATCTTATTAAATCATCTACACTCACTAACGATCCAACAACACCATCACCTACAACACCACAATTCGTTCCTTTCAGTCTAGTCGTTCAAACACCCACACCCATCGCCGCTCACGCCATCGCAGCCCCTCATCATCACTGCTGTCCATTTAAGATCTGGCTTTCCTTGCAACAATGAAAGATGTAAACGATGCTGCTGACGGAATTTTTGAGTTTTGACAACGAACACTTGAAGTTCTTGGTTACAAGTTATGGTAGTGGAAAGCCTCACAGAGGCGAATTGTGTTTCAAGTGGTGGGGGAGGCGTTATATTGGTTCTTGGGAAGATATCTGGGGAAGGTATCCGTGGATAATGAAGATGAAGAAAAAGGAATCGAACGGTGAGTTCTTCGTGATTGCAGAACAGACAAACGTGGCAACAATCTTTTTTTTTTTTGAACAGCAACGTGGCAACAATCTAGCCTATTTGTACATTGTGCATTACTGGAGGTACGGTGGCACTGTAGCTACCGTCCAAATAGTTTAATATATATAGTATCTAGCACCTTATTGGACTATTGGAGCAAAGGATGGCCACTATGGACATGATTTTTACAAATAATAAATATAATAAAATGCAACATACAAATGATATTTATAAACGTGAGGGTAAAAAAGAACAACAATGTTTTGTGATGGCTAACGTATCCCATTTTCAGATGCATGTTACATATGAGGTACATTTTGTTTAATGACTATAAGTTTGTAGTTACGAACTTATAATATCATTTATAGATGTGTTCTTATATATTTGTAGAGATTTTGCAACTTCTCTAAGCACGTGTTTTTGAACTTTGCCGGTTCCGGTTTTCGGAAGATCTTTCACAAACACCACCTTCTTCGGAACCATAAATTTTGGCATATTTTCCCTACAATACTCCAAGATTTCTGTTTCAGTCGCGTCACTCGTCTCTCTTAGCACTACGAAAGCACACGGGCTCTCTCCCCACCGCGGATGAGGCATGGCCACCACCGCGACTTCAAGTATCGCGTGGTGTTTATACAGAACTGACTCTAGTTCAACACTACTAATGTTTTCACCGCCCGATATGATCACATCTTTTGATCGGTCCTTGATTTCAACGTATCCATCGGGATGGATCACTCCCACGTCACCCGTGAAGAACCATCCATTTTGAAACGCCTTCGCTGTCTCCTTGTCATCTTTTAAATACCCTTTCATGACGCTACTTCCCCGTAGTACGATCTCCCCCATCGTCTTACCATCATGCGGGACACTCTTAATTGTCTTCTTGTCCATAATATCCACATCAGCGAAGGCGAGTATGCTTACACCCTGGCGAGCCTTCAATCGGGCTTGATGATCTTTAGTTAGTTTATTCCATTTCGATTGCCACTCGCATATAAGCGAAGGTCCAATCTCAGTGAGGCCATATACTTGTGTTATGTTGAACCCAATGGATTCCATTCTCTCCAAGAGGGGAGCGGGTGGCGGAGCGCCCCCAGTGAGTATGTTGACCTTTGAGGTTAATTCACAATGCTCGTGAGGTTTGGCCTCTAAAAGGATGTTGAAGACAACAGGAGCACAACACATGTGAGTCACATTGTGCTTTGAAATACTTTTGTACATTTCATACGCTGTGGTGTTGCGTATGCACACGTTTGTGCCGCCTCTAGCGGCCACGCCCCATGGAAAGGTCCAACCGTTAGAGTGAAACATCGGTAGTGACCACAGGTACACCGCCTCGGTACTCATTTCCCATCCTTGAATCATGCTGATCGCGCTCAAAAAAGCCCCACGATGGCTGGAGACCACCCCTTTGGGGTCAGAGGTGGTTCCAGATGTGTAATTCAACGCGATAGCGTCCCACTCGTCTTCAAGATCTTCTCCTCGATAGTTCGGATCACCATCATGGATGAGTTGCTCATACTCCAACTCGCCAAGACGGACCCCAGTAGGCTTGCTAATATCGTCAATCACGATAACCATTGGCATATTACTCTTGTGAAAAGAGTTGCTAGTTTTTATATCTGCCACCAACAACCGAAGTCCTTCGGATGCTAAGGGGACATACTCATAGTCCACAAACAACGCCTTGGCTTCGGAATGGCGGAGAATGGACGCTATATGTTTGGCGTCTAGCCTCGTGTTCATCGCGTTAAGCACCGCCCCTGCCATAGGGACCGCGAAATGCATCTCGTATAAAGCCGGTACATTTGGTGCTAGCACCGATACCTAATACATATAACTTGGTTTAGGATGGCATTGGCAACCCATGAAAACGTTTTAAAAGAGTATATTATTTTACGTTTGTAGGTGCATTAGGTTAACAATTTGTACTTTTAGGTTATTTTTTATAGTGTTTAAATAACTTTGTAGCGTTTATACAAATTGTTTTATTTAACAGCCTTCAATCTAAAATAGTTTCAGAAAAATTAAGATAGCATAAAACTTACAACATCATTCTTGACAACATTAAGAGAGCGAAGAGAGTCGGCTAGACGACAGCATCGCTCGTATGTTTGGCTCCAGTTGAATTGGACTTGGTAGTATATGATCGAAGTGCGGTTCGAGTAGACCTTAGAGGCTCTCTTGATGAAAGTGAGAGGTGTAAGAGGGACATAGTTAGCTAAACACTTTGCGAATCTGTTCATGATCACCGGTGTTTGGAGGCAATGAGTTGAAAATACGGCTGGAGTATATTATTTCAGGTAGATGTCTTGTGATGCACAAGGCTATTTTATATGAATCAAGTCCCGTTGACTTTGATTGAGCATTTTATACGATATTCTCACATGTCAAGTGCTTTTTTATTTATGCAACTGATATGATTTTATAATTATAATATAATAAGTGTTTTATAAACTCCTGGAGATGAGTTGTTAATAGATGATATTTGTTATTTACGTTTAAGATATGGTCAAGTTAAAATAATCTATTTTAATAAGTAGAAATTTGGGAGAAACTATTTTTATACTCCCACCAACTCTTATTTAATGTTAAAAATATCATTCATTTCTTTTTTTAACACTTTCTCGTAAATGTACAAAAAATTTAATGTAATTTACATGTCTTGCATACAACATCTTTTGGCTGCAAGAATGAGTGAGATCATTACCCTCACCTTCAGCTTTGTTAATTGAAAAAGATCGGATGACGGTAAAGGTAGGATCATTCCTTTGTCCATTGTTAACCTCATCTTGTTGTGCCTCTCCCGCAGGCATGTTGTATACTTTGTAGTCTAGAACATAAAACAAACCCAAACGTACCCGGATTAGGTTCAATTTTGAAACATCAAAGCAACTTAGATTTTCTCTAAGTCGTGAACCTATTTCGCGAGTTACACGCGAATGATTTATCGAATTAGACAGAATTTGGATGGAGTAAAATTTCTGATTGAAACTGAAAGGATTCTTGAAAAATTATCGTAGCCAAAAGATT
Source organism: Flaveria robusta (assembly GCA_025506415.1). NCBI lineage: Eukaryota > Viridiplantae > Streptophyta > Magnoliopsida > Asterales > Asteraceae > Flaveria > Flaveria robusta. Next base: position 16,684,543 of record CM046461.1, on the reverse strand, counting down.
TATTTTTCTTCTATTCTGTCCTCTTTTTCAAGACAACACTTTGTTCTCACTTCTCTCAATGAAAACTTGTCACCGTAACTTCTTTTCTTCCTTTGTTTCTTGTCGAAAAAGAAAAACTACCCCCAAAATCCCCTTTTAATTTTATTGTGTTTATCGAGATGTCCAGAGGATTGTTAAAGCCCTCAGTCAACATTAAAATTTATGATCAACAAGATCCACTAGCACATAAGCCCATTACTAGTCTTAATAATCTTCAAATTTAAGAAACCCAAATTTATAGCCGACTTAAATTATTATAGTCCAAATAATTATTAAAATTAAATTGAGTCCGTAGACCTGCGACACCTAACATATGTAATTTTTAATATTACTTTCTCCGTCAACATATTAATCTAATACAATAAAATATACGTTAATACACACAGACATAACCAACAAAGCACTCTCACCCTCATAATGATGAGAATTGCATATGGCTAAAAGCACAAGAACTACATCATCTCTCCTGCAATCTTTTCACAATCGTGGTTCAGAGCCTTCCATAGTGTCACACCCTCGCCAAGGCGGAAACACGAGTGAGTGACGAATGAAGTATCTTGAGAACACATGGTACGAGAAATACTAAACATAATGCATTCAAAAGATATAGGTTCTACATCATTGTCTTAGGTTACAAAATAAAGATTACACATATGGACTTAAATAATAAATATATATTAAGCAATCTTCTATTGTAGCCTAGATGCGTAAAAGATTGACTTCAAGCAAGCACACTTAATTATCACCTGAAAAACATGCTAAAATAGGTCAACTAAACGTTGGGGAGCTCGTAGAGTTGAGACTCGATAAGCAGTTGTTATAGTAAGCGGTAGTAAGTAAATTGAATCAAGCATTATATATGAATGTAAATACAAGACATAGAGGCATGAGCCCACAACCAAAACTCTAGCTATGAGAAAACTAAAAACCCCTCCAATACTTATCACGAGTATTGGCTGTTGTTGTTGCAGAAATAAACATTCAATGTAAGTGACCATTGATTGACGCGTTCAACGAGTCTAGAGAATGGGGGTGCCTACCCCGATAGTACTATCAATATGTTCTAGCGTCCCTATCCAAGAGTTAATTGGTTGCGTTGTGAGAAATGGGAAATTTAGCATGTGATAAGGATAAAGTAAACTCATGCAATATTCAAATAATAGACATAACATATAAAGCAATGATTCAAATGTTGTTGTTGTTGTAAGCGTGATTCTCCCCCAAAAGCATTTAAAAGGACAAAGGGGCTACGAGAACTCACTATTGTTGTTGAGTGGTTTAGAGATTCGTTGGTCTGGAGTGTGATGATGGTAAACCGGTGTGCTTCCTACATATATATATACATAGGGTTCGTCGGTGAGTTTAGTACGTCAATTTGTAATTTGTCTTAGGTTAAACCGTTGAGTTTATTTGTAAAGTTCTTCTCGTAGTATATTATGTTAGAGGTTGTATATACTTGTTTAGTATTGTGTGTGTGTGTGTGTTTTACTTATGCTAGTGAGAGGATTCTATCCCTATAGGTCATATTTTTATACGTCTACTACTAACATGTATTGATGCATTATAATGACCAACTATAACTTCTAAGTAAATGTTCACTGCTGCACATTTTCTGGACAGTTGTTCGTATCTTGGTCCGATGGGGATCCAAAACTAATTATTAACAAGTGTGCGTATATGCGTTGGAAAGCTAAGACATTAAGCTAACTTTTGACACAAAAATCACGTTGGTTGGTTAAGCATTGACAAGTTTATGGCCTTGTAAAGTCAGGTCAATATTTTGTCAGAAAAAGTTACTTTTAACACTTCATTTTATTTTGCACTTTTGGGAGACCAAATCTCCATGGAAAATTACGAGACCAGTTGGGTTTGAAATCTAACATGTTGAAAATAATTTTAGGCTCAAGAAACACCTCATTTGGTTTATTTTTGACCAAGTTACAGCCTCTTAAAGTCGGGTATATGAATCCGTCAGGTTGCTGTCCATGTTAGTTTCACAGCCTTGTTGTTATGTCTTCTAAGTTTTTAACTAAAGATTGAGTGTCACACATCTTAAGTGTGAAATGTATCTATTTCATGTTTCAAATCATGGTTTAATTGTGTGCTTAGGGTGATTTCAGTTCTGCATCGTATGTGAAATCTTAAAGACCCTATTATGACCGGTTACATGTTCTTTCTTGGACTTTGTTTTCTAACCTGTCATGGACCTTATTAACGACTAATATATCATTTAAAAGGTTTAGTTTAAGTGGTTTCAAGTTCATACCCGTTGGTAAGTGTTGGTGCAAGAAGAAACGCGTGTTAGAGGTCCAAACCGTGCACTTGAGCTTTTCCTCCTTCTCACGATCGCAGCAGCAGTAGCAGGACTCCTTGAAATATTTTACTATCTGATGAGTGGGGTTTTGGTGTATGGAACAAACTGATATTAAGGGTTATTATATAGGAAAATCTGGGAAGAGATGACATCATTAGATGCTTAGCATCTTTGAACAAGAAGGGATGGTGATGGTGAGGTTTTTCTTGGGCAGCTGGAGTTGCTGGTTCTTCAGCCAAGGAAAAGTAGTAAATCAGCCCCTTTTTGTACTAGTTTTCAGCCATCATATGGCCAGAGATTTAGTTCATGATGTTAAGATTCTTATGCCCATAAGTTAAGAGCATAGTCTTTTGGTAATTATCTTTGTAAATGATGAGTTTTAATGCAGATATAAAAAGCTTTCTGCAGCAAAAATCGAGTACCAGGCAGTAGCATTTCAATCAGCATTTCCCATCTCCTTTTGTACCTCTTTTCAGTATTTTATTGTAGGAGTTGATGTCCAATCCATAATTTCTTAGTTTGATTTTTAATTGAAAGGTATGGGAGGTTAAAACTAGGAGAATTGGTGGTGATTTGATGGGATTTTCAACAGCTTCCATCGAGTAACAGGAGGGCCTGTTGCACGCTCTTTTTGACAGCCATGAGGTGATGTTTTAGTTGTTCTATTACCCACTAGTTTATAGTTTAGTCTCCCTTGTATCTAGTATTATGTATTGGGAGTCTTAAGAGTGTTTTGGGGTTGTTTTTGGCCTCAATAAATCGAGTATCCTGATGGCGTGAATATGGTTTTTATTCGTTCTTAAATTTGCCAATTTATGTTAATGGATTTGGTGATTCATGCTTGATGATTTTCTTATGTAATCATTAGCTATGTATTTGAGGTTTTCGAATGACGAGTGAGATTTTTGGGTTACTAGAACCATCAAACTTATGTATAAGTGTCAAAGTCATGTTATAGTTTCGTTCATGAAATACTAATAGACGTCATGTTGTATTAAACTTGATATGTTGACGTGCTAAGAATTTTGTTTAATGATTAAAAATTCATGCAAAGGTGGTAGCTTCATGCATGATTGCATGCTCAAATAATATGTCAGAGGTTATTGTTTGCTATTATCATGAATTATCATGAAATTGCATTGATGCACTAAACTTCACAATATGTAAATATATACTTAATCTAATCCCCAATTAAGTGTAAGGCACAATAGTTAATAACCCAAAATTTAAGTGAAAATATTATGGTTGACGAGAGTTAGAGTTTTTGAGCTTAACGTATAGGGCCATAAAGTTACCTGAAAATTCACGATTGTTACAGTCTCCCCCGGTTGGGAGAATTTCATTCCAAAATTCAAGCGGTAGGATTGTTGTTGAATTCGTCCGAGAATAGATGTGGGTAGTCAGCTTTCATGTGATCCTCGCGTTCCCACGTAAATTCGGGACCAAGCTACCTTGACTATCGGTATACGACTTCGTTTCGTTTTCTTAACCTCTCAGTCCATAATTTCGATTGGTTCTTCAATGAAATAAAGCTTGTCATTAATACTAATATCTCTCACTGGTATGTGTAACCCTTCATCGGCTAAACACTTTTTAAGATTTGACACATGAAAACTGTTGTGTACTCCACTAAGTTCCTAGTGTAGCTTAAGTTTGTAGGCTACCGGACCAATCATTTCTAGAATTTCGAATGGTCCAACGTACCTAGGGGCGAGTTTACCCTTCTTTCCAAAATGGACGGTACCCTTCCAAGGTGAGACCTTAAGTAGTACTTTGTCGCCGACCTGAAACTCTAGCGGTTTGCGACGGTTGTCTGCATAACTCTTCTGTCGATCTCTTACAGCCTGAATTCTTTCCTTGATAAGGGAAATCTTATCAGTAGTTTCCTGAATGATTTCGGGGCTAGTAATTTGATGATCATCGACCTCTGCCCAACAAACGAGTGACCGACATTTGCGTCCTTATAGGGCTTCAAACGGTGCACACTTTATACTGGTATGATAGCTATTGTTATAAGAGAATTCAGCTAAGGGTAAATAGGAGTCCCAATTGCCACCAAAGTCGATCACGCAGGCCCTGAGCATATCTTCAAGTGTTTGGATGGTACGTTCACTCTGCCCGTCGGTTTGAGGGTGGTAGGCGGTACTCAGGTCTAGACGTGTCCCCAAGGCTTTCTGTAGAGATTGCCAAAACCGAGATGTAAATTGGCTATCCTGATCAGAAATGATTGAGATTGGAACCCCGTGTCTGACGACAATCTCATTCACATAGATTTTGGCCAATTTCTCCATTTTGTAATCCTCTAGGATGGGAAGAAAATGGGCAGACTTAGTCAATCGATCGACTATGACCCATATCGAATCGTGACCACTGGAAGTTCGAGGCAATTCGGTGATGAAATCCATTGTGATTTGTTCCCATTTCCATTGAGGAATTTCAGGTTGCTGAAGAAGACCTGACGGTCGTTGATGTTTGGCTTTGACTTTTGGCTTTGACTTTTAAACAGGTCAAACACTTCCCGACATATACAACTATGTCCTTTTTCAAGCCGGGCCACCAATAAAATTTTCTAAGGTCTTCGTAAATTTTGTCGGATCCAAGATGAACTGAATACTTGGATTTATGGGCTTCACCCATGATTAGGTTCCTGAGGTTATCTGCGTTCGGGACCCACATGCGGTCTTGGAAGTAAAGTATTCCGTTAGACCCATGTTCTAGCTTCCTTTTTGCTCCACACTTGAGTTCGTTCTTTAGGTCGTTTCTCAAAACTTCTTCTCCTTGTGCATTCAGGATTCGACCCTTGAGACTTGTCTGAATAGTCATGCCTAGAGCACGTACTCTTACGAGCTTAACCCTTTCTTTCCTGCTTAAAGCATCGGCCACCATGTTGGCCTTGCCTGGGTGGTACTTAATCTCGCAGACGTAATCGTTCAATAATTCGACCAATCTCCGTTGTCGCATGTTTAGTTCTTTGTGATCGAATATGTGTTGCAAGCTCTTATGATCCGTGTAAATAACACATCTCGTCCCGTAGAGATAATGCCTCCGGGCGAAGACTACGGCGCCCAACTCTAGGTCATGCGTGGTGTAATTCTTTTCATGAACCTTGAGTTGTCGTGATGCATAGGCGATGACTTTATCCTTTTGCATAAGGACACAGCCTAAACCTAGACATGACGCATCATAGTACACAGTGAAATTGTCGGTTCCGTCGGGTAATGTTAAAATTAGAGCGTCGCATAGCTTTTGTTTTAACAATTGGAATGCATCCTCTTGCTTTGTCGTCCGGTCAAACTTCGCATTCTTTTGAGTCAAAGCGGTTAGTGGTTGGGCAATTTTTGAGAAATTCTCGACGAATCGCCGGTATTATCCTGCTAAACCCAAAAATTATTGGACTTCAGTGGGTATCGTGGGCCTTTCCCACCATTTGACAGCTTCAATCTTGCTTGGATCCACATGGATTCCCTTCTCGTTTATTACATGTCCAAGGAAATGCACTTCTCTCAACCAAAACTCACACCCGAGTTTAGCGTACAGTTTTTCCTTCGCCAGTAATTCAAGTACGGATTTCAAATGTTTCTCATGATCCTCCTTACACCGTGAATAGATCAAAATGTCATCGATAAACACAATCATGAACTTGTCTAAGTATGGCTTGCACACTCTATTCATCAGATCCATGAACACAGCTAGAGCGTTTGTCAAGCCAAAAGGCATTACCAAGAATTCATAGTGTCCATAGCAAGTGCGAAAGGCTGTCTTAGGTATGTCATCTTCCTGGATTCTCAATTGATGATACCCCGACCTAAGATCAATTTTTGAAAAGTATGTCGCACCCTTCAATTGATCAAACAGGTCATCGATTCTGGGTAACGGGTACCTATTTTTGATAATGAGATTATTCAACTCCCTATAGTCAATGCACACTCTAAAGTACCCTTCTTTCTGTTTGACGAACAGGATCGGAGCTCCCCAAGGTGAGAAACTTGGTCGAATGAAACCTCTGGCTAAAATTTCTTGTAATTAATTAGACAACTCTTGCATTTCAGAGGGTGCTAGTCTCTAGGGCGATTTCGCCACCGGTGCAGCTCCAGGGATCAAGTCAATTCGAAACTCAACTTGTCGGGTAGGAGGTAATCCTGGTAGATCCTCAGGAAACACCTCTGGATGTTCTCGTACAATTGGAATATCTTGGATGCTTTTCTCCTTCGGTTTCTTTTCAACCACATGGGCTAGGAAGGTGTGGCATCGCTTTCTTAGATACTTTCGAGCCTGAATACATGAAATGATTCCCAGTTTTCTTCCAGACATCTCTCCCTGTTCGATGAGGACTTCACCGTTGGGTAGTGGGATACGTATGGTCTTTTCATGACAGATGATTTCCGCTTGGTTTTTAGATAACCTATCCATTCCTATGACTACATCAAAACTTCCAAGTTCGATGGGAAGTAGGTCTATTTCGAAGACATGATCATTTAGGTTTAATAAACAAACCTAAATGATATTATTAGCTTCAATCAACTTTCTATTAGCTAGTTCTACGGTATACGGTGCAGTTAGGTTATTAGACTCTAGGCCAATTAGCGATTTGAATTCAGTTGACATAAATGACCTATCAGCACCCGAGTCAAACAAAATAGAGGCATGGAGATTATTGAGGACAAAACGTACCCGTCACAACATTCGGGTCCTGGCGGGTTTCATTAGTTCCAAGCACAAATGCTCGTCCTCGAGCAAGGTTAGCTTGCTTCTGATTCAGCTTGGGGCATGAGTTGCGGAAGTGATCAGTGCTTCCACATTCAAAAATGTCCCTGGTTTTTTGTTGTGGTTGTTGTTATTCAGGTTTTGACAGTTGTTGTTGCCTTGAAGGTTCCGATTGGTGTTATGGGTCGGCGGGTTACAGAGGTTGTTGTTGCCCTTTCGACAATATTTGGTAAAATGTCCTTCCTGTTGGCATTTTTCACAGATAGGGCAAGGGCCCTAATGATGGAAAGGGCATTTGTTACACTTGGGGTTAGTGCCGGTGTGTATCCACCCTTTGGCGGAGGTAGGGCAAGAGCGTTCGTATTGGGAGTGGTGGTGGTTGCTACGAAGTGCTTGATGGTTTGGTGCTTCTTGTTTGCACCTCGATCAGGTTTCCTTTTTCCCGAGCTTTCTAGGGCCTTCCTCTTGTCACCGGAGCTTCCTTTGGTAAGGGTTCTAGATCTTAATATTTCGTCAGTTAGTGTCCCGGCCAACAAGATAGCATCTTGAAGAGTGCCGGGATCCTTGGTGCGGACATGACTGCAAATCTGGGGTACGAGGCCTCAAATGTAACGGTCAACCATCTTGGATTCTAGAGTGACCAGATGAGGGGCCAGTCGGGCTAACTCATGAAACTGGTTGGTGTAGCTTGCATGCTCAGCTCCTTTCATGCTTAAGTTCCATAATTCTGACTCCACCTTATGCATTTCGTTTTTGGGGCAGTATTCCCTGATGAGTAAATCCTTCAACTTCTCCCAAGACATTTTGTTAGCATTCTCTCTTGCTCGAGCTTGGACTTGCGTATTCCACCAAGTCAAATCTTTGCCTTGGAAGGAACACACTGCATAACGATCTTGAAATAGTCTTTGCAGTCACTGATATCGAGTATAACTTCCATTTTCTCAATCCAGTGTAAAACACCGATTGCACCTTCGGTTCCATTGAAATCCTTTAGCTTCCATGACATAAAGGTCTTATACGAACAACCTCTCTTTCCTGTACCTTTATTAGTGGTATCTCCACCAGTCCCACCATTACCATTTTCATTCCCGCCATGGCCGCCATTGGCGTCGCTTCCATTCCTGTTTCCACCATTTTCGTGATTTCCATTTCCCCTATCACTACGATCAGAATTCAGAAGGCTGTGGCTTACTTGAGCGATTATGGTCGGCATTGTGTCGGCCAGTTGTTGCGCAAAGATTTCGGCCAGGTTTGGTTCGGTTGCTCATCTAGGCGGCATTTTCTAAATACATGTAAATTATAGAACTATGTAAAAGCGATATCATTTTGTTAGGTCAACATTTTCCACAATTAGATCATATAATTCATAATATTCGCTGTTCACATGATATTGAAAATTAAACGATTCGTTCGAGTGCCTTACAGGCTTAATTCAAAGTAAACTAAAAGACAAGCTACTATGATAATCTACTAGATAATACTAGAGTCCATCCTCTAACGACGCATGCTACACATAGACATACACAAGGCTACAAGAACGACCATCACTCCAATGCACCTCCATAGTAAAACTTCGAGTCGGGGGATGCGATATAATGCATCTCCATATGCTTCTCGGACTTCATGTAAATTGTTTTGGAGTTGATCAAATTGTACCGAGTGGTAGTTGACTCTTACTCCCATTTCTCTAAGTTATTCTGCCATCGTCACAGGATAGCTTGTCTCGAGGAATTGTCCTACGGGAATCCCATAAACAGATCCTGTGTGGTGAGTGGGAGGTGGGTAGGTGTCAAAAGTTCCTTGAGTGTGAGTCCTTGATGCATTAGCCCATGGTAGTGGGGCGGCTACACGAGGTGGTGGAGATAGTGTAAGCGGCATCATGACTGTATCTGGTGATAGGAGCACAGGAGTTGGTGAACTGGGCAGGCTTAGGGTTCCCTCCTCACCGTCCGAGGTGTTATGTAGGGCTAGCGGAATTTCCGCCATGCTGGCAAAAATTTTAAATGTGCTTTTTAATTTTTATGTCTATTAATAACAAACAAGGTTTGCATTAACTAAGCATGAAATATAATCTAGATAGTAATTCCCAAGATTACAACACACATTGTCTTAGTACATAACATTAAACGAAATGAAAGTATGACATCCTAGGAGGCCTTTGTGTAGCACCATAGAACCTCTTACATTAAGTCCTAAAGAAAATGACGGAAAAGAAGACAAGGTCTAGTTGGAGTAGCTCCAAACAAAGGCTCCCATCACGCATGCCCATGCCATCACGATTGCAATCACAGCTCAGATCATCGCACGCCGGGCGTTCAGACTAGCAGCTGCAACAGCATGGTTGTTCTTCATCAATCGATCATCAGTTGTCTCTGCTCCTGTAGTCAAGGTGTTCATGGTTTATCGAGTGAGCTTGTACTATAGTCAAGGTGTTTATGGTTTATCGAGTGAGCTTGTACTCCTCCCTCATATCTTCCAGCTCCTTAATCCTCAGGTCATGGTCATCCAATGCCTCATTAGTGAAATACATATGGTCGTACAGCTTGTCATGTAGACTATCGATGGTGGGGTCCTCCTATTCCATAGCGGGGGGTTTGGAGGGCTCTCCCTCCTCAAATGATGAGTGAGTCTTCTTACGCGCTGGTTCTTGGGTTCCAGTTCGTCCAATATGCTCTCCGGGTGGTGGTACTTGCACATGTGCGGGGGCTGTCAAAGTAACCCTGACAGGTAGTCCTGTCCTCTTGTTTGTAGTATGGATGATCTTCACTCCCTTGCGAACAGGAGCAAAAGGTGGAGCAGGCTCTTGAGTGGGAGAGCTAGTAATCTCCTACCCTACGTCCATTCCAAGACTAGAGATCTCTCTAGATGACGTGAATCGACTACCGTGCCCAATGCTGTTATCATGGCTTGGCTTTTCTGACGGTTCCGAGTCACTACTCTCAGAGAGCCACCCACAACATGGACCAGAATGTGTGCATTGGGAAGGCATGGCTGTAACCATTTAAATATAAAATCGAGAAAGAAAGTGACTACAATTACTACTAAGTGTGTTCTAAAGTAGTTGTTGAGCTATTAGTTATAGTCTAGAAGGTCTATCTAAGGCCTCTTAGTTCTCTATAACCATGGCTCTGATACCAATCCGTCACACCCTCGCCAAGGGGGGAACGCAAGTGAGTGACGAATGAAGTATCTTGAGAACACATGGTACGAGAAATACTAAATGTAATGCATTCAAAAAATATAGGTTCTACATCATTGTCTTAGGTTACAAAATAAAGATTACACATATGGACTTAAATAATAAATCTATATTAAGCAATCTTCCATTATAGCCTAGATGAGCAAAAGATTGACTCCAAGCTAGCACACTTAATTATCACTTAAAAAACATGCTAAAATAGGTCAACTAAAAGTTGGTGAGCTCGTAGAGTTGAGATTCGATAAGCAGTTGTTATAGTAAGCGGTAGTAAGTAAAATTGAATCAAGCATTATATATGAATGTAAATACAAGACATATAGCCATGAGCCCACAACCAAAACTATAGCTATGAGAAAACTAAAACCCCTCCAATACTTATCATGAGTATTGGCTGTTGTTGTTGCAGAAATAAACATTCAATGTAAGTGACCGTTGATTGACGTGTTCAACAAGTCTAGAGAATGGTGGTGCCTACCCCGATAGTACTATCAATATGTTCTAGCGTCTCTATCCAAGAGTTAATTGGTTGCGTTGTGAGAAATGGGGAATTTAGCATGTGATAAGGATAAAGTAAACTCATGCAATATTTAAGTAATAGGCATAACATATAAAGCAATGATTCAAATGTTGTTGTTGTTGTAAGCTTGATTCTCCCCCAAAAGCATTTAAAAGGAAAAACGGGCTACGAGAACTCACTGTTGTTGTTGAGTGGTTTAGAGATTCCTTGGTCTGGAGTGTGATGATGGTAAACCGGTGTGCTTCCTACATATATATACATAGGGTTCGTCGGTGAGTTTAGTACGTCAATGTGTAATTTGTCTTAGATTAAACCGTTGAGTTTATTTGTAAAGTTCGTCAGCTAGTATATTATGTTAGAGGTTGTGTATACTTGTTTAGTATTGTGCGTGTGTGTGTTTTACTTATGCTAGTGAGAGGTTTCTATCCATCTAATATCTAGGTTATTACCCATAGGTCATATTTTTATACGTCTACTACTAACGTGCATTGATGCATTATAATGACCAATTATAAATACTAAGTAAATGTTCACTGCTGCACATTTTCTGGACAGTTGTTCGTATCTTGGTCTGATGGGGATCCAAAACTAATTATTAACGGGTGTGCATATATGCGTTGGAAAGGTAAGACATTAAGCTAACGTTTGACACAAAAATCACGTTTGTTGGTTAAGCATTGACAAGTTTATGGCCTTGTAAATTCGGGTCAATATTTTGTCAGAAAAAGTTACTTTTGACACTTCATTTTATTTTGCACTTTTGGGAGACCAAATCTCCATGGAATATTACGAGACCAGTTGGGTTTGAAATGTAACATGTTGAAAATAATTCGAGGCTCAAGAAACACCTCATTTGGTTTATTTTTGACCAAGTTACAGCCTTTTAAAGTCGGGTCTATGAATCTGTCAGGTTGCTGTCCATGTTAGTTTCACAGCCTTGTTGTTATGTCTTCTAAGTTTTTAACTAAATATTGAGTATCACACATGTTAAAGCATCGGTGGTGGTTTCCGGCTTTGGCGGTGGCCGGCCAATGGTGGTGGTTTCCGACGACGGTGTTGGCCGGCGATGGTGGTGGCTGGTGGTGGTTTTCGGTGGCGGCGGTGGCGGGCGATGGTGGTGGCCGGCGGCGGCGGCGGTGGCCGCTGGTTGGCGTTGGAGGCGGTGGTGGTCGACGGCGGTGGGTGAGTGGGTGGCGTTGGTGACTAATGATGAAAGAAGGGATGGAATGAAAAAAAAGAAGGGGGGATGGATGGAATGAATTTGAGAGAATGGAATCAACTATGTAATAATTCATTTCATCACCTTCACCAACCAAACATGTCTTTATTCATTAACTATTAATGGTTCATTCCATTCCGTCCCTCATTCCTGCATACCAAACGCTACCTAAGTGTGAAATGTATCTATTTCATGTTTCAAATCGTGATTTAAGTGTGTGCTTAGGGTGATTTCAGTTCTACATAGTATGTGAAATCTTAAAGACCCTGTTATGACCGGTTACGTGTTCTTTCCTAGACTTTGTTTTCTAACCTGTCATGGACCTTATTAACGACTAATATATCATTTAAAAGGTTTAGTTTAAGTGGTTTTAAGTTCATACCCATTGGTAAGTGTTGGTGCAAGAAGAAACACGTGTTAGAGGTCCAAACCGTGCAATTGAGCTTTTCCTCCTTCTCACCATCGCAGCAGCAGTAGCAGGACTCCTTGAACTATTTTACTATCTGATGAGTAGGGTTTTGGTGTGTGTAACAAACTGATAGTAAGGGTTATCTCACCAACGCAGCAGCAGTAGCAGGACTCCTTGAACTATTCATTGCAGAACTCGTACTCTCATGCCAATGAGGAGAACCACCATTATGTACACACCAAGTATCATTGGAGTATAATGAAGTCAAAAGTGATGCCTTACTGATGTCTACAATGTTCAACGCTTCAATCAAAGTTATAAATATATCCAAGCAAATGAAGGGAGTCAAGGATTGGTAAAGAGGTATGTAAAATGCTATATACTCCAATCACCAACTAATACAATACTAGGCATCTCTAAATATAGAGATCTGCAGATGGAATCCTTAAGGGAATACAAAGAATACGAACAAACTATAATGCAACTGATTCTTAAACAAAACTATTACCGCAATCTGTACATAGAAAATAAGTATGAGCAAGAGCATGATACTTAGCCTCGGTACTAGATCAGAATAATCATGCATAGAAAAATAAATATATAGTCGTATGGTCAGGCCATGATGGTTGGTACCCTTAAGGTACTGTAAAATACGCTTGACAACAATCCAGTGATAATTAGTAAGTTTCTGGAGAAACTAAGAAACCTTGCTGACCGCATAACCAATCTCGGGGTCATGTCAAAACAAGAAACTATATTGCTCCACAATGCTTCATTATAAAAGTAGATAATACAACGAAACACCCATAAAGAAGAAGTAATCAGCAAGAAGTGACATGTAACACCTTGAAAATTTTGTTAATGAAATAATAAGAGTTGAAATTTCAGGTTTAGAAATGAAATTTTTAGAAAATTATGGTTTTGACGTTGGTCGAGGACCGTGGCTAGGAAGCTTGGCGGATCGCTATGAGATAAACTATGGTTTTGAGGAATCAGGTTGGATAGTGGACCACTATGCTAAAGCTATAATGGTCTGTTACATAGTGCATAAGCAAATCCGTTGTGTGTTGACACGTGGCATGCTGACAAGGACTGATGAGATGACACGTGTCATCTTGGAATGACACGTGTATATTGACGAGGCTCTAAAAGCGACATGTGTTGACATGTATTAGATTTTGATTAGACCAAATGGTCTCAGCCACCACCCTACTAGGTAACGGTCCATGATGGATCCCTCGAACAAATTATAAAAACTTGCACTGTGCAGTTGAATTTACGCATCCAAAACACGTGTATATTGCCACTTTTACTCCACATATCCTTATATTACCTAGTTTAAGCTAGTGTTATGCCCTGTTAAGCTTAAGGAACTATCTTGGAAGTGCGATCAAGGTTATAAAAGAGTGCAAGCTATGATTCTAACCAACTACTAAGGTGAACATGTTTCCCAAACTTCATTTTCATGCTTGGTTTATAAGGTACAAAATGATTTCTAGCTTGTTTATAAAATGCCTATATGAAATTGATTACATTGTTTTAAAACTAGCATGTGATTATATTAATGTTATTAAACAATGGTTTAAGCGATCATGACATAGTATACATATATCAATCGTGGATACACACGTTAATAGAAAACTATGTGTTATGCCCTAATGCGACAAAATCATTTCAACAAATGTAAACTAGATGAATTCAGTGTGTACAACTTCATGTGTCGGCCATATCAATAAATAGGGTAGCTAAACAAGTTGTCTTAATAATTGATAATATTATTCATGTTGTTTTGATGTTTTAACGAGCTTTATGCTGATGTTTCATTTGAAAACCATTTTTAAAAAAATGATATGCATGTGTAATGCAAATAAGGTTATAGTTTAACTAAAGCATTATGGGAACGCTCATAGGAATCCATAAAGAGAAACAATTTGACTTTAGACTTGTGGCTCGTTATATAAAATCCAAAAGGTTGTTTTGTTTAAAATGATGCAATCTTTTGAGAATGATATAATCCTTTTATGAAATATATGAATTATTTAAATTTGTTCCCAATAGTTAAAATACCTCATCGAGAGAGGATTTGATTATTATTCAATCATATGAGTTGATTGCCTTAGTTTAAAATAAAAAAACATTTGAAATAAATGGAAATGGAAAGTCAACCAATAAGGTTGAATATTTACAAAAAACATTTTTAAAAAGACTTCCGCTATGATTTCTAAATAAACAAAACCTATATTGGGACTGATCATTTGATACCAACCGATCTGGCTCATAAGCACGGGGTGTACCCAATCCGGGGGGGGGGGGGGGGTGTGACAATTCGTTGGTATAAGAGCCATAGGTTTTGATGAATTAGGTATCTATAGGATAAGCAAATATCAAGACTACACATTTCAAGTTCATGTATATTTTTGTTAATTAATCGAGTGCGTTGAGCTCTATGTTAAACAATGTTGACGTTAATCTATTTTAGTGAAGATTGAATATTAAAACGAAACTAATTATAAACACGTGACATATTTGTTATTATAACTAAAAATGAATTGCGACAAGTAATTGTTGCATATTTATTATAAACGTGAATTTACAAACTCATTTTTGGGTAAGTTATATACAAGACATACAATGACGTATATATGTATAAACGTGTATTTACGAACTCATTTATACGTATATAAATAAATTAATGGTCGTGTTAGGTTCAGTCTTGACAATACTGTTATGTATCTAAACATTAAGATAATTAGTTTAACTAATATTAAGTTTAATATTAACAGTCTTAACACTATTACTCTGCTAATTAATTATTATGATTATTAAATTTATTAATAGTATTTTTATCAGAAGAAATATAATTCTAAGACTTAATTATATAAATAAATGACTAGTAGGAACTTGAAATAAATAAGGAACCGATTCAAGTAAACTTAATGAGGTTATAATTAAATATTTTTATCATAACGTTCTAATAGCAACATATATAAACTTAATGAGGTTATAATTAAATATTTTTAAGAATTTAATAATCTTTGTATTCTAATAAAAAAGTTATCTATAGTGGACACTTGGTATCAACACATTCATTCTTATCAAAATTTTCTCGATTCTATCTTCTATTAAATATTTATATTAATTACTAATAATATTATTTCATTAATTTAGATCTAAATTAGTTCTATAATAAATTAAGAAATATATCTTTTTATTATTGTTATTCTAAGGAAATAAATTTTATAAAATAAGAAACTTTCAAAAACACCAAACTTTTTTAAATACTTTTTTATAACGGTTTGTTTTGAAACAAAATATTTTATTTATTTTTGGGAAAAAAACAAATAAAGGTTTTAAAATAAAAGTTTAAAAAGTTAATATAATTTTTTTTATTACTTATAGTTCTTAACCATATCTTATATTAGAATATAGTTTTATAATTAATAAATTTTTATTTTATAAAATATTTTATTTGATAACCCGTACAATACATGGGTTTACTAAATCTAGTTTTATATATATGTGTATATATATGTATGTATCTATATGTGCATATAATTAGCATATATAAAATCTAGAGTAAATTACATAGATGGTCCCTGTGGTTATGTTGAAATTTTGGATTTAGTCCTTACAGTTTTAAATCTTTGAATATAGTCCCTAGCATTTTTTTCTCTTTCATATATGGTCCCTAACTCTGTTAGTAAACAGTTAGTAATGTTAAATATCGTAAAAATTAGCATTTTACTAGCATTAGCCATCTATTTAATTTACATTTTTAAACTATAGCATTACTTTTATTAAAGAAACTTTTATATTTTTGTTTTTCAAAATTTTTTATTTTTTTTATTTTTGTAATTTCTTTATTAATAAGACAATTATTAAATAAAATACATTTTAAACACACAAATAAAATACTTTTTAAAAACATGTTTTTTTAAATGTTCGGTTTTTAAACCTTTAGTTTTCTATACGTCATTCTATTGGTTATCTAAAGTTCTTTTTTTAAAACCATTCATTTTTTAAAACATCTTTTCGTAAACTAATTCTTAGTTTTTTTTAAAAACAATTCAGTTTTAAACGTTTTTATAAGATAAGACATTTTTATAAAGGTTTAAAAAAATCCGCATATTGGTTTAAAAAAAATTTTATAAACCAAACATTTAAAAGAAGACATTTTTTAAAACATTTTTTATTTGTGTATTAAATAATAAACATATATGTATAATTAAATAAAATGTAAATTACATTGATAATCTCTACAAGTAAAATAATTATTTTGAAAAATTTAACATCACTGACTGAACTAACAGAGTAGGGATCACTAATAAAATATAACTATAATATTAGGGATTATATTTGCAATTTTAAAACTTTAAGGACCAAATTCAAAATTTTAACCAAATCACAAGGAGCATCCGTGTACTTTACTCTAAAATCTAAATAACTTGAAAACCCAAGTAGTTATACAAATAACACTGATATCATCGGACAAATTACAATCAAATTATATAATATTAAATGATCATCTCACTTAAGCTAATACAAAGTGCTCAACCGCATAGGTGATAACACTACTGTATTAAAGACTGACGTTAGTTATGCAATCAGAATATACCGATGAAACAGTAAACATAGTTGTGAGCTTTCAATGTTGGCATTCAGATACTTGTAACAGAAACAAGGTGAGTTTTCGTAGCCCTTTTTTATTCACCTTTAGAGTGTAAAGCATTCTTGTTTTTCTATAATTGAATTACTTAAGACTTTCTTTTGCTATTATGCACATACACTGACTGTCGTTTTACACAACCATTAATTCAGTATGAACCAACAGGTCGTATCGTATGGGTAGTACTACTTGGGGAATCCCCTATGTGCAGTGTCTCCTATTGATAAGAGAACAAGCACTAAGACCTACAGTACCGTGGAGCCTATGGTGTCGACGCGACATATTATGTGCACATGTTACTCTTTGACAGTGCGGCTGTTGTTATTCGAGTATTCAATCCATAATAGATGGGACTGGATAATCGGGTACAGGGTTTATTGTTAACTTATTTAATTGGCATCATACGTGTTAAACTCTGTTTTTCATAAACTTACAAACTCACCAACTATTTTTAGTTGACACTTTTTGTATGTTTTTCAAAACTAGAAACCAAAGATAACTTAAAGCACCTATCAATTTTGAAGATATTTCCACTCTTTTAAATCCTTGAAATAATATGATAACTTTGATTATTTTTTAGATAATTTTTCTTCCCCTTAATTGAAGTCTGTCCATCTATTCCGATCACTTGTTAGAAACGAGTTCAAAAGATCATCACAGAATGTAGAGTCATGAACGTTAGAGAGAGTACCTAATAGTTATAAAAATCCTTGATAAATCAAATATTTTGTGACCATTATTGATTTCTTTTCTTCTTTTTCTTTCATTTGATATATATGCAAAGTGTATTCAACCACATCATGACCATGTTCACCCGCATTACACCTGATTACTCATGCGCATTGTTATTATGTTTACCGGACATTTATTCGCACAGAGTAACATGATCCATATTCATTCAGTACTCGCACTGGATTTTGTACAGTTGCAGTTTAGTCAAATTAAACTTCCACATTTGAAAATTTAACTCATCCGCATTGGATGCATGCCATCCATATTGAACATAAGGATTTTAATGAGGAGTTTGATTATAAGGCAAGGATTGGGGCAAGGATTGATCTTTGATAGTTGGATGAGCAGATGTTGCTGGCTGTTGTTGTTGACACAACTGAGAGTAGCTGACGAATCAGTTCAGTTTATAGCAGCACAATTCAGTTGTTGAGATTACTCTGACATTAGAAGAAGAAAAGCTTATGGAAAAGGCATTCATGGTGAATGTTGTCCATGAAGAGACAAAAAAACAAGCAGAAACTGATGAGGTATATATTAATCTTGTTCTAATGATTGTATTGAAAAGGTAAACAGATATAGAGTTCACAACGAACGCTTGATTTTAGAAGTTGAGAAACTTCAATATCAAGCATGAAAATATAAAACTGATGAGAAAATTTTTAAGGAAAAAATAGATGGCTTAAAAAAATCGGTTTATCAATCAAAATTGGATCTTTATGATAAAGACTGTAACATAAACGATTTGACAACTCGCAACAATGAATTATCTTTGGAAATTAACAAACTAAACAGTGAACTCTTATATGCAAAATTGGCGGTTCAGAAGTTTGAGTTATCCTCAAACATGGTTTAAGGTATAATCAAGTCTCAAATGACACAGAAAATTAATGATGGTAAAGGTGGAGTTGGTTATTCTAACATTGCACCACCTATTAATCATGATTATACTTCGTTGCCTTCATCAATTACCATTTATGATGAAGAGACCTATGGATTAGGTTTTCAACCAAAGTCTGACTTAAAACCTACAGTCAACGTTCCACTGACTGTTGACCCTATCATAAAAGCTGAAATTAAAATTAATCATGACAATTCTTTTGCAAAAAGTGTGAAGAAAGACGGGTTGGTTGAAGAATGGGAAAATGATGATGAATTAGTTTTTGAGGAAAATAAAAATTATAATGAAAAATCTTCATGTAAATCATCATAGTGATTAATGAAAGTTTTGAAGTTTTAAGTGTTACAAATGATTGTTCAAAATTGTCTAAAGAGGAAAAGAAAGTAAAATCAAAAATAGAATTTAAGACCAAAGAAAGAATACATGTCACAACATCTTTATGTGACTTGAAAACTGATTTCAAGAACAGATTTGTTTCAAAAGGCAACATTAATAAAGAAGATTATATTTTTAAGGAAACAAATGCAAGTTTCTTTAAAAATAAGTCTCCTATTATTGCTAACTCCATGAAACTAGATGTGTGTAGATAACTCCATGAAACTAGATGTGTGTAGATCAGGTACAAAAGAAACCGGTCCTACTTTAGTTTATTCCATTCGCAAAGATAGAGCTAAATTTAAAGCCTTGTTAGTCTCAAAAGAAAATCATTCTGTTAATACAAATCATAGTGAAAACGGAAAACAAGAGACTGTTAAAGAATCTATTGCCAAAAGAAATACTAAAGCCAGATTCTATGATAACAGTGGATGTTATCATCAACAATTTAAGAAACCGACTCGAAACCATAATGTATATCATAATAAATGTTGTTATGTTTGTGGAAAGCCAATCACATGGCTAGAATTTGTCATAATCAACGTCAATTGACAAGTAAACAAAGATTTCACAATTCCATTGCAAATAATAGAAAATAATTTTTTATAAATGCCAAATTTAAAAGAAATTTAAATCAGTCAAATTCGTTTAATGATAACAAAAGTGTTTACACAAATACAAATTTGCAACAAGAAAATTCAAAAAATAAATCTTTACTTGTCAATGCTGACAATTCATCTTTCACACAAATCACTTTCAAGAAATTGGTTACAAGTTTGAACAAACCAATTCAAAAATGAAAAATTAAAACAGCTCAATCAGTACCTGATATTGTTCAAGATTATGTTTTCAATGATAAAAGAGATATAAATTTGAAATCTGTATCATATTTAGATGCAAATGGAGTACACAAGTCAACCATGGCTTGGGTTCCTAAATTTTAATAACTCGTTCATTTGTGCATGAACATTCAATACCTAGTATCAACAGTGTTTGGCATGTTGACAGTGGATGTTCAAGGCATATGACTGGTAATATATCTTTATTACAAAATATAAAATCATACAACAAAGGATATGTTATATTTGTCGGAGACAAAGGAGGTAATATTATAAAGAAAGGTACAGTGTATAATGGTGTGTTAAGTTTTGAAGATGCAAGTTTTGTAGAGGAACTAAAACATAACTTGTTAAGTGTCTTTCAAATTTATGATAAACAATATTCAACACATTTCACTGATAAAGAATGTCTTATTCTAAAACCTGAATTTGTAATTCCTGATGAATGGATTTTATTAAGAACTCCGATAGACAAAGACACATACTTACTTGATATGAATGGATCACATTCATTTGTAACTGCATCTTGTCTATTGTCAAAAGCCTCGAAAAGTGACTCATTGTTATGGCATCGTCGTCTTGGTCATGTGAATATTAAGAATATGAACAAATTGGTTAGAGGAAATCATGTTGTAGGCCTACCTTTGAAAGAATTTCAATTAACTAAACATTGTTTGCCATGTTCAAAATGCAAACAACATAAACTTCCTCATAAACCAGTTGCTCATACAAAAATTGACTCTATACTTCAACTGTTACACATGGATTTATTTGGTCTAGTTAGTGTTTTGAGTTTAGGACGTCGTGCATATTGTTTAGTCATTACTGATGATTTCTTCAAATTTACATGGGTTTTCTTCTTAGGCACTAAAGATGAGACACCACATCTATTGATAAAATTCATAATACTCATGGAGAATCAAACTGAAAAAACAATCAAATGCATTCGAAGTGATAATGGAACAAAATTTTACAATCATATATTAAATGAGTTTTGTGATTCAAAGGGAATAGCGAGACAATTCCGTTCTTCAAGAACTCTGCAACAAAATGGAGTTGCTGAACGAAGAAACAGAACTTTAATTGAAGCTGATAGAACAATGTTATCAGCCGCCAAATTACTATCTTTCTTCTGGGCTAAAGCTGTTAACACTGCATGTTATGTTTAGAATCGCGCGTTAATCAATAAACAACAAAACATGACTTCTTATGAAATTTTTTTCAAGCATAAACCCAAAGTCAAATATTTCAAAACTTTTGGATGCTATTGTACTTTGTTAAATACATCTGATTCAAAGTCAAAATTTGATAAAAAAAGCTGTTGATTGTTATTTTGTTGGATATTCAACCAATAATGTAGCATATATCTAAACAAATAGTTGAGTCGTTTGATATTGATTGGCATGAGTCTAACAAAACTGATGTAGGTTATGCACGTTCATGGGTATATGATTACGCTTCATTGTTTAAAACATTTAATAGATCATTTGTTGTTTCCACAGCTACTTTGCCTTTGACATCCTTAATTCAGGAGATCTTTGCTGATGATATTGGAACTCTTCCTTCTCTGGTAAAAGGAATATCCTCAAATATACCTTTTTCTTCCACTATCTCAGCTATTTCACAGGCTTCTGATTATTATACATCTTATTCTGAGCCAATTGTTGAGCAAGCTTCACAAGATTCTGCTCAGAGTTCTTCTTCTACTCAAGATGATCCAATTGCTACTATTCACATTCCATTTGAAGATTTTTCTATTGACAATGATAATCATCAAGAGGAAGATATTGTTTATCATCCGGAAAGAGGGATCACTGTTGCTGAATTAGTGGGTCATATGTCTAATCTAGACGATGTTATCTCTGAAGATACTATTCCTCAGCTGAGAATTTACAAAGATTATCCAACTGAAGATCATTGGTTCATTATCACAAGGAGTTCAAATCCGAAGCCAATCTGGAGCAATATATACATGTTTTTATTCATGTTTTATTTCTCAAATCGTTCCAACGAATGTCGAGATGGCATTGAAAGAAAACAGTTGGGTAGAGGCTATGCAAGACGAGCTTATGTAATTCAAGAAGCTTAATGTATGGCGTCTGTGTGAATTACGAAAAGGTAAGTTACCAATTGGAACAAAATGGATATTCAAAAACAAAATGGATGAAAAGGGTGTGATTACTCGCAACAAGGCCAGGCTTGTTGTTCAAGGATTCTTTCAGATTGAAGGATTTGATTATGAGGAAGTATATGCTCATGTTGCAAGACTAGAAGATATTCGAATCTTTCTAGCTTATACTTCATACAAGAACTTCACTGTATATCAAATGGATGTTAAAACTGCATTCTTGTACGGCGAAATGAAAGAAGAAACATATGTTTGTCAACCACTAGGTTTTGAAGATCCAGATCATCTCGAATATGTTTACAAGTTAGACAAAGCACGTGACTTACATCAAGCACCACGTGCTTGGTATGCTACTCTCACTGAACATTTGCTTGGAAATGGTTATACAAGAGGTGCTATTGATCAAACTTTATTTTTAAGGAAGATTGGTGATGATATCATTTAGGTTCAAGTTTATGTCGATGATATTATTTTTAGATCTACCAATAATAATTTGTGCAAGGATATTGAAGCAGTGATGAAGAAGAAATTTGAGATGAGTTCTCTTGGAGAAATGTCATTTTTCTTGGGCATTCAAGTTAAACAAGATGACAAGGGTATGTTGATACATCAACAAAAGTATGTTCATAGTATTCTCGACAAATACAAGTTTCAAGACTCCAAGATAGCTCCAACTCCTATGTCTTCTCGTCCTACTTTGACTCCTGATCTCATGGATGAAGATGTTGATCAACATATGTATAGATCAATGATCGGATCCCTGATGTATCTTACTACAAGCAGACCAGACATCATGTTTCCTGTTTGTCAGTGTGCACGTTATCATAGTAATCCAAAGAAATCTCATATGAAAGCTGTCAAGCGAATTTTTGAATATCTCAAGGGTCAACCAACACTCGGCCTGTGGTATCTTAAAATTCTGATTTCAATTTATTTGCTTACACTGACAGTGATTATGCAGGATGAAACTTGGACAGGAAATCAACTGCTAGTGGATGTCAATTTCTTGGTAATAGATTGATTTCGTGGCAGTGCAAGAAGCAGCAGACGGGGTCCACTTCAACTCCATAGGCTAAATATGTGGCTGCTTCAAGTTGTTGTTCATAGATTGTTTAGATACAACAACTTCTTGATTATGGCCTTAACATTTATGACACCAAAATTTGGTGTGCTAACACTGCAGTACTAAACATTGTGAAGAATCCAATTCAACATTCCAAAACAAAACACATTGATATTCGTCTTCATTTCATCCATGACTGTTTTCATAGGAAACTTATTCATTTGGAATTGGTCAAATTAGATGACAACATTACTGATTTGTTTACTAAAGCTATTGATCATTCTAGATTTGAATTTTTAGTTCAATCTTTGGAACTGATTATCTTTGGTTAACACTTATTCTTTCACCCTTTAGAAAAATATTTTTTCTTGTTTTTTATTAAAATTGTTATTTTCTTAACAGATAATCATAATTTTAGGGGGAGAAAATCTGAAAATTTCAAAAAAGATTTTGTTTTTAGGGAAAGTAAAACATTTTCAGAAAAAGTACAAAAAGATTTTATTTTATAAAGAAAGGGTTTGAGAAAATATAAATTTTCAATGATATATAGGAAATGACAATACATTTCTTGATTTTGAGTCATTACATTATAAAACATACAAGAAACTGACTTGGATTATGTTTGATATGTTGATAGGCTTGATGATTAAGAATAAAAGCACTAAGTACTGTAATGAACTGAAAGTAATTTTATATGACTGAAGTGGGTAACTCATCAAGCTTTTGGAGTAACACTGATTCCATGCTAAAATAGAGTGAGAGTTACAGTCTAGTCATACTCAAGCTAGTTAATTTCTGCTTTAGCTTGTTTCAGATTATATATATATATATATATATGTGTGTGTGTGTGTGTGTGTGTGTGTATAGTATACAAAAGCAAAACAAAAATACAAAAGAGAAAAACAAACAAATGGAGCAAAAAGAAGTCAAAAGGTCATATAGGAATAAAAAGATACCAATGAGCACATTAATAAAAGATATGTCATAGACATACATACTATATGATAAATATTTTCTTCTTTGAGAATATGTTATGACACAAAAGGCAAAATCAAAAGATGGGGCATGTAAGTCCTAAACGTCTTGCGAGGGCAAAACATAAGTCCGACTGGCAGTTAATAAGTCCTACAACTTGTTAATATTTTGTGTTCAGAAACATTTCTCATCCTAGTTATGCTCTAAATAGATATTATCTAAGATAATAATTTATTCTGAGAAAGCTGATCAGAGGTGAAAGGTTTAAGTCAAATTGGGGTGACTTGAAATCTCAAAAATGTCTTGAAGTTGGATAAGACTTTTGCAAAACTTTTGATTGTGGGAACCACTGAATTCATATAATTTAACCATAACATGATTAGAATCACAGCTTATGTCTAAGTAAAACTTGAAGTCTAAGTTTAACGGGGATACAATATATTGACAATCAACATAAACAGTCTTATTTACAATAAGCTGAGTAATGTTAATGATTGAATTTTAAAAAATATGATCCTATATTTGAAAATTTATCAAAATATTGAAGT
The DNA here is from genome assembly GCA_025506415.1 of Flaveria robusta. NCBI lineage: Eukaryota > Viridiplantae > Streptophyta > Magnoliopsida > Asterales > Asteraceae > Flaveria > Flaveria robusta. Next base: position 16,659,918 of record CM046461.1, on the reverse strand, counting down.
TAAAAGTTAAAAGTTAATTAGTGTGATTAACTGTTTTTTGTGTCAACAATGTTTTTGTTCTACAAAATATTCAAAATTTAAGGGTGTTAGAATGTTTGTAAACACTTAGCAAAACATAATCATTTTCATAATAAATCGAAAAGGCTCAATAAAATGATTAGAATTGAAAATTAAAAAGTCAAAAATTTCAAAAAGAAAATTGAACTTTAGAGGTTCAAATCATTTGAAAAGTTCAAGATGCGTGAACTCTGACTTCTCGTGCGAGAAGTCGGAGTACTATGTAAAGTATAGTTGTGCGAAAACTGAAGTATTCGCACCAAACTTTGAAAAAATTCTCTTACGAATTTCCAAGTGTTGAAACTCTATTACACTTTATAGCATTGTTCATAGTGGTCTTCCATTGAGTACGAATCACTTGTTAAGGTATATTGATGCTAATATCTTCTATTTAGATGTATTTGAAACTTGACTGAATCATTAAAGGACTTATACATCTTGAATTGAACAAATTAAAGTTTATAAACCTTAATAATGACTTAGACGACATCTAATGAACATGTTTAATTGGTTAAAACACTCTAAAATTGATAGATTGAAAATTTGAAACAAAACAGTCTTTTCGCGTGCGAAAAGTTGCTTGAATTTGAACAGACGTGAGAACTTTCAAATTATACAAAACTATTCACGTTGAAAGTTAACTTGTCGCGCGAAAAGTTGAATTTTGGCCAAAATTCAAAATCATGCGAAAACCTAAGTTGTCGCGCGAAAAGTAGATCCGAAAACATGATGTTTTCGCGCGAGTAGTTACAGTTTTCGCGTGAATAGTGCAAGTTTTTCAAAAATTTCTAAGTCTGAAAGGTTCTAAGTATTTTGTTTACTTATCAATTTTGTTTAATGTTTCAGATGCCGAGATCAATGGTTTTTAATAAAAACCATAATGCTATTGCATATCTTGGAGATATTCCGGAAGACAAAGCATTATTTAGATCATTGATTGAGTGATTGAAGACATCTCGGATTTTTCATGCTATATCTGCCAATCCTGTCAAATACACTAATGTGATTGATCAGTTTTGGCAATCAACTGCCAATGAGATAGATGCTGAAGGAGAACATTGTATTACAGCCACTGTTAAGGGGAACAGATTGGTTATCACTGCTGAGGTAATCAATAGTGTGTTATTATTAGAAGATCAGCGACATGCACCTGTGAAGATTGATGATGATGCTGTCAAAAATTGTTTGACTCGTATGGGATATAGTCATAGATATCCATCTTTGGAGAATAAGTACTTACCTCCATTTTGGAAGTACTTATTTCATGTAGTGATCCATTACCTTGGCAATCTAAAGGCTTGCATGGATAGTCTGAGTGCTATTTTCGGATCTCCACTTGTTTCACTAGTTGATGATCTTCCATACAGCATATCCAAGGCTATTTTTTTAGAGATGCAGGAAAATGTTATTGCTATTGTGGGGAAGAAGTTTATTATGTATCCCAGATTTATTCAGATGATAGTGAATACTGCTCATCCTGAGTTAGCTGTGTCGAAGTCTTCCACATATGCTGTGATGGTGATGAAGAAAGATATTTTCACTTATCTTGTGCGAGCACGGGGAAATGCTTGGGATGGATCTCACTTTGCAAAGCTTGAAAGGTTTGTTGATGGATTTCAAGCTGAGGCACATACACTAGAGACTGAGACTCCTCAAGTACATAGAAATGATACAGTTGGTACATCCACAAGTACTGCTCAAAAAGCTCCAGAAAGTTCTCAACCTGCTAGTAGATCTGATGTTGATTAGGTGGATACGTGGTTACAAAGTGGTGATGATGATAGTGACACTGACAGTGATAAGATTGGAAATGTTCCTTATGTGCTGCAAGACGTCCAAGAGTGCAAGAAACGCCTGCCAAACACACTACTGAGTATCGTGATGCTGATTTTATTCCTGATGATGTGCCAACCACAAGAGGAAGGAAAAAGAGAATGGCCAGGAGAGCCAGTGATAGTCCACGTGGGAGGGGTAGAGGACGAGGTGTTTTGAGGAAACGTCGGAACCCAATAACCACTATGACGACTGAAGTAGTTCATGTTGCTGACACTCCAGTCAAAGTCAGTGAGGCTCATACGCTAGTGATTGTTACAGAATCAACAACTATAACATCATCATCTATGTCGACTGCTGCTGATGTGATGATTACACCTCCAAGATAGCAAACTCATGATGACATGTTTGGAGAGGGTGATTTCATTCATACTACACCAGAACCTCGACTGCAACCTGAGTCTGCATCATTTTCACCCATAAGGGTTACATTAGAGCAGAGGGTTAGCGTGTTAGAGAGGGAGATGTTGGAGAAAACAAAGGTGATTGATGATATGAGTGAAAGTTTGAGATAAAAAGATAAAAAGATAAAGAGTTTGGAAAGCCAACACCAGTTCATGTTCAGCTATGCGCAAATTATGGAACAAAACTTAAGAGATCTCACCTCACGTGTTTATTCATCATTCACTCAAGAACATACCACGGAGGTTGGAGAATCAAGTGGATAGCAAGCTGCTGGTCCTAAACCTGTTGATGAACCTGTTGTAGATATAGAGCGTGTGGTTGATCCTGTTGATACAGAAAGAACAACAGACACTGCTAATGTTGATCAAGAGCCTATAACAGATATTCCTATCCAGGCCACTGAGGATCAACCTGTACCATTTACTGGAGAGGTGCTTGTAGAGCCTGAACATATGATGCATATTCCTGATCAAGTTAATGATCATGATGACTTGGATATGATAGATTTTGGATTCAGCGATGAAGAAAATGATGGAAATGAAGATGGTGATGATAGAGATGAAGGAGATGATAGTCAAAAGGATGATGATAAAAAGGATGATGATGATGATCAAGGAGGTGATGTTGGAAATGCTGCTGGTACTTCTGGAACATCAAGCACTGACAATGTCTCCGGACGAAGTCCTGATGATTTAGTTGATTTACACCATTAGATCCTGCCATAGACTACAAAGATATACTTGGAAACAGTCTTAAGGACTTGTTTTCTAATACTTTGATTGAAGAAGGGGAGATCGTTGGAGACTCAAGCAATCAGCAAACGACTAACGAGACTATTAGTGTTGCTGATCAAAGTGCAGTCCGTCAGGTCGGGAATCTTACATTTGCTGCTCCTCCTCCACCAGCCTACATTCATACGCTGAGGCATTCCAAATCTTTCACAAGGTACGGGAACTCAGAACCTATCATTAGCTGGGCATACGATGCAGAAAAAAGGTTTTATGTGATCAAGAGAAGGGGTGGTGCTATAGAGTATTATCAAGATGAACATGATTTCCATACACTTAAAGCATCAGATTTATATGCAATGGGTCGTGTTCCATTCATTAACCCGAGTAATTATGGAAAGGGAAATTGGATTAGAAATATGATCTCGAGACATAGTAAAACCAACTTCAAGGATTTCAAGACAGCCAAATCAAAGGTTATTGAAGATGAGACCCGAATTGATCCTAACACAAACAAACCAATGAAGATAAGGGTTTATAAGCATCCAAGATATGTGATAAAGATTTCTATACATGCTTCGGTACCAGTTAACAGCTTGTCAAAGCTTATGTGGTGGACATGTGAATAGGAGACAGGTCATGCTTTGATACATTGCACGGATAAAGAATACCGTATCATCGACCCTGTGGATTTGCTAAAGTTTGGAAAAAATGATTTGATGAAGTTGCTGGCTTGTCCAATTGCAGCTGATGAATCAGTTCAGTTTATAGCAGCACCGTTCGGTTGGTTGATTACGAAGGCCCTGGACAACAAGATGTATGCTTATGGGGGTAGTTACAAAGTTGCAGACGTGGACTTCTAAACTCACTGATTTACCGAGCCTAGGGGGACTTTGTAGGGGTTGAAATTAGAGGCTCGGGAAATCAAATCAAGATGAAGATCAAGATCAAAGACAAGCGAGAACCTAAAGTTATCGCACGAAAACTTGCTTCTGGCGCGACAAAAGAAAAAGTTAACTCGCACGAGAACTTCTAGTTTAGTATAAATAGAAGTTTTGTTATGTAATTTAGTAAGCTTTTGTCATTTCCTGATTTTACTTTCATTGTAATTCATTCAAATCAGAGAGCAATATACTTCAACGTTTATTTACAATTGTGTTGATGTTATTCATCTACTATACAATCTTATTGCATGATGTTAACATTCCGCATTTTCATCATGATATCGATCTATGCTTATTGTTGATCCTTACAATCCACATTACACTTTTGAATATCATGCCAATGTATTTAGTCACATCATAAATCTGTTCATCTGCATGTTGGGTTTGTTCATTCTAATCATGCATTAGCATATGCATTGCTTCATCTGCATTGAATACTAGAAGCTGTCTGCATTGAATATCAAATCGACATTGCAAGGGTGTATTGTCATAGAAGCTACTCTGACACTTCATTAATGTTAAATACAAAGATTAACCGAACATGACATAGGTCAATCGTAACTTTGTAATCTTCACAATAGATGATATAGAAAACATCATTGGAATCCCTAAATCCTTAATAACAGACATGATTTCAAATGACATAATTGATTGTGACAATTTTGTTATTGTTAATTTATTAATTTTTTGGGTCTAATGAACACAAATGTAAAAAAAGAAATAAAGTTGCCAATTGTCTTTCTAGCTAGTCTTCCTTAACCTATGGAGATTATAGGCGATAGAAGAAGAATCACATGTATGCGTACTAAGCGTGGGCAAGCGAGAACAAGCAGAAGCTCTGGAAGAGGTATGCTTGCTTTTTTGCCCTAAAATTCTTCCTATTATTTTCTTTAGGAAAAAGGAGTATTGACCACTTATTTGAATGCAAAAGAATCAGTGATTATAAAATATCTTTTTTATATGCTCTTTAATGGGCACGTAAAGCAACAACCACTTTGGGCTCTTAATGAATCCTCACTACCTTTGCCCTAACTCCGAGAGAGAAGGCTGCTCAAGATAGTGACTAATCGATAATTAATTACTCTCATACGTAAATTCACGCATCTACATGAGAAAACTATAAGAAAAATACATAATCTTACCCTGATGTGCAAATACATAATCTGAACCTAATGAGCAAATACATAATCCATCAACGCAAGAATGATTTAGAAGAAGCAAAGCAAAATTATTTTATCATATGAACCTGAGTTCAATCACTCTAAACAAATTGATGTTGACCATCTTGACGGAATTTAGACTTGCATTAATCCCAGCTCCATTGATCTCTTTTCCTTGAACATATAGCCTACTGATTTCTTTTAGCACATACAACCACACTGACATTTTTGGGGAAACTAAGACTGATTGTAAATGATCATAAACCCTGTTATCAAATTATCAAGTTGAGCTTCAAAACAATCAACATCAGAGTTATAAAAATAAACATTAAATAACTATACATATTGAGTAGCAACAACCAATTAGTAGATTAAAGTATCATAATAAGTCAAGCTTATTAACATGACTTGATTGTTATGCTGCATCAATTAATCAAACAATAAAAACTTGTTCGGCCACAAACAATAGAAAGATCATTTTTATTACAATGTCTTAAAATTACATGCATCAAATATGTTACATGCATCAAATATCAAACAACCATTGTTAAACATATAGGGATCAAACAACCACAAACAACACACAAAATCTACGTAATTTTCAACTAATTAAAATGTGAGTCGACGAAGAAAAACATAAATCAGAACAGTAACACTTTCACATAAGGGAAGCATAAAACCCTATACCTCTAATGTATTTCTAATAATTTTAGATGTGATTCAACCAACAAACACAGAAAGCACAAAACCTACTAAGAAGATGAGGATTAAGAATATAAAACAACAATGCGAGAAGAAGAAGATGATAACAAACCCAATGATCGACCTTCGATTTCAGCATTATTCAACATAGTTTGAGCGATTTAGAGTTTCCAATAGATGAATATCAGATTGTGTTCCGCATCCTTGTTCCAATTGAAAGAGGTGAAAAAGACGAATGTGATATTTAGGGTTTCCAAACGGGTTATAAGAGTTATATATGATCCAGATTGCGAAACGGCTTTTAAAAAAATTAGGGCATTAGGTCTACACAATTTGAAAAAGAGTGAAAAGCTAAAGAGATATCACAGCTTGACACGTGTACAATTGGTGCTTTAAAAAGATACCGTGTAACATATTAGATTTTTATATGTTAATATAATAAGATTTAGTTGCAACCGATAATTTATAATTTCTTATAAACAATTTTAATTTAGTTTTATTGTTTTCACCCTTGGCACACGAATCTATAGGCTAGTATATAATAAATGAGTAACTAGTGATGAGACATGACATACTCCTATTACTCATTGAAAAATAATTTCCGCCTAAATTTATATATTATATTAATACACTCTTTTATTTTAAGAAATTAAATTAATAATTAATTTTAGTTTTTATATATTGATTCTTGAATTTAACATTTTTATTATTATCAACTAAATTATTTAATCATATTATTTTGAATATGCATACTTAGATAGCAAAATAATATTTGATTAAAAAAGTTTTTAAAAAAACACATATTGTCATATTTATATATTTTGGGTTAGTTTAATTTTGAGACAAACGGTTTTTAATTTTACACAGATTCACTGTGTGTTATATTTACATGGGTCAACTCTATGTTATGTTATCTAAAAAAGTATTTGAAAATTTATAAATTATAATGGTAACTTTTTATTTTTCATTGTCATATGTAATACTTAACTTAATCATAAAAAGTATTTATGCATTTATAAGTTATATCGTTTCATATAATCAAACTGTATAATACACAGATTTCTATTCTAATCATTACACAAATACACATTCCTTATAAGAAATATAAAATTAAACATGTGTAAACATGTACGTGGATCGTATTGGGGCAAAGGATTGGCACTATGGACATGATTTATACAAATAATAAATGTTTTAAAATGTAACATACAAATTATATTTATAAACATTATAATTACAAATTATATTTATAAACATTATAATTAAGAACAACAATTTACTGTGATGGCAATATACCCCATTTTGAAATACATGTTGCTTGATGACAATAAGTTAGTTTATGAATTGAACTTATCTCATTTGTAGATGTGTTCTTATATATTTGTAGGGATTTTGCAACTTTTCTAAGCACGTGTTTTTGAAGTTTGCCGGTTCCGGTTTTGGGTAGATCTTTCACAAACACCACCTTTTTCGGAACCATAAATTTTGGCATATTTTCCTGACAATACTCCAAGATTTCTGTTTCAGTCGCGTCACTTGTCTCTCTTAGCACGACGAAAGCACACGGGCTCTCTCCCCACCGCGGATGAGGCATGGCCACCACCGCGACTTCAAGTATCGCGTGGTGTTTATACAGAACTAACTCTAGTTCAACACTACTAATGTTTTCACCACCCGATATGATCACATCTTTTGATCGGTCCTTGATTTCAATGTATCCATCGGGATGGATCACTCCCACATCGCCGGTGAAAAACCATCCATTTTGAAACGCCTTCGCGGTCTCTTTGTCATCTTTTAAGTATCCTTTCATGATGCTACTTCCCCTAAGTACTATCTCCCCCATTGTCTTACCATCATGTGGTACACCCTTCATTGTCTTCTTGTCTATAATATCCACGTCAGCGAGTGCGAGTATACTCACACCCTGACGAGCCTTCAATTGGGCTTGACGATCTTTAGTCAATCGATTCCATTTCGATTGCCACTCACATACAAGGGCGGGTCCAGTGGCCTCAGTGAGGCCATAAGCATGCGTTGTGTCAAACCCAATGGCTTCCATTTTCTCTAAGAGGGGAGCGGGTGGCGGTGCTCCCCCAGTGAGTATGTTAACCTTAGACGTTATTTCACAACGCTCATGAGGTTTGGCCTCTAAAAGGATGTTGAACACAACAGGAGCACAACACATGTGAGTTACATTGTGTTTTGAAATACTTTTGTACATTTCATATGCGGTAGTGTTGCGTATGCACACGTTTGTGCCGCCTCTAGCGGCCACACCCCATGGAAAGGTCCAACCGTTGCAGTGGAACATCGGTAGTGACCACAGGTACACCGCCTCGGTGCTCATTTCCCATCCTTGAATCAAGCTCATCGTGCTAAGAAACGCCCCACGATGGCTATAGACCACCCCTTTGGGGTCAGAGGTGGTTCCAGATGTGTAATTCAACGCGATAGCGTCCCACTCGTCTTCAAGATCTTCTCCTCGATAGTTCGGATCGCCATCATGGATGAGTTGCTCATACTCTAACTCGCCAAGACGGACCCCAGTAGGCTTGCTAATATCGTCAATCACGACAACCAGTGGCATATTCCTCTTGTGAAAGGAGTTGTTAGTTTTTATATCTGCCACCAACAACCGAAGTCCCTCAGATGCTAAGGGGACATACTCATAGTCCACAAACAACGCCTTGGCTTCAGAATGGCGGAGAATGGACGCTATGTGTTTGGCGTCTAGCCTCGTGTTTATCGCGTTAAGCACCGCCCCTGCCATAGGGACCGCGAAATGCATCTCGTATAACGCCGGTACGTTTGGTGCAAGAACAGATACCTGATATATAACTTGGTTAGGATGGCATTGGCAACCTATGAATACATTTTGAAAGAGTTGATTTTGTTTTGGTTGTAGGTGGTTTAGGTTAACCATTTGTACTTTTAGGTGGTTAAGAAATTGTTTATATAAGTAGATAACATAAGATACAAATTATTTACTCGAAAAAGTTTTCGAAAGAGCTGATCGATAGCATGAAACTTACAACATCATTCTTGACAACGTTAAGGGAGCGAAGAGAGTCGGCTAGACGACAACATCGCTCGTATGTTTGGCTCCAGTTGAATTGAACTCGGTTGTATATGATCGAAGTGCGGTTCGGATAAACCTTGGAGGCTCTCTTGATGAAAGTGAGAGGTGTAAGAGGCACATAGTTAGCTAAACACTTTGCAAATCTGTTCATGTTCACCGGTGTTTGGAGGCAATGAGATGAACTGATGAAGATATGGCATGAGTTCATTATTTAAGGAAGATTGCTTGCATGTGATGCACAAGGCTATTTTTAATGAATCAAATCTTGTTGACTTTGATTGAAGCATTTTGCACAAGACTCACACATGTTATCTGTTTCCTTATTTATTCAACTGAACGATTTTTTAATGTAATAATTATTCTATAAAATCCTGGAGATGAGTTGTTAATATATGATATTTACGTTTAAGATAATTGAGGAAAACTATAATTAATTGTTGATTAGTAAAATGGTCGTATTAATGGAGTGACAAACATTTTCGAGCATCCTTAGAAGGGAGAGCTAGAGTCATCGTAAAAGTAGCAGAGTTAGCAAAGACTAGCATTCTTTCTCAATAATGTAGCTGCATTTTTTGTCCCTAATTCTACTGGTTCTCTTTGGCCTCTTATATTGGTTTTCTTTTAATTTTGAGCCTAGGTTAATCTTTCTTGCAATATTGAATTAATGGCAAGAACAAATAATACTGGAACACCCCGATATTAAAAATTAACTCAATTTGTAGTCTAGTAACATTAATGGTTAGAAGGTGTAGAGTGCACTTCGTATAAAATCTAAATCTTACCTATCGTACGGTGGGAGTTTTACTTACTAAAATACAAGTATTTGCTTTATATTTGTTTTGAGCTTATACTTACATGATTAAGTAAGTTTTGGCATCTTCTTCGAGTCAACTTTGACAATTGTTACTTTGATAGCATTATTTTAATGATTTCATTAAAATTGTTAGCTTTGAATCGTTTAGAATTAAAGAGTGTTTGTTTCGCTTAAAAATCTCCTCTTAATAGTGTATAAAGCTTTTTAATGAGCGAAATTCAGAAACATTTTGAATGATTTAGATAAATATCTTTTATTTTGTCGGACCTTTGAAAATCACTTAGTGTGAACGTTTAGCAAATTAATTAACTGTTTTAAATAATTAACTTCAACTATAACATCTTACCTTTAACAGCAGACTAAAATATTATAGCCACACTGTTACAATTTAGTACAATATTATTTATATGTGTTATTTTCCTTATTCATAGTACGGTCACAAATTCAAAGAGGCCATGCCTGATTAATTATTAAATAACAAATAGGTAATTTAGTAGAATATGTGTCACTTTCTATTCATAGTACTGTCACAAATTCAAAGAGGCCATGCCTGATTAATTATTAAATACAAATAGGTTATGTGTGCAAGGTGACAAAATAAATTATTTCTTGATCACTCTGATCGATTAATAGATAAAAATTTCTAGACATAAGTTGATCAGCATATTAGTTCATGTAAAATATTTGAAATAAAACTTGGATAATCTGATAATCGTGAATATCACTGTCTGATCAAAATTATTCGGTGGTTCATCCAAATAAATCAATTTGATATAACTCAGACGAGATCAATAATTAATATGATTTGTGTGTTATTCGTGAACCAGAAAAGAGAAGAGATGACCAATTTCTATCAAAATCAGTATATGCAAGAAAGGAGAGAAAACTGCAAGCGGCAGTTTTCATATCAAATATTACACTTTTGACCTGGCAGCTCGATCCCAGCCAGGGGATCTGCCCCTTGGACCTCGCCAGGGGCTACCGCCCCTTGAACCTCGCTCCCAGGGGCGCTGCCCTTGGACCACCGCCAAGGGGGCGTTGCCCCCTTGGAGACCCCATCGCTTAGGGGCGAAGCCCCTAATAAGATCTTCAATTTCAAAGATCACAATAAATCCAAATAAATGTGCACTCCCCGCACCTCCTGACTTGTTTGATGGATATTATGATTAAATTGGTGGTTGGTTAATTAAATTACACTAAAATAGCTAACAGTTTAGTCAATTACATAAGTATAAAAAAAGCTTATCACAAGGTCATTTAGCTTGTTACGTTTGTAAGTATTGTGAGTGCTAAGCGAACTTGCAATGTCTGTCACTCACTTGTGCACAGTTCTACGTAGTTTTTTTAATGTAAGTCTCACCTACACTTTATGTTAGTCGCACACAACTCATATGTTTTTATGCTTAATTACCATATTTTTTAAGAATGACAAATATTTGAAAGTCAATACAATACCAATTAATTATGAAGATATTAAGGTGGATAGGAAGATCTGAAGGGAAGGATTTGGTGGCCAGATCACTTGTTATAATAATAAGTTTATAATTCTAACAGTTATAATAGAGTTATAATAATCTAGTATGTTAATCTTGTTTAGTAGCATGGCAATGAAGCCAAAGTTTAGTACGAGTAATAATAGCTACCAATGATTGGTATGGGTAGGTATAGCTACCAGTATTTGCATGCATGTTTTTCAATATAAAAAGGAAGTCCCCTATATATAGTTGTATACACATCTCTTGGTGTGTCCGAGTTAGTTAATATAGAAGAAATAGGTTAAACTCTGATATAAGAGCATTTACAGCCCATGTCTTAAAATATGTGAGTGGAAGTTTTTATATTATATGAAATATTTTGAGTGGTTGTGAGTGGAGTAAAAAGAAAATATTACTGTTTATTTATAAATTTAAGGATTCACAATATTTTTGAAAGTGATTGTGAATGTAAAAGAGATAAAAGGTAATAAAAAAGGTATAAGAATATATTATTTAATTAAAAGGAGAGGGAAGAATTATTGATTTTTAGTGTAATTATAAGAATAAAAAAAAAAAAAAAAAAAGAGATGTAAGTGCTCTAAGAGTTTTAAAGAATAAGACTCATTAACGGTACTAGCAAGTACTCAATTAGGATCAAGAACCACATAGGTACAAGCCATGATCAAACCTACGTAGATGATAGAAAACTAATAAAGATAAGCAACATTATTCTATCAAGAAAGAAATTCATCAAAGAATGGTAGAATTTCTGGTTATTAGAGGCACCAAGAAGCTTAATAACAAACAACTACAATAAGTGGTCCACGTGTATGAAATCATACCTCCTAGCAGTAGCGTATTCAGAAATATATTTCAATGAAATCATTATTTTTAAATGCTCCAAATATGTAAAAACAAATATAAAGATTGTCGGGTCGGGCCATGTTGGTCATATAATAAAAATAAGTTACAATAATAAAAGACCAATATCATTAGAATGTAAAAAAAACACAAAATATAAAAATGATAGTTTTTACGAAGTGAAATAAAACATCCATAGTTGTTCCCTACAAATTTTCGTTTTTAGACAACGTTGCATTACATACTCGACGGAAGCTTATTGAAATAATTTATTTTCAATATAACAAATACATGAATCATTCTTCTACCTCCAGAGTTTTGAATGCAATTTGCATGTCCACTATTTTAAATTTTTTGAAACTAAGCTAATTTTATATAATTAACTCATAGGTTTTATGGGTATTTAATGGGAGTGAGCTTATTTAGTTTTTTAATTAATTAACTTATAGGCTTTTTCTTTTATTTTTCTTTCAAGTTTTGGGTTTATATGTATTTTTTATAACTAATGGAGTCACTGTCCAAAACACAATGTTGTCACTCGAAAATTTTTTATATAAATCTCCATAGACGCGCGAAAATTCACTATATTCTTGTTACTCTTGTCCGTTCAAGCTAAGTCCACCCATGCCTCCTACGGCAAGACCTTTGCAGGATCGGTTTTGTCACTCAACACAAGTATTATCTCTCAAACTCACTAAGTCACTTGGTTAGATGATGCAGAATCTCTTAAGAGTTGATAGTAATATACTAAGTGAACAAAACACAAGAAGATAGTTTTTCAAGATACTTGTATATATTACTTCTCAACTCAAAGTGTTAAAAGACTCTTACAAGTATGTTTACAGAGTTACAATGAGAAACTATATATACTACTATCTACAACCGGTTATACTTTAATACTTTAATACCAGCTGGAAACTTACAACTAAAGCAAATACTACATTGCTAAAGGTAAGGTATCCTAGATAAAATACTATCTAAGATTTGGTAGTCATGACATGTCCATGACTTATCTTTTGTCACCAACTAAAGTTGGTAGCTGTACTAACTAATAAGGAATGAATAGTGGAATAAAGTATGGTCAACTACATAGGCGTGGGAAAGTGCCATGCAGTATATCAGAGATTGCAGCGGATCCGTCAGAAGGACCATACTTATGTCCACTGGTTCATAGTAGGTTCTTCCAGGTTAACTGGCTTCCACTTATACTTCGAAAGAGTCTACTTCTTCTGAGGCTTGATGATCTTCAGGACTTCATACTGCGGAAGTCTTTGTCTTGAACTCTTCTAAGTGTTGAACTTCGGAAGAAGGAAGACTTTGTCTTCGGAAGTTAGAGTTCCTCTTCGGAAGCTCTTTCAGCCTTGACCTTCGGAAGTTCACCTTTTGCCTTCGGAAGTTCTTCATCAGTTGCACCAAAAATGCTCTAAGTGTTTGTTTTGGTTGGGTTCTAGGGAGTGTTTTGGGTTTAAGGATAAGTAGTGGAGGTGGTTGTTTTGATGGAATTGGTGTGGGAGAGGGTATGGATGATGATGTGGGCTCGGGAGTGTAAGGTTCAGTGGTTGGTTCGGTTTTGATGGGGTAAGGAAGAGGAGTTGGTTCTGGTTGAGGTTGTGGTTGTGGTATGGGTTCAGAAGTCATCCCCTGCATTCTCCTATACATATCCTTCCTTCTTCCTGAGCGAATGTCAGCCTTGATGCAACTGACATGTCACTACAGGGTCTTCTCGGACATGGGGCCAACTTGCCTACCAGAAAAGCCATGGGCCTTGAGATAATCCTTAATCCAGGCTTTATCTCCCATCTTCTTGACAACTGCAAGTTGAGCTTCTTCTTCCTTATTCTTCCTCTCCTTCAGCTTTTCCCTGAAAGCCCTTTTTCTCTCTTTGTTCATTTGGTCTTGTTCCTTTTTGACAAGCCACAAGACCATATCATTATCGTGAGGAGCAAGTTCCTCAAGAGAGAATCCCCTAGAGCTCATAAAACACTTGGCAATTTCCCGGGAATCAAAAGAAATCCCGGGAAATTGCCAAGTGACGCTACAATCAATCCACAACATCAAGGGCTAACCACAAAGGACATGAGAAATGTTCATATTAATTCGGTTAGTATCCTTCCTAACTCTAAAATTTTTAATGATAACTTTACTTCTGGTTCACAAGTTGTAGGTAAGGAAGATGAAGGTGATGTAGTGGAAGAGAGTGACCCTGGAGCACCTATTATTTCAATCAAAGTGGGGAAACTGAAGATAAAAAGAGCACTCTTGGATTACGAAGCAGGTGCTAGTATTTTGCCAGGTACGTTATATGATCAGTATGACTTTGGTCCTTTAGAGGAAGTAGACACCACTGTGGTGTTAGCTGACTTGACTCAGAAACGTCCTCGGGGGATGGTAAAAAATGTCATAATCAAGTTGGGAGAATTTTACTATCCCGTGGACTTTATGGTGCTTGATTATGCACCATTGAGGACAAATGAGCAACCAAAGGTCATATTGGGTCGACCATTTTTAGCAACTGCTAATGCTCAAATCAACTGTCGGGATGGAATAATTGACATGACCTACGAAACTCGTAAGTTAAGATTTGATGTATTTTCCAAGTCAATCAATTATTTTGTTAATGATAATGTTTTTGTAGCAGATATGACTAACGTGTGTGTTCCTACTTGCAATTCACATGTAAGTGGGAACATCAATTTTGAGAATGGTGTTGAGTATGACAGGGTTAAGCAAGTGGACTTGAAGGAGTTGATGAATTTAAAAGAAGAGAAAGAGCCAATTATGAGATAGAAACAAAAGATGAGAAGCCGAAAGTGAAGAAAAAATTTGGTGATCCACTTGATCTTATAAAAAAAAGAGTTGAGCCATTAATGTTTAGGCCACAATACGATCTAGTTGAAGACCCACCAGATCATTTGAAGAATATCAGAGTCAAGCATCCCACTCGACCACCATGAGTGGTCGCAGGTATGGTCTGGCTGAAGACCTAAAACTTAGCGCTAATTGGGAGGCAACCCGAAATTGATTTGTTTCTTTTAGTTTTTGGTTTTTTTTGTTTTGTTTAATTTGTTTTTCAGCTTTAAACACCGGATGCAAATATTCAAGTGTGGGGAAGCTCATGGATCTTTAGGAGCATAAAGGAATGTGGGCTTGGGCGAATTTATTTGTCCATGTTGACCCATAACCACCATATATTGATGATAAGGCACTTTTTATCATCTACGATCAGGTCCATGTAATTTTTTCCATATTTTAAAGCTTTGCAAGTTTGGTGTCATTTAGTATAATCATGGTAGACATAATGCGTGTTTGGAAAGTTAGCCTTGTAATTTCACTTGGGTAACGATTAGGATGTTTGATAGTACCCTTCTTTCACACAAAAATTTTAATATTTACATTGAGGACAATGTATGGTTTAAGTGTGGGGATGAGGGGAAGTTTGAAAATTAAGAAAAAATTTTGATTGAACAAAAATCTTTTAAAATGCCCCTAAAGCGACTCATTTATGCATGAAAGCTTAATTTTTTTTTCAATTTAAATCGTGAAAGTATGTTTAACCTATGGACAAGCAGTGGTCCTTAGTCATGGTTAGCTCACTTGAAAAAGTGATTCCTGATAATTGATAGAGATGTCTAACCGAGGGTAACAAGCTAGATAATGGACTTTTATGCATGTCTTCGTATTGTTAACCCATTCACCCATTTTTTGTGAGAATTGAACCCATATATGAGTTAGAACATCAATAGGTTGATTGCTTATTCTGCATTTCATGTGTGTTTACCAGAACAATTGCATTATTCTAGAACTTACATAATTGATGCGTTTCGAGATCATGAACCAAACTATTGCACATAAATGATTAAGGCATTAGGAAGAACTTTTGTACTAGCCTTTTCAATTGTATTACCCTATCCTAAAATGATCCCATAGTTGCCACTTTAAGCCCCAACCTTTTTATTTGTTTCAACCCGAATCAACCCATTAGCCTTTCAAACTTTTTACTTTTTAAACCTGTGTGGTGAAATCTAATAAGTATTGCTTGAAACTTGATATAATATTGTTAGAGGTAGTGAAGTGTTTAGATATTGGCATTATATATAAAAAAAGAAAAAGAAAAAAAAAAAAATATTGAGGAAATAATGGATCCAAATGACCACAATGTCAATGCATTGTTTTAGTGGTAATAAAATGTGAATTGGGTTAACTTCACCCAAGTTTACTGTGTAGTGCTGCTTCAATGTTTAGAAGATCTCAACATACTTATTTTGATTTCATCACCTTTAGCCACTTCAAATCCATTATCCGCACCCAAACCTTAAGCCTTACATTACAACCTTTCAAGACCTTTTGATGTGTGCATGGTTTGTGTTAATTGGTGGAGTTGTGATCATTATTTAAGCTTATGGTAATTATGAGTTGTTCTTGGTTGGGAGTATTACATTCATATACTAGCACAACTTTCGCTAAATCAGATACTAAACCGAGAGGAGTGAAACTTGTGAGAGGTATGACTACATGCATAGGGAAGATTAGAAAGCTTGTTAGGCTTAGTTAGATAGATCATTATTTCAAAGAGTAATATCTTTGATTACAAGGCTTGATATATGAAATTGTGAGTTGGGCATGACTTGGGACCTTAGCTAACAGAAGGTGAATACATGGCTGGATCGTATTTGTCTAATGATAGTTGTAGTGTTATGAGCAAGTTTGCTTGGGGGCAAGCAAATGATAAGTGTGGGGATATGATATGTTCATGTTTTGTATGTGTTTTAAGTGTTTAAATATATGCTTTTAATGTTATTTTTCTATCGAGCGTAGTCACTTTGTTTTATGTTTGAATTGTAGGTTTATTGAGCTTAAATGATGTATTTAAGGGTTGCACGAAGATTGGATGATATATGGATGAAAAGAGATGAAGAAAATGAAGAAATTGATGCAGAATTGGCCTAGGACGTAACTTACGTCCTAAAGGAAGTAAGCTACGTCCTTTCTGAAAAAGAGCAGTTTTTAGGACGTAAGACAGAGGCTGAGCACGTATTTTTGGGGGAAGACGTAAGTTACGTCACTAGGGACGTAACTTACGTCGTTTACTTAATTTTGGTAGAATTCTCCGGATTTTAACCATATTTAAAGGAGATTATGAATTCTAAAAACCCTAATTCACATTGGGAGCAAAAATAAACGAACTTTGGGCATTCTTGAGGATTCTTCCGCTTCTCCAACTCATTCCAATCCATCAAATCTATGTTCCAATCCGATTTTGCTGCCGAATCCATGAAGATGCAAGGCTAAACTTCTCGTGATCGACTTCGGGTATTAGGTTTTGAGTGATTAGGTTTTTTTCTATGTTTAACTTTGTTGGGATTAAACTTTAGAACCCATTAAGTTCTTTTATAAGTTTAACTTGTGTTTTGATTATTTAAACAATGATTTTGGTTAACCTTTATTGAATGTCCTTTAATTTTCCGGGAATTACATGATTGCAAGTTTTGGTTTCTAATTGAATTGGTATTGTGTATTAGGACCTATTAAGTCTTGATTATTGATATCACTTAATCATTACACGTTCAGAATCCCTATTAAAGACTTTCCATCAAGTTGAATTAGACGATTACCGAAAACCAAACCTAGATCCGAAGTTGATTGCTTTTTCTTATAATTGTTTTCTTAATCAAGTTTGAATCTTTCCAAGTTGTTTTCTTAGTTAATTTGATAATCATATTAAAAATCCAATCTTTACAGCCTAGAGGCACTAGTTTTCAGTAATTCAGTAATTCGATTATTTGTTTTCATATAAATCGATTCGGAATACACCGACCACTAATTCCACCAGGATCGACAACCCTACTTACCCTAACTAGTTTAAGGTGAATAGGAACACATAATTAACATCTTATTTGATTGATACTTCGACATCGATCAGTTAACAGGGATGTCACCTGGAGCCATTGGCTCAATCATACCTGGAAGTAGCTCAGTGTGTTTTCCAGCGAAGTTGGTGGATACCCTCTTCAACACCTTGAAGATGGCCGTCCTCATGTGAGGGACAGTAAGAGCAGCTGCATAGACAAGCTTACTCTGATCCAGCTCACAGTTGATTACGTGCTGAATAAATCTGGGATACATGTAAAATGTTTCCCTCTGAAGGTTTCCCATAAGATTGGTCAGCACAAATCTTGAGTAGTTGAAGCGCAGGCCT
Source organism: Flaveria robusta (assembly GCA_025506415.1). NCBI lineage: Eukaryota > Viridiplantae > Streptophyta > Magnoliopsida > Asterales > Asteraceae > Flaveria > Flaveria robusta. The sequence goes on along the minus strand of CM046461.1, from coordinate 16,641,661 downwards.
TTTACCAACCCATGAACCAAGCATCCTAGTACATAAGGAATTTGATCCCAGCCCCCAGACTTATTTGACAGGCAATGAAGGACTATGTGAAGCAAGAATTTCCAGTTATATGTGAAATTAAACTTGTACACCGTGGATCTGCTCACATTTCCACCATATCCCATCTGGGTATATGTGTCATCGAGGTCTGATTTGGGAAATTACGTAGGAGAGCCTTCATCATGAAGCTCGAGATGCTCTCTGATGATTTGTTTGGATATGATCAATTCCTGGCCACAAATGCTTGCCCTAATCACCCTTACTCCGTTCAGGGTTACAATCTGTCTGTTCCCCCCAAAACTCTACCATTTGGTTTGTGTAAATAGTAGGGTTGACAGTTAGGGCGGTGTAGTAGGTCGATTGGGTAAGGAAGTGGATGATTTCGGCAAAGTCAGCATCCTTAGAAGAGTCAAGGAGTGCGACTTGGTTGTGCTGAGGGTTTAGTGCCATTGTTTGAGAAAGTTACAGAGGAAATGAGGTTGATTTTGGGAGTAAAACAGAAGATGAAGGAAACTTAGGGCTGTGAAATTGGTAAAAAGATTAAAAGGATTGGTCGGAAGTATTTAAATGGGTGAAATGGTGGATGGATAAGGTGAAATGATATTGTGGGGTATGATGTGATAATGGCGGTAAGGTTAAATCCATTTAAAATATTCCGACATTATTAACAAAATCTTTGCCTTTTTCAGAGTGGGCCCAAAAGATTTCCGTTACACGGTAAAGCTTTCTTCTGAGTGTAAAAGCTTTTCCGAAGGTAATCTTCTTCCGAAGCTAAACTTACTTCCGAAGGTAAATCTATCCAATTTACTTCCAAGAGTAAGAAGGCCTTCCGAGTGGAGAAGCTTATTAAGTTTCGGAAGTAGATTTGATATCTTATCAATTGTTTCTTCCGAGACTAAAAACACTTCGGAAGATAGGATTAGCCCTGGAGGAATTATCCTTCAGAAGAGATGTATGACATCTTCCGAGGGTTAATTTCTCTTCGGAAGAACTTTCACTTAGTAAAAATTTGAAGAAAAACCTTTTGTAACAGGGCTTAAATTGCATTGACAAGAACAAGACACAAATTTAAAAAGTTTTTTCAAATGAGATAGACTAATCAATGTTTATCATCCCAATAGCCGTAATAAGATACTTAAATCTTTGTTCATCAAATGCTTTGGTGAACAAATCAGCATATTGTTCATTTGAATCAACTTTGACTAGTTTGATCAGGTTTTTCTCATGAATATCTTTAATGAAATGGTACCTGATATCAATGTGCTTTGTCTTGGAGTGCTTAACTGGATTTTCTGTAATAGAAATGGCACTCTTGTTGTCAATATGGATAGGAGTCTCCATGAAATTGAATGCATAATCTAACATCTGGTTTTGAATCCACAACAGCTGAGCACAGCAACTAGCAGCAGCAATGTATTCAACTTCAGCAGTAGATGTCAAGACATAGGATTGCTTCTTGCATTGCCATGAGATTATCCTTCCCTAAAGAAATTGACATCCTCCTAATGTTGATTTCTTGTTGATGTTGCAGCCACCATAATCACTATCAGTGTACCCATAGAGATTGAAGTTATTATTTCTTGGATACCAGAGACCTAGTTTAGGTGCTCCTTTGAGATATCTGAGGATTCTCTTGGCAGCAACTAGATGAGACACCTTTGGAGCAGCCTGATATCTTGCACAGATGCAGGTTGCAAACATGATGTCAGGTCTACTTGCTGTGACATACATCAGAGATCCAATGATTGCCCCATACTAATGTTGATCAGTATCCTCCCCCTCAGAGTCAGGACAAAGATTGTGATTTCTGGGTATAGGAGTCTTTGCTGGCTTGCAATCTTTCATATCAAATCTTTCTAAGATGTCTTGAACATACTTAGATTGATTGATAAAGAACCCTTCTTTCATCTGTTTTGCCTGAATTCCCAGGAAAAAGTCCATTTTTCCCATAGAACTCATTTCAAATTTCTTCTTCATAATGCTCTTAAAGTCCTTACACATTTGATCATTTGATGAACCAAATATGATGTCATCAACATAGACTTGCACGAGCAAAATATCTTTCCCATACTTTTTTATGAATAAATTCTTGTCCATGGTACCTCTGGTGTTACCATTCTTTAGAAGAAACTGAGACAAAGTCTCGTACCACAGCCTAGGTGCTTGGTACAGCCCGTAGAGAGCTTTATCCAATTTGCACACATAAGTGGGGTGCTGTGGGTCTTCAAATCCTGGAGGCTGGCACACATAGACTTCCCTGTCTATATCCCCATATAGAAAGGCACACTTGGCATCGAGCTGGTAGACTGTAAAGTTCTTGGATGCTGCATAAGCAAGAAAGATCCTCACTGCCTCAAGTCTTGCAACAAGTGCAAAGACATCAGTGTAATCAATTCCCTCTTCTTGCATGTACCCTTGAACTACCAATCTTGCCTTGTTTTTGATGATAAGGCCTCTATCATCTCTCTTGTTCCTGAATACCCATTTAGTGCCTATTGGTACTTGATCGGATGGTAGAGGACATAGGTTTCAAACCTTTTGTCTTTTGAATTAAAGCAATTCCTCTTGTATTGATTCAACCCAGCTACTATCTTTCAAGGCTTCTTCTACCTTTTTTGGCTCCATCTGTGATAGGAAACATGAATACAAACAGACATTCCCATTTTGAGTTTGTCCCCTTGTTCTCACGCCTTCAGAAACATCTCCAATGATGTTCTCAGCTGGGTAAGTGTTATGAATCCTGATCCTAGGAATTACATCTAGTTGCATGGATAGATCCAAATTGAACATGTTTTGCTCAGGAACTTGAACACTTGGTCCAGCTGATGTCTCACTTTCATTCAATGAGGACTGATTGAATGAAGGAGAGATAGCATCAGTATTAGTTGGTTGTGAAGCAGCATTAATAGTTGCTTGTTCCTTCAAAATACTGCTTCCATCATCTTGGTGTTGTACATTGTCATTGGATGAGTTTTGAGGCTCACTTTGTTGACAACTTGTTGAAGCTCCACTGGTTCTTGAGATAGTTATGCTATCAGATCTTCCAATTGTGGGAGCTTGGTTTCAACAGTTTCATCTTTAGTTCTTAAAAATAATACCCATGTAAATCTAGTAAAATCATCAACGATCACAAGGCAGTATGATTTACTTCCAATGCTCATTATACTTGTGGTACCAAATAGATCCATGTGCAATAAGTGTAATGGAGTGGTGATAGAGTTAACTACTTTGGATTTATGAGATGCTCTGTGTTTCTTTCCTTTCAGACATGCAACACAGTTATCTTTGCAGAGAAATTTCTTTTTAGGCAAACCATGTACCAAGTTATTTTTAACCAATTTATTCATGGTTTTAAAATTTACATGACACATTCGTTTATGCCATAAAGTTGACTCATCACCATCAGCTTTGGAAAGAAAGCATGATTCTTCACCTAATGGGGAAGCATTGTTCATATCCAGCTTGTACATATCCCTTTTTCTAGGAGATCTAAGAAGCACCAATTCCTGAGGAATTGTCATCCCAGGTTTGAGGATAATGCACTCATGTTCTGTGAAAAGCATTTGGTGCTTTTGATCACAAAACTGAGAAACACTCAAAAGATTATGTTCAAGCTGCTTGACAAAGTTTACTTTGTCGATTCTTAACTTGCCGTTGGATACACTTCCTCTGCCAGAAATGTATCCTCCAGCCTCACCTTCAAATTAAACAGGACCTCCATCAAAATGTTGAAATTATTGAATAAGAGATCTGTTCCCAGTCATGTGCCTGGAACATCCACTATCTACAATCCATACATTGTCATTTTTGTCATGTGGATGTCCCTGCACATAAAGTGAAAAATTTAGTTTTGCTTGGAAACCCAAGCCTTGCTTGGAAACCCAAGCCTTGCTTGGAAACCCAAGCCTTGCTTGGAAACCCAAGCCTTGCTTGGAAACCCAAGCCTTGCTTGGAAACCCAAGCCTTGCTTGGAAACCCAAGCCTTGCTGGTCTTGGGCTTTTCCAATGATGAGGATTTAATTGAACTAAAGTGTATGCATGAAGGTTCAATAGATGTTTGTGAAGAAGAGGTTTGGACTGCAGCATCTTGTTTGATCTTCCGATCCATCCCTTGGCTAATCAATGTAGATGAGCTTAATGAAGCTTGGGCAGCATGGCATACCTCCGAGGCTTCTTTCTTCTCGGAAGAAGCTTTCCTCACCTTTTCTTCCGAAGCAGTCTTCTTTTCGGAAGGTTTCAAAGGAACTCTTTTGTTATTTTGACTTTTCTTAGCCTTATCTTCCGAAGCTATTTTCCCTTCGGAAGAATGAGTTTCTTCTGAAAGCAACTTTGCTTCGGAAACAAGCTTTCCTTTCCTCATCACTTGTACCATGTGATAGGGTTCAAATGTGAAACCCTCCTTGATTCCTTCTTTCTTAACATTATTTGCATAATGTGTGCTTGCAGGATTATAGTAACAATCTTTTGCCATATGGTTTTGCAGACCACACATTATGCATGCAATGTTAACCTTTGTGGGATGTGAAGACTATTGTTTCTTGCTTTTTTTGTCTTCATCAACAGTCCTCTCCTTTAACTTCTGATCCTTTAGCAGGACAGGAGTGCTGGGATTACACTCCTTTCCAGGATCAGAGTTTCCAACCACCTGGAACCCGGCTGAAATAAACACACCCTTTTGTTTTGGGTCTATCTTCAGCTTGGATTCAGCCACTTTCTTGGCAGTTTTTCTGGCTGATTCTGGCTTTGGTCATTAGGGGTTGATCATCACTGGTGGGAATGGGTTGATTTACCTGATCCTTTCCTGTGATGGTCTCCATAGTTGCATCACTCTTCAACTCATGAGGTGGTGGGTCAACAGTTGGAACCTCTTGCTCTTTGGTCCCACATCTTGGTTGTCTGATAGACTCATAAGAATATGGTGGAGCAATTTCATTGGTTCCCAATCCACCTTTGTTTTGATAACAAGTTTTTGAGTGGGAGGATGATGCAAGAATGGCTTGGAAGTTTTGCTCAGAGATAGTGTGCTTCCTGGCTTGTGCCTCAGCTGTGACTAGCTGGGCTTGAGCCTCACTCAATTTGGAGATTAAATCTTTGATTTGAGTCCTATAGTTGGCATGTTCATGTTTTAAAAAGGACAAAGTTTTCTCCAACTCTTCAATTTTCATTTTATAGTTAGATTCAGCACTTTTAAAATCACTTTTAAGGATATTCAAAGACTCAATATCAGATTTAATTTCCATATTGTAGTACTGATACAATTTAACTTTAGCAATGCAAGCTGGAGTATAGAGGTGTTCAAATACCTTGCGGTCATCAGTTCCAGCCATCAATGCTTGAGCAGGAGTCACATGCTGCACCATGAAGCTCCAGTCCACCTCTTGAGTAACAGCAGCTGTGTGTTATTCATTTGACTTCCCGGTGGCTTTAGGTGTGGAGGGATGTGTGGAGGCTTGAGAGGTTCCCGGATTGGATTTGGGAGCCTTGCATTCCCAAGCAAAGTGGCCAAATTGGTTACAGTTGTAACATTTAGCCTTTGTCTTGTCAAACCCGAACTTGCTGTTAGTTGGGTTTTGGGGAAATTGCCTTCCAGTTCTTTTAAAGAACTTTTTTGCCCTATAAGTTAACAGAGCCATCTGTTGGACAATATCTTTGTACTTAACATCATCTAGGCTGAAACATTCCATATCATCAAAGCAAAACTGAAAATCACTAGAATGCCCATTTCTTCAGACAAAGGCACAGCTGTCCTAGAAAGGACTTGACTGAGCCTGTTGAGACCTTGGAGTCTCAGGAAAGGTAATGTATGGCCCAGAAGAACAGGATGGCTGCTTGGAGTAAGTCAGGTACTGCTGAGGTTAGGGAGTTCTAGAGCCTTTAGCAACCATTAAAGCGTTGCTAGCAGGAAGGGTTGAGGGTCTGCTCACCTGGTGGCCTCTCTTGTTTTCCATCTCTACACGGTATCCATCAAGGATGCCATATAGTTCAGTCATCGTGAGAGAGTTTAAGTTCTCTATCCTCTTGATAGAGACACAGTAGAAAGTCCACTCATTTGAAAGTGCACTCATGAACTTTCTTGAGAGATCACTCATCTCAAGAGTCACTCCCACATACTGAAGTGATGAAATAAGATCCATATACCTGAAGTATTGCTGGCTAAGGGTCTCTCCAGGAATATAAGTAAAGTTTTCAAACTGTTGCTTCAGGGAATCTTTCTTGGAGTCATTGGAGCTGGCATACATCTGAGACAAAGCATCAAAGAGTTCTTTGGCTGACTGGCAATGCTCAAATCCCACCATGATGGAGTTGGGTATGGCAGTCATAAGAATAGTCATTGCTTTTCTATCGATCTCTAGTCGCTTGTGGTCTTCATCAGAATAGTCTTCAACAGCCTTCTCTATCATAGCACCATTTCCAGCCGGTGCTGCAACCTTTGGCTTGTAAGGGCCATTGGTGATAGATTTCCACATCATGCTGTCTTGATACCTAATGAAACCTTCAATACGTCAGCTCCAAGATCTGAGGTTTTTAGGGGTGATGATGGGTGCTTTAGACATTGTCCCCATTTCACCTTCAGATGATTTTTGGTTGAGGGCCACTTTAAGTGAGGTGAGAGTATGAGTGAAGAAAAAGGTTGATTTGGATGGTAAAATCTCACAATCAAGAGCCTAAGAAGCTCTGATACCAATTGCAGGATCGGTTTTGTCACTCAACACAAGTATTATCTCTCAAACTCACTAAGTCACTTGGTTAGATGATGCAGAATCTCTTAAGAGTTGATAGTAATATACTAAGTGAACAAAACACAAGAAGATAGTTTTTCAAGATACTTGCATATATTACTTCTCAACTCAAAGTGTTACAAGACTCTTACAAGCATGTTTGCAGAGTTACAATAAGAAACTATATATACTACTATCTACAGCCGGTTATACTTTGATACCAGCTGGAAACTTACAACTAAAGCAAATACTACATTGCTAAAGGTAAGGTATCCTAAATAAAATACTATCTAAGATTTGATAGTCATGACTTGTCCATGACTTACCTTTTGTCACCAATTAAAGTTGGTAACTGTACTAACTAATAAGGAATGAACAGTGGAATAAAGTATGGTCAACTACATGGGCGTGGGAAAGCGCCATGCAGTATATATGAGATTGCAGCGGATCTGTCAGAAGGACCATACTTATGTCCACTGGTTCATAGTAGGTTCTTCCAGGTTAATCCGAAGCCACTTGTACTTCGGAAGAGTCTACTTCTTTCGAGGCTTGATGATCTTCAGGACTTCATATCAGAAGTATTTGTCTTGAACTCTTCTAAGTTTTGAACTTCGGAAGAAGGAAGACTTTGTTTTCGGAAGTTCACCTTTTGCCTTCAGAAGTTCTTCATCAGTTGCACCAAAAATGTTCAAAGTGTTTGTTTTGGTTGGGTTCTGGGGAGTGTTTTGGGTTTATGTATAAGTAGTGGAGGTGGTTGTTTTGATGGAATTGGTGCCGGAGAGGGTATGGATGATGGTGTGGGCTCGAGAGTGTAAGGTTCAGTGGTTGGTTCGGTTTTGATGGGGTAAGGAAGAGGAGTTGGTTCTGGTTGTGGTATGGGTTCAGAAGTCATCCCCTGCATTCTCCTATACATCTCCTTCCTTCTTCCTGAGCGAATGTCAGCCTTGATGTCACTAACATGTCGCTGCAGGGTCTTCTCGGACATGGGGCCAACTTGCCTACCAGAGAAGCCATGGCCCCTAAGATAATCCTTCATCCAGGCTTTATCTCCCATCTTCTTGACAACTGCAAGTTGAGCTTCTTCTTCCTTCTTCTTCCTCTCCTTCAGCTTTTCCCCGGAAGCCCTCTTTCTCTCTTTGTTCATTTGGTCTTGTTTGTTTTTGACAAGCCACAAGACCGTATCATTATTGTGAGGAGCAAGTTCCTCAAGAGAGAATCCCCTGGAGCTCAGAAAAGCTATCCTTTCATCCCTAAGCTGTTGCTCAGCTTCCTCCTTCTTTATCTGTTCTTCTTCTTCTAAGGCCAACCTTGCTGCTTCTTCTTGTTCTATCCACAGCAGGGTTTGACTTTTCTAACTCCACCAACTTCTCAAGTGGTAGGAGGAGAACATCTTCACTGGCTGCACCCAGATTGACAAGTCTGTCAATAATCTCCACCCTTCTCTGATTGTTGATAGCCTCCTGATTGACTATAGCTGCTTTGCTACTTGCAGCTAATAGTTTCTCAGAGGGAAGCCTACCTTTTCTTCTAAGCTTTTCCAATCTTTCTTACTCTTTCAGTTCTTCCGCAGTCAACTTCCTTTTACCCTTAATGTCTTTGGAAGCTTTACACTTTGGAGGTTCTTGCGTAGAGATTTCAGGTTGGTGGGTGGTGATTTGAGTCTGTGATGATGATGATGTTTGAGTGAGAGGTGTTTTGAGAAAGTCTTCACTATTTACCTCAGATGCTAATTCAAGAATTGATCTGTGATAATTAGATCATCAGACAGAGAGTATAGTCCTTTCGCAGCTTGGATCTCAGAAGTTTGAAATATTTCTTCCGCAGCTTTGACTTCATCTTCGGAAGTTAGTGGCATTTCACTATCTGTCCCAACTGTTTCAGTTGTTGGGCCATCAGTCCCCTTATCCCCTTCGAATTCAATCTTAGGTTCAATGTGGACCTTAGGTTGACCAACTTCCTTGATAGTGGTAGATGGTGTATTCCACCTTTGAAGCTCTTCAGCTCCAAAATATGCCAAAGCAACATCTGGGCTTGGCTGTTCAAGGGAGGAACGCATAAAAAATTTGGTTAGGAATCTATTCAAATCAATGAGCATCATTGGATCCACTTGAAGGATGACAGGAGGAGGCTCGGGGAAAACAGTTGATTGCTGAACAGGATATCTTGAAGAGAGAGTAGAAGGAACTAAGCTTTGCTGCTCCATGTGTGTTTCACTCTGAACATTCTCCCCCTTTTTGGTACTATCATCTTGAGAGGTAGATGAGTGAGAGGAGGTAGCCAGAGAGACTTGTACAGATACATGCCTAACAGATCTCTCAATCTGTTTCTCAGCTAGTTGAACCTTGAGATTTTCAATCTCAAGTTGCTGAGTGGCAGACCTATCCTCTAAAGTCATAACCCTGGATTCAAGGTTTGAGACTTTAGAAAGTAGGTCTTGAAGGGTGAGTTGCATACTTCCCTCATCTTCTTTAGAAGAATCACTGGGAGATGACGTAACATACCTAGAAGAATAGGATGGTATGAGGGCCATTTTGAGTGAGGTTGATTTTTGGTTGAGGGCCATTTTGAGTGAGGTGAAAGTATGAGTGAAGAAAAAGGTTGATTTGGATGGTAAGATCTCACAATCAAGAGCCTAAGAAGCACTGATACCAATTACAGGATCGTTTTTGTCACTCACACAAGTATTATCTCTCAAACTCACTAAGTCACTTGGTTAGATGATATAGAATCTCTTAAGAGTTGATAGTAATATACTAAGTGAACAAAACACAAGAAGATAATTTTTCAAGATACTTGTATATATTACTTCTCAACTCAAAGTGTTACAAGCATGCTTACAGAGTTACAATGAGAAACTATATATACTACTATCTATAGTCAGTTATACTTTGATACCAGCTGGAAACTTACAACTAAAGCGTATACTACATTGCTAAAGGTAAGGTATCCTAGATAAAATACTATCTAAGATTTGGTAGTCATGACATGTCCATGACTTACCTTTTGTCACCAATTAAAGTTGGTAACTGTACTAACTAATAAGGAATGAACAGTGGAATAAAGTATGGTCAACTACATGGGCGTGGGAAAGCGCCATGCAGAATATCAGAGATTGCAGTGGATTTGTCAGAAGGACAATACTTGTGTCCACTGGTTCATAGTAGGTTCTTCCAGGTTAACTGGCCGAAGCCACTTATACTTCGGAAGAGTCTACTTCTTCCAAGGCTTGATGATCTTCAGGACTTCATACTTCGGAAGTCTTTGTCTTGAACTCTTCTAAGTGTTGAACTTCGGAAGAAGGAAGACTTTGTCTTCGGAAGTTAGAATTCCTCTTCGGAAGCTCTTTCAGCCTTGACCTTCGGAAGTTCACCTTTTGCCTTCGGAAGTTCTTCATCAGTCGCACCAAAAATGTTCTAAGTATTTGTTTTGGTTGCAGCAGCCTTACTTGATCCAACAACCTTGATAACATTATAGCTGGAACCAAGATGACAATCACTACAAAATTATTAACCATTTGCGGCAACATGGGTCGTCGCTATTACCTGGGAAAATCACCGCTAATACTTTTAACGGCGACATGTCGCCGATAATAAGTCTCCGCTAATAATTTGTCGCTAATGACTATTAATTCGCCGCTAATAATGTCACCGCTAATAATCTTACTGTCACCGCTAATAATTTGCCGTTATTTATTTAAGTTTAAAAATTTTCTGGTTTACTATTACCAGCGATATGTCGGTGCTAATGGTCACTGTTTTTTTTTTTATATTCTTTTTGTTTTTTTTATTCCAGTTTTACTCCCAAATAAATCTAGATATCCTAATAACATACAAATTTCATACAAAATAAATCTGGATTTCCCTATATCATACAAAAGTACAAACATAAGTAATCTAGTCATAAAACTTAATTAGACATAAGTATGTTAACCGTAATACGATATTCAAACGACTTGATTTAACTACTTTAAAACAAACTTAACCCAGTTATACAATACGCTATTCATCTTCCTCGTCCGAATCGTATTCTTCGGCTTGATTTGGAGCCTTTTGCGAAGCAATTAATTGCGTAATTTGTGACGTAAAATTCGCATTTTGAAACAGACTTGAAATTTGATCGTGCAAAACAAAATATACATGTATATTTTGCCAAAGTATATATTTTAATGTAACATATTCAACTTCAGTATATTAAGTGTTAATTAATCATGCTGAACCAAACACACTTAATATACTTAGAAACATCCTAAAATTATATCTTTTAGACCCATTTTTACCCGTTTTGACCCGTTTAAGCTAAAAATTACATATTTTAAGTCTATTTTAGCGATAAAAAGTCATAAAACCTAAATCCACTATGTTGCACTTAACACATCCAATTTTAAGTCATTTTAACCCGTTTAAACTTAAATCATGTCGTTTGCACCCAATTTGACCCGTTTAATCTAAAATATAGATAATTTAAGTCTATTTTAGCGATAAAAAGTTATAATAACCTAAACCCACTATGATGCACTTAACACATCCAACTTTAAGTTATGTTGACCCGTTTAAACTCAAATCATGTTGTTTTCACCCATTTTGACACGTTTAATCTAAAATATAGATAATTTAAGTTTATTTTAGCAACTAAGAGTCATAATAACCTAAACCCACTATGATGCACTTAACACATCCAACTTTAAGTCATTTTGACCCGTTTAAACTCAAATCATGTTGTTTTCACCCGTTTTGACCCGTTTAAGTCTAAAATATAGATAATTTAGGTATACTTTAGCGGTAGCGGCTCATAATAACCTAAACCCACTATGATGCACTTAACACATCCAACTTTAAGTCATTTTGACCCGTTTAAACTCAAATCATATCGCTTTCACCTATTTGACCCGTTTAATCTAAAATATAGATAATTTAAGTCTATTTTAGCAATTAAGAATCATAATAACCTAAGCCCACTATGATGCACTTAACACATCTAACTTTAAGTCAGTTTGACCCGTTTAAACTCAAATCATGTTGTGTTCACCCATTTTGACCTATTTAATCTAAACTATAGATAATTTAAGTCTATTTTAGCGGTAGCGGCTCATAATAACCTATACCCACTATAATGCACTTAACACATCCAAGTTTAAGTTATTTTGACCCGTTTAAACTCAAATCATGTTGTTTTCACCCATTTTGACCCGTTTATGTCTAAAATATAGATAATTTAAGTATATTTTAGCGGTAGCGGCTCATAATAACCTAAACCCACTATGATGCACTTAACACATCCAACTTTAAGTTATTTTGATCCGTTTAAACTCAAATCATGTCGTTTTCACCCATTTTGACCCGTTTAATCTAAAATATAGATAATTTAAATCTATTTTAGCGATAAAGAGTCATAATAACCTAAACCCACTATGATACACTTACCTGTGTAAATGACTGAGGAGTTTGTTCTTGATCATGTACAAAATAAGTTGACCCTGCAAATGATGATGGTTTACGCCCAATCCCCTTGATATGTCCATGTTGTTGTCCCAACACCCACTCAAAAAAATCAACTTCATTCAGCTTTGACGAACCACTTTCTTCATTCTGGGATTGTCTTAGCTCATCAAACCTTTCCTTTAATTAATTCTTTATTAATTAACAAAAATATATTAACATATTTATACATACATATATACATATTTTAAAACTATACTTTTTAGAAATACTTACATATTGTTGATTTGCTATCTCGCTATCAAAGGTCCCATCTTTATCCGTATGAGCATCATGAAACGTTTGAAGTCTGCTTTTATTCTGATTTTAAAAAGTATATTATATATTAAAAAAATACTAATATATAATACACAAAAATGTAAATTTAAACCATTACCTTCTTGTAACAATAACTATTATATGAAGCAGTCCCCCCACGGTTTGTGTATTTTTGTTGTTGACAATTTGTTTTGTTTTTATTTGATGCATTTCTATATGCGTCACTCATTAAAATAGTCGATGGTTTTCCTCCAACTTTCATGATTAATGCTCGTTGGAGGGTTGACCCTTGATGGTTCTACATTTTCGTACCCTCCAACACGATCAAATATGAAAAGATTAGATTGCGGTGCACTATGTAAATATTCACAATGTACAAGTATGTAAAGTAGCAATGCTTAAAATATGTAAAGTAACACTAGCACTATGTAAATTAGATTGTGTATAATGTGTAAGTAACACCAAATATGCTACTAGTACCGTGTAAAAGAAAAAATATCAAATTTTTTTTATAAAATAATATAGTAATATTATACTCATATTAAAGCTTAAAAATAATTGATTTTACGGAATAATTTATAAAAAATAAAGTATAAATAACATATTTTAGTTTTAAAGAGTAACTAGAATTAAAATATTTCAAGTCAAAAATAAATTAAAACTAATCTTGAATTGGTAAATGTACATTTATAAAGAAACGTTAATCTGATCTAAATAGCACAAATGGTGAATTTTCTCTTTTCCACATTAACGAATAGACTAATTGATGATTAATGAATTTTTATTTATCATAGCCCTTCATTTAATTAATCAATGGTCCAGATTAGTTCTAACGATTTTTAAATAGTATAAAGTTTGTATCGAACCCATCATCTCTCTTTCTCTCTCTCTCTCTATATATATATACATATAATTAATTTAAAAGAACAAAAGGGTCTCCCTTTTATAAATTAATTGTAATATTTTGTGTTTTTAGTTTTGTCTCAAAATGGTCTTTTCACAATCACTTACCAGAAAAAGTTAACAAAATTCAGTGTCAAGTACCAATGGTGTTATGGTTTGACAAACAGTTGAAAATAATAATATAATTTTTTAAGGGACATTTACATATTTCCCCCTTATAAGATTATAAATTACGTATTTCTCCAAGTTAAAATTTTAATTACATATTTTTCCTTTCTAAAACATATATACTAAATATTTATCCATTCACTAAATTAATTTATTTAAAGACTATTTATTTTTATTTTTAACACTTTCTACAACCATCAATTACATATTACGAGCCCTTCTGTGTAAATAAAAATATTAAATTTACATCTTCAAATTCAAAATTTTAAAAATTTATTTTAAAACAACAATCAAAATGCTAAAAATTTTCAAAATTTTAAAAATTTTCAAAATTTATATTGTCAAAATTTGAAAATTACAATGCTAAGAAATTATATGAAAATTTCATAGTAAAAATAAAAGTAAAATTATCATTAAATGGTTTTATTTTTATAAAATGGATATATATGTAATATACATGTTTTAGGAAGGGGAAATATGTAATTGATTTTGTGACTTGAGGAAATATTTAATTAGTGGTTTTAGAAAGGGGAAATATGTAAAAGTCCCATTAACATATCACAAGGACCAATCATGTAATTAACTCTTTTTAATCTTACAGTTAGGTCTATGTTAATTAGGTTGTTCATTTTACTTTATTCTACATCTTGTATGTCATTATCATATTATGGTAAATAAATTTATTATTTATATTTTCTTAAGTTGGCTTACCTAATGCAAGTGGTTTCGTTATTTTTTACATAATTTAATAATAAGTATCGTGTAGAATTATATAATAATAAATACGTATAGTATAGAAGATACTTTGCTTAATTGTTTTTTTTTCTGCTACTGATGTAATGTGTTTAATAATTAATAAGTTCGGTGTAGAATTATATAGTGATAAATAAGTATAGTATAGATGATACTATGATTAATTGTTTTTTATTTTCTTAATTGTTTTATTATGTTATATAAAACATTATTTGCTTCTTCGGTGGGACTTTAAGTAGTCTGATTCGCACTTCAGTTCGTTCCTAGCCTAAAAACATTTAATGGAACACATACATGAGACCTTAGTGAAAAAAAATAAGTTTTGAAAAACCCCTTTAGAATACAGAATATAAAATTTGAGCAAAATGATTCCTATAACACAAACAATGTCAAACTCTCACTAATTGAAATCGAGAACGTGATTTAGGTATTAAAATTATTTTCTATCAGCATCGATGAGAATTCAATAGGACGGATAAACATCTATATATAATAAAGGATTGGATATTTAGACATCACAAAATTATAAATTAACACCTCAAATTTCTATATGTGTCATATAGCCCCATATGCGTCGTATAGGGGAGTCGTATAGCCCTATACGGGGGGGGGGGGGGTAACCCCTCTGACAGCTCCCTGAATTTTCCCTCGTAGTCCGTGTCGAAATTTGCTATACGCATATTATAGCCCCATATGTGTTGTATAGGGGGTCGTATAGGGTTATATGGGGCGTATAGCCCTCTGACAGTCCCCACTGAATTTTCCTCGTTTTCAATGTTTTCAACCCTATACGCCGCGTATAGACCCATACGCGGGTGTCTGAATATTAGGACCATAACTATTCTTGCTTAAATTAAGTCAGCGAAAAAGGGTACCGGACCTATAACTAGTTTAAATAAAAAGTCTCATATATTATGTTAAGTAAGAGTTTAACTAAAAAGAGTTTCTAATTTAAAAAGGTTAGCTAATATGACATATTAACCATTAATCTTATTAATCAATACTTAATGATATTACTCGATCTATCTTGAGTGGGGTAAAATGATCTTTCAAAGAGTGTGTATTAGTAGTCATTTAGGGGGAAACATATTTTAAATGGCAAATTGTTAGTTGTTGATCTGCTGTAATTGTCACTTACGAAATTATCAAACATTACTGTCTTATGTTTGTTCAATGTCTTTTTAAGTACGAAACTATACTCCAACCAGATGTCATCATCAATTTAAAACTTGACTCATGTGCAGTCTTGATTTAAATCAAGCTTTTAACTAATTCTATGATCCTTGAATCTTCATTTTATGTTGTGTTTGAAATTCTATAGTTTTTGATTACTTGTATACTTTTAAAAGTTTCAGTTGACAATATCCATATTGATAAGTACTTCATATGTCAAGTCCCGGATCAATAATATAAAAATATGTTATTTGGATAACTCCCAAACACTTTATTATAAACCAAGAAAAAACTCTCTCAAAAACTTTGATTACAACTCACCACAACATAGGTTTATATAATCTAGCTAATACTTATCTATCTATGATTCTTAATATGATATGAATTCTATCTATAATAACAAACCATATTTATCTAATCAAATAGATAGAACAAACTAAATTTAAATATTAAACCAAGGTGACCGATTTGTCAACTTAGGTCCCCGAACTTCACCGATTTGTGAATCAGGTTAGAAATTACCACCAACAATCACCCCCCTAATTTCTGAACCGTATTAGGTAGGCTTTTTTCCTCCAAGCAAACACCATACCACCGAGGTCTTTTATCCCAAGCAACTCTTCAACTTTGATTCTTGAATCATTGTTAAATCACATGCTCCTCGAGAGAACTATAATATTGGATCTCAACCGATTTGTTGATGACCAATTAACTACACTTGGCACCTACTTGTGGCTTGGATTGAATCCTTTTCTTTATGTTTCCATACCTTTCCACTTGTGAAGTTTTTCCACTGCCTCCAATTCTATTCTCATCCTTGCACGTATCACATGAACAATACTTCATAGTTGTAACAGTTTTGTCACAATATGCAACACATATGAACCTCGAACAGCAGCTTCTAAATCGAGTTCTTTAATCAAGACCTTTGGATATATGATTGGAGCTAATTTCTAACTTGAAATCTAATCCCCATGATTAAATCAACTAAAACTTAGAAGCTAGCTTTGGTTTCTTTGCCGAGTTTTCTTGATTTTCTTCGCAGCAAACTACACGACCCTTAGTTCCTTGGTTCCCGGAATTGATAAACAAGATCAGCGGCGGCTTCTTGAAACAATCGCTCGATAGTCTCTAGATCTTCCTTGGCTTCTTTGATCGGTTGGCCCTAGATCTTACTCGGCCGACTGGTTGGCCCTAGATCTTACTCGGTCGACTTCAATCGGCCCTAGATCTCTTCTTGACAACTAGATCCTTTCACGACGACGATAGGCTTCCATGCGACGACTAGATCATGGTATCAACCCCGGGTACCTTGAACTTGGTTCTTGATTGACCAAGCTCTGATACCAGTTCAAGTCCCGGATCAATAATATAAAAATATGTTATTTGGATAACTCCCAAACACTTTATTATAAACCAAGAAAAAACTCTTTCAAAAACTTTGATTACAACTCACCACAACATAGGTTTATATAATCTAGCTAATACTTATCTATCTATGATTCTTAATATGATATGAATTCTATCTATATTAACAAACCATATTTATCTAATCAAATAGATAGAACAAACTAAATTTAAATATTAAACCAACTTGACCGATTTGTCAACTTAGGTCCCCCGAACTTCACCTATTTGTGAATCAGGTTAGAAATTACCACCAATAATATGAACACAATTTTTTTTTGCTATTGATATTAACTAATATTAAGACCCACGCATCACGTCGGGGGCGTAAGACAATAAAAAAAAGCTAAGTTCAAAATGTTATCCGAACTCACACGTTGAAGGGGTGGGGGACATAAGACGGTGAAAAAAACCAAGCCCCAGGAGCCAATCACGAGTCGTGCCCAAGGAGGCACGCCCCCACGCCCAACCTCAACACATCCATGGGTTAAATTTTGAGACACCCCATGTTCGTTAGTTCATAAAAGACAAAAATATTGTTCACATTCCATAGCAAAGCTTTAACACAAGGAACCGATGCAAGTTTCCATTGTAAATTGTTCACGTTTTCTAATACCATCTCTAAACATCCACGATTAAACAAAATCAACTTCAATTAGATGTGATCTAATTTTAAACATATATGTATCAAAATTAAGGTTTTTAGGGTCTAATGAAGCAAATTATACAAGATGAAATCTAAGAGGATCAACTATCGAACCGCAAGATATAGAAGCTTTGAATCATAAAGTAATGATCCATGTGGTGCTTTCTTTCCTTTTCTCTGCATAAACCACATCATAATGTTCATCCTCTTTCCATGCAAAAATTAACATCAAAACTCAGAAACCCTAAGCGAGCTGCTTCACTTTAATTGCCCTAGAGCCGGCCTTGCATAGACGTATTAATGAATAAGTGAAACATATTAAGTGTAAAGAGTCATGATAACCATTAAAGGATAAGGAGTACACAAGCTATTTAATAGAATTTAAATTACTAACGACTTACATGTATGTATACCATATTCACCTAGATTGACAGAGTAAGATTGTGATTAACATCGTTAACATAGATTGATAAAGCTAGTATATCGACGATGATTAATATAGGTTGAAGTTTTTTTTTCAATGATGAGTGACCACGATCACGATGAAAGTTATATATATATTTTATAAACTAAAAAATATCAATTCCATGAGTTAGACATCCATAGGTGATTATAGACGGACATGCAAAATCTCGAAAGTTGATGATTCTTTTTTCTCTTTGGATTTTGCTTGTTGGTAATTGCTGATCGGTAACAATCTATAAAATATTTTTTTTTTTTTGTTTTTTGTTTTCATTGTTGGATTTTCTTTATCTTTGGTGATATTAAAAAGAAAATTTTTAGGATTCCGTCGATTTTCAGTGGGTTAAAAGATATTTTTCTAGTAGTTTAATGCTTGTGATACAATCTTAGTTGGAACATGATAAGTTCTACAAGCTCACAACTTTATATGCATGTTTGGAAGACAATAAGTACATTAGGTTTACTATCATCGTGTTATCATTTACATTTATTTTTCATTAAAAACCCTATAGTATGTGAAAATGAACAAGAATGAAAGATACGTTAATCATGAAGAAGAAAATTCCGAATCTTTGGAATCAAGGAGAACATGAACGCCAATTGTATAGAAAGGCGACGAACACCCAACTCATTAGTGACCAGGACCGCGACGACTTGGACCTGAGTATAGCCATTGAGACAACATCGAGACTTGTGGAGGGTGGCGGTCCTCTCTCATGGGTCGAAAACCCTCCACCCTAGTCAACATGGAAACAAGCACAAAGAAGACGACGACAAAAGTCGCATTCAAAGCCATAAGAATGCTATTGGTTTTCATGATGAGTATTGGCTTTTGCCCTTGATATTTGTTGGAGTTTAGCATGCATGGCTCTCATTTATATACACAGAGGGTTAATTAAAGGATGCTACTTGTGATGGCTATGAATTTATGAAAGTATAAGCATGAGCTTTGAATATATGAACTAAAGTCTATGTTCCAAGTTTTTTAAGTCATAAAAAGCGGTTAGTAAAACATTTGGTGGAGTTGTTTGTGATAAACTTGAGAAACTTGTAATAGGATCGATCTATTTATTACATAAATGTGATATGATAATTTGTAGACACTCATAAGGATGATAGTGGTCAAGAATCAACCATAATATTCAAGTCAAAACGCCTATCAGAACACATTGGTCGACTTTAGCGCCATCATTGCATTAATTTATAATTGTAATACTATTATCGCTTATAGGTACGTGGAATAATACACTTTTTTACAGTTTTGGTATTAGTTTTATTAATTATATATTTTATTTGAGTATATTAATTACGGTCGACACATATAATCAACGATAAATAAAGATCAATATTCAATATGATGACAGGACAACATAAAGATGTTTTAAAAAAATTTTATGTGTTTGTAAAAGTCTTAAACCGGTTATTAAACTACACAAACATAAAACAGGTCTTCCAAATTTTATAATTGGGTCATTTGCACCAGCAAAAATCAAATAACAGATTAACTTAGTTTTTATTTTATTTTGATTTATGAGAAGTTATAGGTGAGAATTTGTTACTTAAATTTATTCTATTATAATTTTATAACCAAGTAGATTCATGCTACTAAAAACACCACTTTTACCGACGGATATTTTTTCGACATGTGAAGACATTGGAAATCACTGACAAATTAACGATGGAACCGGCAAGGAATTCTTTTATTTTTATCTTTTTAAAAGTTAAAGAGTCAATCCGTAATCCATCACAAATTGAACGTCAGATTAATAGCCTGTTGATGACCCGATGGAGAAAGAAGGTTGATATCGGTCTAGACACCTTTTTTCAGGTTTGATTCTCGTAAAATTGTCCAATAATGGTTTGCGACAGTCGTTGCTTCGCAAACCTGCGACTTTCTAGAAACACAGCTCCCCATAAACATGTTTCTCGAGAAACGATTCCCAATTTTGTGTTGTTAGCATTTGCGACTGAAATTCGTCGATAAGCATTTGAACTGAACTAATGTTTCTTGTTCAAACACAATGTTTCGTTTGTTTTTCCAATCTTAGTTCTTCGATAATTACCAAGAACGTATATACACCACATTGGTTGTTAACATATTAGGAAGTGATGGTCTCGATAATTAAATTTGGCAAATGCAACATTAAATTTGTCAACAACGTTGCAAATATCATGTATGCTTCAATATAGTTTTGCATGAAATCCTTCGTTGATGAGCATGTTCATCGAAACAAAGTTGGCAATCGATGCAAGAAACCTGTAGGATCCCTCCACTCTTGATATGCGAATACAACTCGGTACCTGTTTCCCATGCGCACACATTTATATGTTACAATTACTAGCATTTACCGTCTTTATTTGCAAGATCTAGAAATGTAATGTAATTTATTTGTAACATTGTTATGAGCTTGTGATAAAACAGGTATGAACAACTTATAACTCGAACACAAAAGGATTTTACTGATCTAAGAAAGAAAACAAAAAACCCTAAATCAACATGAATATGTTGTGATGAGGTATTAAAACTTCAAGATCAACAGGATGAAAGACTAGAAAAACATTAGTAGCAAGATGCTACTGTGAATCAAACAATCTGCAACTAATAGCTATGAAAAATAGGGTTTCAATAGGGTTTCAATGAAGAAGATGATCAATGAACGTCTGGGTAAACAAGACATATATCCCTAATTCTGTTTAGCACAAAGCCTTTATACTCCAGCTAATTTCCATCTACATCCCCTCTATATAATACTTCTTGTCACCAATAGTCCAGTAGTTTCAAACATTAATCTTTAAGAATATAACTTCAAGCCTAAAGCATAGAAACAAAATAACACAAATTTGTCACTTAAAACATAAAATTAACTGCATGTCTAGTACTTGAATTGTGTAGCTAATGAAATATATCATTTATATATTTCTATCAGCTTGTCGATGTGATGATGAAATAGCCTAAAATAAAATTGTTTGTTTTTTGTGAGTAATCACTAGCTTAGGGAGTACGTTTTCTTACACTCAAAACTGACATGAAGTTAGTTAGTGTTGTATGTAGTTTTGAATATCACATCTTTAAGGGAAGTATAAGGTAACTTATCGGTTACGGTATAAAGTTCTTATATATGCATGATGTCCACAGATACGAGTGTAGGTCATCTTTGTGTGACACTGACACTCGCTATTCCAAATTAATCTTGATCACTATAAAAGAACGATCTTTACTAGCAAGTTTGAATGACGGAGCCTTAGTATCAAAGGCGTATGTTTATAAACACTTCGTACCATATAATATGGATTCGTGTAATGTACAAAACAACAATAACCAATATTTATTGGAAAATAATAAATGAGTGGCGCACCTATCCGTCGCTAATCCTTCTAATTAGCGACAAAACGAGCAATTCAGCGTTAATCACTGACTGGTCACCAACGCTAATCTAATAGTCATTTCAAAAGGACTAGTTCGTCTTAGAATATTTGTATAATATTCACTTTTTGAGTTTTTTAAGCACAAAATATATTAAGTGTAAATTCTAGTTTTAATCCATGTGGTTTGATGGTTATAACTATTTTCATCCAATTGTTTTTAAAATGTTCAATTTAACCATTATGGTTTATTATTTGTAGTCAGGGTACAATAACCCACATTCATTTTATCTAATAAACAAAATGACCAAATGCATGCATTCTCTCTATCTCTCTCTCTCTCTCCCTCTCTTTCTTTCTTTCTCTCTCTCTCTCTCTCTCTCTCTTTATTTCTCTATATATCTTTACTACTATATAAATCAAAACACGTGGGAAAAATTGGAAATTCACAGTCACTTGTAAGATGCACCGTTCCATTCCCCTTGCAGTTTCTGGTCCTGTACCCCATTCAAACCCCCTGCCCGGTTCCCATCCTAGACCCGCATGTACATATAGCCTGCCTTCTCCAGGTTCGAATACCCCTTGGATGCGATTGTAGCCGGATCTCCAAAGTCAGGTATTTGATTTTGTTTAATTTGCTTTCGTTGTTTCATGTTCCATGAGGATTTGCATGTATAAATCTGTGATGCTTTTCCCTTATATGTGCTCTATGTTTTTCCAACCAGGGAAGCACAATGATTTGTTGTGTTTTCATTTCAGAAGATGTACATGAAGCGGCACCGATGGCGGATCTGGATCGAAACATTGATTGTTATCAGAGTATTTACAACATACATTGGCATCCTATTCTTTCCATGCCTTATCATCCTTCCTATCACGTCTTCGATTGCACCCCTTTTTCATGGCTTATACCATCATCAATCTCCCCCATTTCATTGTAATCATCCATTTTTATGATTTTTTCACTAATTTTGCAGTAGAATTTAATTGGTTTTTAGAGTTTTTAGTTTATTGATTCGAGGTTTTTAATCTACGATTAGTTGACGGTTGAATGATTAAGTTTCCTTAACATGTTTAATTTCTTCTGTTTTGGGTTGTTTGAATTATAAATTTTTGTTGCGTGTTTGTTGTTAGGCGACGTTTTTATTCTGGAATGAAAATTATTTTAATGATTTATAGGAAGATCATTACATCATCCCTATAGTTTTTTGTTTGTTTACTTCGAGAATTGTTCAAAGTTGATTTCTGGTTCGAGAATTAAGCAGCAAACGAAAAATTATTTTTTGGTTCTATATCGATTTGGTGTTGAATACGTTTGACGACCTTAATAAGACGATGAACATATAATAGCATATTTGTATCTTATCAAAGCTACTTTATTTATTATTAGAACTTTGTATTCGATCATTTATTTAGTGCTAATTTTATTAGTATAAATATTTGCTATATATTCAAAAAAATTTGTTGTTCTATATTTTTATTATAACAACTTGTGTTCGATCAACCAAAATATTCTTGTATTGCATGATTCTTTGATTTTTAGTTTTGAAAAACATGTATTTAATCAAACCTACTTTTAGTTTTTTTATAGTAGCACATTATTACACTATCTATTATAATACCAATGTGTAATTTTTATAATAGTAATGCACTATTTTTATTATAGAACATTGTAAATTGTATAATAGCAATATATAATTTTTAGTATGTAAAATAGCATCCTAATAAAAACTATTTTATTTTTGTAATATAACTATAAAGATATCATAAACTTACATAATAAGAACACAATAGATATATCAACACATAATAGCACAATGCATACACTTATTAGCATAATAGAACAGTAAAACTAATACAAAAAAATGAACCCTAATGAACAACAAATATATATATTACAACGTTTTTCATATCAACGCATAATAGCTCAACGCATTTGTAAATCTTACAAAGTAATTATATAAATAACACAACATAAATTATACAAAGAATTGTGTAAATTGGATTATAACATACAAGAACTCATAATAGCACAATATATTTTTACATATAAGCACATAAATAACACAACTAGTTTCATTCTAAATATAATTATAAAAAGTATATGTACGATATTATCCAAACACTTAAATATCATCCATACACTTAAGGTATCAGTTTGACTTTTTAATTTGAAAATTTTAATGTTTTTATTTTAGCTAACTTTTGAGTTCCTTAATAAAAGTATCATTTAAATATTAGTGAGATTTTTAGGGATTTTGGTGAAGGTTACTTTTAATAAATCAACGAAGTACCGAAATGCCCTTACTTGTATTTACTAATTTCATTAATCGTAGTTTGATTAGATGTCATTAATAATAATCCTAGATCTAAACATTTAACGTCTCAGATCTATTCTTACGGTTTTTAAATAGCACAAGGTTTTTACCGGCTCCATCCTATATATATATATATATATATATATATATATATAAGGGATCAAATAAAAACCACTCTTTTAATAGAAAACCAAGAAAACTACTTTCAACCAATCACATTAATATGAATTTATTTTTATTTTATTTTCTATAAAGAGCTTTAAAGTAAATTTTGTTTCCACTATTTTTGGTAGTAATTAATATATTAACTCATATTCCTTAATTCACTCTTTAGTTAGTTTATTTATTGACTAATTTAGTTTTTTTAATCTCCAAATAAAACGACGGTGAAAAAAAATCACATTGATGCTTTTGAGTGAAGAATTCAAAAATAGATTAATTGTTGATTTTTATTAATTGTGTAGAAATCAAAATAAAATTTATGCATAATGGCAAATAATGCTTAATTGGAATATAACATAAAATCATAGAAAACTATATATTTTTTTTTAAATTGACAGGGTAAATTATATCATTATTTCAAGTTTTGGTGTGTTTTTTTGTCATTCTTGCGATCAAGTAAAATATACAAAACTTAGTAACTTTATAAAGTTATAGTGTTTTTAATATGTGATTGTTACATATATGTAGCTTTGTAGTTATTATTAAAATTATTGTTATGTTATTTTTTTATGGTGAAAAGATTTGATGATTCGATTTCATGGTGAAATTAAAATTTGATTGGGTTACGTATATGTAACACGCTATATCACGTACATAACAAACTGATACATATACGTAACACATTATTACTTGTGGAACTAGCTATCATTCATTTATTACATAACACACTAATACATATACGTAACACACTATTACTTGTTGGAACTAACCATCATTCATTTCTTACATAAATAAAAATTTAGTGTTAGTTTTTAAAATTAAGTTTATGTTGGAAGTATATATAAGAAAGATAGCATATATTTATTCGATTTATCATCGTGATTTAAATGGTTAGAAAATTTGAGATTTAATTTGACGGTGAAATTAAAGTTTGTTTGGGTTACGTATACGTAACATATTGTTTCATATATATACACATAACACATTGTTTCATATACGTAACATAATGTTCCCTATATGAACGAAGTGTTACATATAGTTCCTTCAATCAAAATTCTAGTTATGGTGAAATATTTTGTGATCGTTACATATACGTATGTTTGACCGTAATTAAGGAGGAAGGAGAGAGAAAGAATAACTTAGGAAATATAATTAATTATACATAACAGTTTAAAAATTAATGTATTTTACCTTTCCCATATTACCCTTTAAGCTTTATTAATTGCTCAAAATTATAAACATAATAACAAAAATACTATCAATCAATATCAACCATAGATTAAAGTAATCAAGGGCCATAAAGTGGTTTTTTTGGTTTTCTCCTAAAACATGGTTTTCTCTTGAACCCTCCCATATATATATATATATATATATATATATAGGGGAGGGTTCCTGAGAAAACCAATAGTTATATGAAAACCAATGAAAACCACGGAAACCAATAACATAATTCATAACTTTTTTATTATTGTTATTGTTAAAATGTTATTTAAGTATGTGATACATATATGTTCAGCATACATACAAGAATGAAGAGTTTTACGTATACGTAACACTATATCGAATGAAAAATGGTTACGTATGCGTAACCTATGTGCGACGTATATGAAAAACCATGCTATGATTTTCATTTGATTCATAACTTTATTTATATATATTCACACATATATATAGAGGGTAGTGATAAAAAAATTTGTACATTATTTGACTGTTTTCATTGGTTTTCTATAGTTTTCTCATAACTTTATGGTTTTCTTAGGATCCCTCCTCTATATATCTATCTATCTATCTATATATATATATATATATATCTATATATAGGGGGAGGATCCAATGAAAACCTTCTTATAAATGAAAACTAAAAAAACTAAATCTTAACCATTGATCAATTTAATCAAGGATCATAAATTAGTATGGCATTTTTGAAAATTCTTGAAATCAAAAAATGAATTAATTTAGTGGAGAAGGGTAAAATAGGAAAATCAAGTTTGTAATTGTAAAACTTCCCGTAATAAGTGATGATAAAATCTCCTTAAAATTCTCCATCTCTCCTAATCCTCTAATCTCTCTCATAATCTTTTATTTTTCTTTTAAAATCACAGAATACAAAGAGGTTTTCAAATCAATTTCAAAAACACAATGTGGATTAGACTCGTTGGTTGATGTTGAAGAAGTAGAAGTTACAATTTGTATTTTGTTCTAGCTGTATGTCGGAAGATTGGCTCGGTGTCGATAGCTTTGAATTCGAAATTAAAAGGGTATGATTTCATATTTATGTTTAAAGTATGGTAAACATGATTTTTTTATTTAATAATGGATGAAGATGACTCCGGTTCAGCACCCATGTAAGTTGGGGTGATCGTTAATTTTTGTCAGTGACTATCAAATGGATGGTGTGGTACGTATACGTATGGTCTTAATATGTAAGTATATATGTAAGCCTTTGTTTAATAGTGCGAATAGGTTTTACAAGCCAGACAAGGTTTGGTACATACATGTAAGCATATGGTGTAGATTTTATTTGATGATTCTGCTTTCTTAGGAAAAGAATATGGCTTGATACGTATACGTATGGACTGTATGTGTACGCATAAACATGAGGTAGTAACACGATTTGTTTGTTTGATGTTATACGTAGGTAGTTATTGCAATAAATAACACTATACAATTTACGCATACATATTAGAAAGGTTATTGTACCAATGCTGATTCAAATTATGGCTTATGTATATTTATATATGTATGGTTCCGGTATTATAAATAAAAATTGTTAGGATTAGTTCCTTAAGTATTGCAGGACCGGTGAAGGTGTTCAATGCAAATCAGTTTCACAATGAGGAGAGACTTAGAACACTTAACAGATCAAATAGGGAACTTGAATCTTTTGGTGATACTAAGAAACACAAGCAAGTAAAGATGAGACAGAACCAAGAACAACAAACAGATTGGTTATCAAGAATAAAATATATTGCTCTCAAGTTCTTTTACAAGTGTTACAAAGCATACATAAAATATAAGGACCTGAGATACTTTATACTACATCTTATAGCCGGCCATACTTTGAAGGCCAGCTGGAAACACTAATCTAGACAACAAGGTCAATGTAAAGTCAAAAGGTAGATTGCCTTTTGACTAGTGACTATTACATGCCATAGCTCTCATCCTAATGTAATACAAAAAGGATAAAAGTACATAAAGTAGAAAGTTACAGACTCAAGACCATAATCTAAAGCTTTCTAAAGGATGGACCTTTTCATCAACATGTATAAGTTGGTGAGTCTGCAGAGTGGCAGCGGAAAGTTGGTCAGCTTTCTGAAAAAGTTGATCAAAGAAAGCATGTCTTCTCTGTCTTCGGAAGAAATCAGTCTTCTATCTTTGAGGCTTCGGAAGACTTTGTTTTCTAAGCTTCGGAAGACTTCATCTTTGGCTTCGAAAGATTTGGTCTTTGGATTCGGAAGATTTTACACTTAGTGTAATTTCTTTGCAGTGTGTAAAACTTCCGAAGTAACTTTCATTATGCACTAAGTGCATGCATGCAGGAAGCAGCTTGAATGTTTTGGGTGCATCAGCCTCTTCTGTAATCCTTGCAAACTCTCCCTAGGCTGATGCTATCAAAACAGAGAAGTTCTTCAGTAGTTGACAGTCCTCATTAGGATCAGAAGCATTCCTTTCTTCATCAACTGATCTGGATACGTCAGACTTTCATAGTATCTTCTCATATCAAAGAGATCATGCAGAGATAGATCAAGCATGTTCTGTCAGAGATAGACATCTTGACCACCTTGATCTTTGATAACATATCATCTGTCTGGATTTGCAGCATAAGTCCAGGACAGGATGGGTCTTCCTGATGCAAGAGGCTCTACATGAATTGAAGTTGATTGAGCAGACTCTTGATGCACTTTCTCAGGATGCTCTGATTCATCCTGAGGTACTGAGGTGGATGCCTTGGACTTCTTCTTCTTCCTTTTGTCCCTTCTGATGGCCATCCTTTTCCTCATTCTATATTTTAACTGAGGTGTGTGGCCTGCAGCACCAGTTGGGCTTTCTGTATTCTCCTCAGTTGGGTCCTTATCCCCCATTGGTTCAGAAGAAGGGGGTTCAGAACCCTGTTGTGGGTCAGAAGATGAAGTTGGCTTAGGTGTAGCTTCAGGTTTAGGTTGTGTTGTCTTTTTTGGCTCAACCTTTACCTCAACTTCAGGTGCAGCTGGACTTGGGGAGAATGTAAGTCAACAAGCTGACCTTCCTTAATCTTTTGCTTGATCCTTCTGATGTGCTCATCCATTGTGGATAGAGACATAGGACCAAGTCTCCTTTCGGAGATCCCATACAGCTTCAAGAAGCTCACCATCTTTAGTTTGTCGGCAGACTTCTTTTCTTGTGCTCTGATGGTGGCTCTTGTTTTAGCAGCCTCTTCTCTCATCTTTCTTTTAACAGCTTTTCTTTGAGTTTGAGCCTCTTCATCAAGCTGTTTGAGGTACTCAAACTCAATATATTCATATGAGAGAGGGTTAAGAGCTGCTGCCTGATAGAGACCTGTGGCACTCAGATAGGCTATCATCTTCTGTCTTTCTTGTTCTTTGCCTATCTGAGTTTGTTCCTCTTCAACTGTCACAGACTCCTTCTCAGGACTTTCATGAACTGGATAGAGGACATGAGCTTTCTGTTGTTTCTTTCTTTTTCTTTCTTCTTCTTTCTTCTTCTTTCTTCTTTGATTTTGAGGAGCAGTTCTACTGCCTCAACCTCCTTCCTCTCTTTATACAGCTTTTTGTCTGCCAGTTCATCCAATTCTGTCAAGGGGAGAGAGAGATGATTTCATCTATATTGTAATTCCTAAGTCCAGATTGTTGAATCTGGCTGTTCTTAACTCATCATTCTGAGTATCAAGCCTATGAGCAGCCCTGATTGCAGCTTGCATGAAGCTTGGGACTTCTCCAGATTTCTCTCCCCTCACCTTCCTCTTCCTCTCTCTCTTCTCCTCCTCAATCTCCTCAAGAGTCATTTTCCTTTTCCCTTTGTTAATTGTTGGCCTATATGACTCAGGGTGGAGAGAGCTTTGGCCTTCTGATGGTTGTACTGAGCTTGAGCTCTGGCCAAAGAGAGGTTGTGATACACCTTCACCTACAAGCGTGTCACTGAGAGTACTGGGTGCTGAGGGTGAGCCTGTCTCAAGGTTCACAGGTTCTACTACTGGGCCTTCAACTGAGGTTTCCCTTTCGTAGCTAATCTTAGGGTCTGCCTCAGTATCCAGTTGACCAACAGTTTTTCCTGCTAGCCTCTGTCTATATAGTTGAGCTCTTTGTCTGAATTCCTTCAGCACCCATTCTTGAATCACCTCAGCAAACCTACCAGCCTGTCTGTTTTGGCTTGGATTGATGAAGGGCAGGTTAACCAAGTTCATACCATCATGGAAACTCAGGGTCTGAAAGTTGAAGAGCTCCTGCTGCCCCTAAGATCTTGATAGCACCAATGCCATTTTTGAGCTGTCATACCACCATCCCATTGTTGGATTTTTAGCAAGGTGGGATGGGGCAGGCATGGTCATTGGAATTCCTTCCTCAAACAATTGTTGAATTATGGCTTTCACATCAGTGTGAGCCTAAGGAAGTTGTTGAGTCTGGACAACTGCAAGTGAGGGTGGTGAGTCCTCATTATCCATACTCATGACAGAACTCCCAGGTTTTGTGGTTGTAGAGACTTTCTCCCCCTTTTTGGTAGCATCAACCACTTGCATAGGTGAGCTAGAGGTCAAGTCCACTACTTCCATAGGTTCTTGTGGACCTGGTTGAGTTTATCTTGATGGTCTATCAGCTAGCTTGCCCTTGAGATTGATGATCTCAAGTTGCTGGTCATTGACCCTCTTCTGTAAGGTAGTCACTTGAGATTCCAAGTGACTGACCTTGGATACTAAATAGGTGCATAGTTTTTCCAGTTGGTGCATCTTTAGTTTCAGACTCCCCTCATCTTCAGATGAAGAATCATGGGGGGATGAGAGAATTGGACTGATGTCCTCTTCCTCACCACCAGCATAGTATTCTTGGCTGCTAGATTTCCTCTGCTCACTGACAACTTCAGGTGAAGTGTCAATGGGCTGAGTTGCCATGGTTGTGGTTTGAATGATGTAATCACTAGCAATAGTGAGAGCCTCTTTCATTTGAAACTCCTGAACTTGTTCAGGGAGATCCACTTCAGTTTGGGGTGGATGACGTGGGCTAGACATGGGAGTGGTAGGAGCACTCATCTCTCCTTGAGCAAGGGTGGAGAAGAGAGACTCATGGTACTCATTGAATCCCATGTCTTCATCATCATAGAATTCAAGGTTAGGGATTGGTTGATTGAGATCAAGAGGCTGGGGATGGTAACTGTCCCCTGAAGGTTGTTCACTACAGTTTTGAGACTCTGAGTGAAGGCTTAAGGCAGTTGGGGTGATGAGCTCATCAGGCTGAGCATGAGGAACCTCAGCACTGATAATATGAGAGATGGGAGTGGTTTGCTCCTCAAGGGAAGTGGGAGCTCTAGTGTCCACTTCCTCTTGCATGGGTGATAATATAAGGGCCTGCTCAGACTGAATAGCTTGAGCAGGGGTTTATTTTTGTTTTCTTGAGTAGGTGATGGTTATTGTAGGTTGAGATGGTGGTTGGGAGACAGCAGGTGTGGGTTCAACACTAGCTGGTGCTACTAGGTTGTCACTTTGAGCAATGAGCTCTAACATTTTAAGGACAGGGGCTGTTTCTAGCCTAGAGAATCCCACAGTTGGTTTTCTTATGATTTTAAAGATGCTGCACTTCATCTGTCCTAATTTTAGAATTCTACCTGTTCCCCTCAACTGTGAGCCCAGTTCACAGTTAAGAATTTGCTGGACATATCTAGGAAACATGTAGTATTCTAAGGAATCCAAGTTAAAAAGCAGATTAAGGTAGACAAAGTGTAAATACCTGAACTTGACCCCCTGAACCAGCCCATGGACTATGAAGGAAAGATCCTTAGGAATCTGGTCCCATCCTCCATGCTTGTTTGACAGGCTGTGTATGATGACATGGAGGAGGTACTTTCACTGGTAAGAGACCTTCCCTTTTCTGAAGGTGCTGACTGAGAAGTCTCCCTCATAACCTATCTGCTCAAAGGATTGGTTAACAACAGATTTGGGGAAGGACAAATCAACTTCTGCATCATCCAGCTGAAGATAAGTGTTGATGATGGCCGGGGTGATGAAGATTGTCCTCCCCTGCGCTGTGATAGACAGTGCCTTCTCCTCATCCATGGTGACCTCTTGGCAGGTCCGCCAGAAGTCCAGAAGATAATCCTCATAGAGAGGAGAATCAATGGTGTTGGAGGTGAAGTAGTTTGTCAAAGAAAGGAAACGGCAAACCTCTGAGAAAACAGGATCGTTCTCAAAGTTCAACAGAGCAACCTGATTGTGTTGCATGTGAAGTTGCATGGAGAAATCGGGTTGGTTTCTACGATTTTGGTTGGCCATTTTGGAGAACTTCGTCGTGAAGGAAGATAAGAAAAAGGCGGTTTCTGGGTGAATTTAGGTTATCAAAATGTTGCAGATGAAGAGAGAAAAGTGAAAGATGGGGAAACCATTGAATATATATATGAAATGGATTTGAGACAAAGTAAATGCGAAAGGATAAACTTTGAAATCCGGATGTCGGTCCCACCTCTGAAAAAGTGCCCAAAAGTAGTTTTCTTGGAAGTCGAAAATCTTCCGAAGGTAATTTGGCTTCGGAAGTTTTGATAAAAGCTTATGAAGTCAATTTGGCTTCGGAAGATATTTCTAAGAGTTTTGAAAATTTTGCTTCGGAAGAAAAATTACTTAGAGTATTTCTCACTTAATAGAGATAAGTACTTTCGAAAGAAAATTGTTCTTAAATAGCAAGTGAGTACTTATGAAAAATTTGGCTTCGGAAGATATTGAGAGAATTTCTTCCGAAGGCAAATTGTCATAAGCAGTTATTTGATATGAAAGACATAATTTGCTTCCGAAGGTAACTTAGTTTCTACCGGAAGGAATTATGTTCAAAATTTTCAAAAATCTAAGAAATATTTTCTAAAAGACTCTTCTTCCAAGATAGTTAGGGGCTTATGAAGGTGATAAAATAGACAACTTAGGACACAGATTTTTTTAGAAATAATATTGAACTTAAGTTTAAGAAAAAGCTACTCAAAGTTAATCATCCCGATAGCTGATATGAGATACTTAAATCTCTGTTCATCAAAAGCTTTGATGAACAGATCAGCATATTGTTCATTTGTGTGAACTTTGACTAGTTTGATTAACCCTTTTTCAAAATTATCTCTAATGAAATGATACCTGATGTTGATATGCTTGGTCCTTGAGTGCTGCATAGGATTCTCTGTAATAGAGATAGCACTATTGTTGTCTATGTGGATGGGAGTCTCTTTGAAGTTGAATCCATAGTCTAGCATCTGATTCTGAATCCAAAGCACTTGAGCACAGCAGCTAGCAGCAGCAATGTATTCAGCTTCAATAGTTGATGCAGATACACAGGATTGTTTCTTGCATTGCCATGAGACTATCCTTCCAACAAGAAATTAACATCCCCCTGATGTAGACTTTGCAGTCTTGTTGCAGCCACCATAGTCACTATCTGTATATGCATACAGATTGAAGTCAGAATTCTTTGGATACTAAAGGCCTAGTGATGAAGCACCTTTAAGATGTCTTAGAATTCTCTTGACAGCAACTAGGTGTGACATCCTGGGGTTGACTTGATATCTAGCACAAATACATGTGGCAAACATGATATCAGGCCTACTGGCAGTGAGGTATATAAGAGACCTAATCATAGCCCTGTAGAGATGCTAATCCACACACTCCCCCTTAAGGTCAGGTCCAAGGGAGTGATTTCTTGCTATGGGTGTCTTTGCAACCTTACAATCAGTCATGCTGAATCTTGTTAGTATGTCATGAACATACTTTGACTGACTTATGAAGATGCCATTGTCAACCTGCTTCACTTGGATTCCTAGAAAGAAATTGAGTTCTCCCATGGCACTCATTTCAAATCTATTCATCATCAGCTTCTCAAAGTCCTTGTAGAGCTTTGGATAAGTTGACCTAAAGATAATGTCATCAACATAAACTTGAACCAGCATTAAGTCATTTCCTGTTCCCTTGATGAAGAGAGTTCCATCTATAATACCCCTTCTGTAACCATGTTGACATAAGTACTGAGATAGAGTCTCATACCACTTCTTTGGAGCTTGGTGCAGCCCATATAGAGCTTTATCAAGCTTGCAGACATAATCAAGATGATCAGGATCTACAAAACCAGGTGGTTGTTTGACATACACCTCTTCATCAATCACCCCATATAAGAAAGCACACTTGACATCAAGTTGGTAGACCTTGAAATTCTTGGATGCAGCAAAAGCTAGGAATATCCTAACAACTTCAAGTCTGGCTACTGGAGCAAAGACATTAGTGTAATCAATCCCTTCCTCTTGAGTATATCCTTGAACAACTAGTCTTGCCTTGTTTTTGATGCAAGTCCTCTATCATCTTTCTTGTTCCTGAACACCCCCTTGGTTCCTATGGTAGTCTTCCCTGAAGGAAGAGGAAATAAGTTTCAAACCTTTTGCTTTTTGAATTGAAGCCGCTCCTCCTGCATAGCTTCAACCCAACTTCCATCCTTTAGAGCCTCCTCAACGTTCTTTGGCTCTACTTGGGATAGGAAACAAGAGTAGAGACAAACATTTTTGTCATGGGTTTGTCCTCTTGTTCTTACCCTCTTGTCAACTTCACCAATGATGTTTGTGATGGGGTGAGACTTGTGGATCCTGAGTTGAGGAATCACAGCAAGTTGGTTGGAGAGATCTAAATTTAAAAAATTTTGATCAGACAGAGTAGATTCTCACACCACATCAGCACACTTATCAAGAGAGACTTGATCCAATGAGTGTGTGACATCAATGATGTTGTCTTCTATGGAATGATTGTCAGCATCAAGGAATTCTTGATCACTGTCACCATTACCACTTCCTTCTACATTTGAAGCTCCTTCCCATAGGTTTTGTGCCTCTGAGCTAGAATTTGATGGCACTTCAGATGTATCAGCTGGATTTGTCATAGTTGTGCTGATAGGAGCTCCATCTGTAGAATTTGTTACCATTGGAGCTGAAGTAGATTGATTTGAAGGTCTTCTCAGCTCAAATCTTGGGTCAAGATCTTCTGTTGATAGGTTACCTGTAGATCCTAAAATATTCTCACAAGACTTGTTAAAACAGTTGGTAACTAAATCAAGATCAAACAGCCAATCTGGACCAGAACCTCTCACACAAGAAGTGTTTTCATTGAAAGTCACATTGGCTGACCCATCAACTATTCTAGTTTTGAGATTGTATACTCTATAAGCCTTGGCTTGAGAAGAGTATCCAATAAAGTATCCATCATCTGATTTCTAATGAAATTTGGCTATCTGATCTTTGGTATTCAAGATTGTGCAAGGGAATCCAAATGATCTGAGGAAACCAATAAAAGGTCTCCTTTTGTGCCACAGTTCATAAGGAGTCTTATCATGAGTCTTAACTACTAAAACTCTGTTCTGCACATAGCAAGCAGTGTTCACTACTTCTGCCCAGAAGATGATAGGCAGTTTAGAGTCAGACAACATGGTTCTTGCAGCTTCAATTAGTGTCCTGAATCTCCTCTCAGCAACACGAATTTGCTAAGGAGTCCTGGCAGCACTTTATTGTCTTGTAATACCATTTTCATCACAAAATGTATCAAGGATTTGGTTTTTAAATTCAGTTTCTTGATCACATCTTATGATCTTGACCTTGTGATCAGTTTGATTCTCAATTTTCAGAATGAAATTCTTCAATATTTCAGGAGTCTCATCCTTAGTTATAAGGAAAATGACCCAAGTAAATCTAGTAAAATCATCTGTGATCACTAAACAATATGAGGTCCTTCCTAGACTCATTACACGGGTGGGGCCAAAAAGATCCATATGTAACAAGTGTAGGGGAGTAGTGATGGAGTTTCTTTCTTTTGGCTTGTGAGATACCTTATGTTGTTTTCCTTTCAGGCATGCAACACAATGATCATTACTTGCAAACTCTTTCTTTGGCATTCCAGTTACCAAATCATTCTTAATTAATTTATTCATGTTTTTAAAGTTTACATGACACATTTTTTTATGCCAGAGAAAAAACTCATCACTATTTGCTTTAGACAGAAAGCAAGACACTTCTCCAGAAGGAGAAGTTTTCTGTAAATCCATCTTGTACATATTCCCTTTCCTGGGGGCTCTGAGCAGTATATGCTCCTGAGGAATGACCACCCCTGGCTTGAGAACAATGCACTCATGCTCAGTAAAGAGCATATTATGTCTTTGATCACAAAATTGGGATACACATAGTAGATTGTATCCAAGTTCCTTGACAAAGTTTACCTTCTCAATGCAGAGCTTACCATTTGTGACCATGCCTCTTCTAGTAATATAACCTCCTGCATCTCCTTCAAAAGCGACAAGCCCTCCATTCATTTTCTTAAAATTTTGGAGTAGAGAGCCATTGCCTGTCATATGCCTGGAACAACCACTATTAATGATCCATACATTTCTGTTGGTTTTTAGCTGTTCCTACACAAAAAGAGATGATTAGTTACATTTGGAAACCGAAGCCTTGCTGGTCTTGGGCTCATTAATATCAACAGAAGACAATGCAACAGTATTGATCCTATGTTCAAGCTTTGACGATCAGCAGCTGTTGTTGATGAAGAACTTTCAGTCACATGGTCTTTCTTTGTCTTCCACATCACCTTTGGAAGCTTAGACTTGACCTTCAACACTTTAGAAGTTTTGACAACTTCGGAAGTTTTAGTGACTGGACCTTCGGAAGATCTTGCTTTCACTGCAGCAGGCTTCAGTACTTCGGAAGCATTCCTTTCTTTCGAGACCAATTTTTCTTCCGAATGCAAGTTTTCACTTGTCTTCTTCTTCACTTTGGAGCTTCCGAGAGGAAAAGCTTTTCCTTCAGAAGCTGGCTTCTTCTTGATCTTCTCAAAAGTTTTCTTCTTGATCATGTGGATAGTGCTTTTAGGATTGTAAATGCAATCCTTAGCCAGATGAGAAATACTGCCACACATGACACGATCCATCTGCATTCTTCTGGAAGTCTTCCTTTGAGAGTAAGACTGATCTTGATCACTTTCCATTTTCATCTTCTTCTTCACAGATGAAGTAGCAAGCCTTTTAGGGAGTGACTTACTGTTGGATATGGATGGTTCAGGCTGTGCAGCAGTAATACACAACAAATCAGACTTCTTATTGTTATTGGGATGAGATTGACAAGAACTAGAACCCCTGGTACTAGGATTCATAGTTGAGTCTTCAGCCTTTACTACTTCAAATCCTGCAGAGATGAACACTTGTTTCTGCTTAGAGTTGAAAGTGGCCTTGATCTCTTGAGCTTGCTTGGACTTTCTCTTGGCTCTTCTGATCAAGTTCTTTCTTTTGGACTTTATCAACCCAACAGGATTTCTCTCCTCAGGAGAATAGTGACCCTTTTTAGATGATCTTCTTCACTTTTCTCAAATCCATCCTTCACTATCTCCTCTTCATCCTCTTCACTCATGGGGTCTATAAGGGGAAGCTCATTTTCACAAGTTCCACACCTTGGAGATCTTACAGATAGTAAGGAGTGTGAAGGAGCTATCTCAGTAGATCCCAGTCTCTGCTTATTCTGGTAACAAATTTTGGCATGCAGAGATGAGGATATCATGTTCTTGAAGGTCTTTTCTTCAAGAACACATTTTTCTACCCTGGCTTTGCTGATCACAAGCTCAGCCTGGCATTCAGTTGACTTAGTAATGAGATCTTTGATCTGAGTCCTGTAGTTGGTGCGTTCATGTTTAAGAGTGGAAATGGTTTTCTCTAAATCTTTTATTTTTATTTTATATCCATTTTCAGCTCTTTTAAAATTAGATTTTAAGATATTTAAAGACTCAAGATTAGATCTCATCTCTAAGTTATAGGACCTGTATCTATTTACTTTAGCAATACATTCAGGAGTACAAAGATGTTCCAATACCCTGGCTTCATCATGATCTACCATCAGTGCTTGGTTTGGAGATGCATCTTCCCCCTGAAAGCTCCAGTCAAAGCCTCCTTCTTCAATAGCAACTGCAGCTTGCTGATTTGGCTTCTCATTCTGGTTGGTTCCTTCAGTGTACTTTGGTCTGGTTTGTGCTTGGCCACCATTTGTTCTAGGTGCCTTGCACTTCCTAGCAAAATGTCCCATTTGGTTGCAGTTGAAACACTTCACCTTGCTTTTGTCCAGTCCAAACTTTCCACTAGCTGCATTGCTAGGAAACTTCCTTCATGTTCTCTTGTAGAACTTCTTGGCTCTGTAAGTGAGAAGAGCCATCTGCTAGACTATCTTCATGTACTCCAGATCATCTAGATGGATACAGTCCAGGTCTTCAAGGGTGAAGAGAAAGTTGCCTGAACTCTCATCAGCAGACACAAAGGCTTGAGAAGAGCTTGTCTCTTGGAATGGACTTTCTTGGATGTAGCTCTCCCTTGGTGTCTCAGGGAAGGTGATGAAAGGACCTTTTTATGAGTTGTCAGGGTAGCAGATGAGATGATGCTGTGGTTCTCTACAATACCTTTCAATCATATAGAGGGCTGAACTCTGCTGATTGCTGGAGTTACCAGATGGATTTTGCATGTACATCTCCATCTGGTACCCACTGAGGATACCATACAACTCTGTAAGAGTAAGAGTCTTGAGGTTCTCAGTCCTCTTGATAACAACACAGTAATGGGTTCACTGTCTAGGAAGAGAGGACATGAACTTCTTCATAATTTCCCTGTTCTTAAGAGTTACTCCAACATCCATTAGAGTGTCCACAATCTCAACATACCTGAAGTATTGTTGAGTCATGGTTTCACCTGTCTTGTAGGTGAAATTCTCAAACTGCTGCTTCAAGAGGTCCTTTTTCTTCTCTTTTGTTTCAGAGGACCCCTCAAACATGAGCTTTAGTGCATCACATAACTGCTTGACAGTTTTGCACTTCTTGAAGCTTGTGTAAATGGAGTTTGGAAGAGCAGTTTGGAGGGCAGTCATGGCCTTCCAATCGATGTCAATCTTCTTCCTATCTTCTTCAGAATAGTTAGCCACTTCTTTTTGAATCATGCCGCCTCCAGCAGCAGATGAAGAGGTGCATGGAATGTAAGGTCCGGAGACAACAGATTCCCACATCCTAGAGTCTTGAGACTTGATAAAGCCTTCCATTCTTTGACACCAAGTATCAAAGTCTTCAGGAGTGATCAGTGGGGACTTTGTCATAGTTCCAGTTTTCATATCAGCCTTTGAGAAAGCTGCCATTTGAGTTGTTAAGTGTTTTGTGAAAACTAAGAGATCTAAGATGGTGAGATCTTACAATCAAGAGCCTGGAAAGCTCTGATACCAATTGCAGGACCAGTGAAGGTGTTCAATGCAAATCAGTTTCACAATGAGGAGAGACTTAGAACACTTAACAGATCAAATAAGGAACTGGAATCTTTTGGTGATACTAAGAAACACAAGCAAGTAAAGATGAGACAGAACCAAGAACAACAAATAGATTGGTTTTCAAGGATAAAGTATATTGCTCTCAAGTTCTTTTACAAGTGTTACAAAGCATACATAAAATACAAGGACTTAAGATACTTTATACTACATCCTACAGCCGGCCATACTTTGAAGGCCAGCTAGAAACACTAATCTAGACAACAAGATCAATGTTAAGTCAAAAGACAGATGCCATAGCTCACATCGTAATGTAATACAAAAAGGATAAAAGTACATAAAGTGGAAAGTTACAGACTCAACACCATAATCTACAGCTTCCTAAAGCATGGACCTTTTCACCAACTTGTATAAGTTGGTGAGTCTGCAGAGTGTCCGCAGAGTGTCCACGGAAAAATTGGTTAGCTTTTTGAAAAAGTTGATCAGAGAAAGCATGTCTTCTCTGTCTTTAGAAGAAATCAGTCTTCTGTCTTTGAGGCTTCGAAAGACTTTGTCTTTTAAGCTTCGGAAGACTTCATCTTTGGCTTCGGAAGATTTGGTCTTTGGTTTTGGAAGATTTTACACTTAGTGTAATTTCTTTGCAGTGTGTAAAACTTTTGAAGTAACTTTCATTATGCACTAAGTGCATGCATGCAGGAAGCAGCTTGAATGTTTTGAGTGCATCAGCCTCTTCTGTAATCCTTACAAGTATATGTATCAATGTTCTAGTATATATATATATATATATATACAGATTAATTTTTTTGATTGTGTTCCATATACGCACCAAATAACTAATCATAAAAATACTTATTTGTTGTTATATATATGAATAGACTCCACGTTAGAAATACATTTATGCATACATTATTAATACCTGTATTTTGGCGATGAAACAGATAACGCTCTTGTTCTTATTGGCAACAAGATTAATTAGGTTGCAACTAAAAATGCCATCTTATTTCTAACTGTTGTTGAAAATGAAGGTATTCAATTAAGTTCATTTAAACCAATATTTATTTATTTAGTTCTAATTAATTTATTTCATGTTTTGACTTTGAAGATTACATGGGCAACACTCTATACCAATCCCTTAGCGTTCATGTTATTAACTTTGAAGATTCCATGCGTAACACTCTATACCCATCCTAGATGATTCATTAGAATAGAAATCGTTGGGAGACGAAACTGCTGAAAAAGAAGATCAAGAAGGATTTGAGAAAGATGGAAAGTAATAAAAGTTTTATGTTTACTCTGTTTTTCTTTTTTCTTATACTCAAGTTAAGATACATATGCGTACATTTTACATTTCACTTTTCTATGTACATATTTTGTTACATGATATGGGGTGTGTTTACTTTATTACATATACATATTAAAGAATATGTTATTGATGTAAGATACGATACATATACTAATGCATATACGTTTGTTTGTTTGTTTTACTTTATTACATATATGTATTATAAGATACACTCGTGCTCCATGAAAAGATATCCAAATACTATTCGTATATTGGTTTGTTTTCTTTATTACATGAGTATATAAGTCCACCTCATCGACGCGTCCGTGAAATTTCATAAGAAGGACGTCTAAATTATGTAACGTACCAATAACGTATATGTAATAAGAATGTTACATATAATGAACAATAATCTTATATACATGTACTTGAAACCTTACATTTATGCAACCTAAAAACAAAAGTACGTAGCTATACTATTGCATATACGTACTAGATACCTAGCTCACATATATGTAAGCTAAATATATCATGTATGTAGCTATACTGTTACATATACGCACAACAACTGTTAAAGAAAATAGTTGTCAGTTTCATACCTACATGTTCTGATATCCTCTCTAACTTATATAATAATCTTGATAAAACAAAAAAAAAATACAATTTATTCTTCCTAAATATAGAACCTATAATGTATACGTTCTCTCATCTTAATAGCATATGAACTTATTTTTGTATTAATTTGTAATCGACTTGAATTTGTTTCAGCTCCTCTACTTTCCTGCAAATACAAAATACCATACATTGTTTATATTTTATCAACATAAAAATATAAAGCTATAAATGCATATATGGTACATTCATTTTGATGCTTACATATACGGACCATACGTATAAGTACCGAGCCACGTTCTGTTTCTAAGCAAGTAGAAACACCAATTAAATCTACAACTTGTATACATATATATGTACCAAACCTTTTTCAACTTATAAGAAAACCCTCATCACATTATTAAACTAACAAACACTTACCTATGCGCTTACATATAAGGACCATACGTATACGTACCACACCATCTATTTGATAACCGCTAACTAAAACTAACAATCACCCCAATATACATATATGTTAAACCGGATCACTCATCTTCATCTTCACCCATTACTGAAATCAACATTAATTTCATGTTTACCACACTTTTTACACCTAAATTTAAAAGCTTACCTTAGATTTTGAATTTAAAACAATCGACACTCCCAAACATTCCATTTGTGGACAGAACCAAAAACCATGCAAAATTTCTATTTGCTTTGACACATGTGATGATGGTTGGGATTGCAACAAAAAGTAGAAAAAGCGTGGTGCTGGTGGTGTTCGTAAGCTTCGACCGGAGCACATGGTGGTGTTTGATGGTGGTACACGACAACCATAAGGTTCAGTGGGTACCATTGACGGATATGTAATCTTTAAAAATTGATGGTAGCTGGTGCTGGTGGGTGACGATAAGGCTGTTCAAATGGTGGTGCTATTTGGAAGGAGATGTGATCTTCAGCATCTGTTCAAACTAAATCCATATATAATAATTTTGATATAATAAATTCAAATTAAGATTGAGAAAAATAAGGGATTTAGTCAAACATACTAGAAAATACCATAATTATGTTAATTGTAAGATTACAAGAATACTCTTTTAAAATTAAATAGAAACAATTATATTAAAAATCTATGATTGGTTGAAAGTGGTTTTTATAGTTTTCAATTATAAAGGTGGTTTTCATTTGATCCCTCCTATATATATATATATATATATATATATATATAATCTCCCTACTCTAATAAAAAGATATATACAAAAGACACATGTCAACACAATATTCTTTTTCACTATTTTTTTATCGCTTCTATTTCTTATTTAATAATCATATTAATTACTAATAATATTATTTATTTTTTAGATTAAAATGGTTTTTTAATAAATTAAAAAATAGATCTTTTTACTAATGTTAATTCTAAGGAAATAATTTTTCATAAAATTGAAAAAATTTTTAGAACATCAAACTTTTTAAAAAAGTAAACTTTTTATAAACAAAAAATAATTAAAATTGAGAGTTATAATAAAAAAATTTTAAGAATGACATTTTTTAAAACCTTTGCTTTGAAATAAATTTTTTATTTATTATAAAAAAGATTTCAAGCATATCTTATTTTACGATATCGATTTATAATTAATAAATTTTTATATATTTAATATTTTTATTCAACCTGTGTAACATACACGTTTACTAAATCTAGTATATATATAAACTAAACTCTTTCTATATAATTTTTTTTGAATAGGACATTTATGGTATACTGAAAATATAACTTCAAATGTTAACATTATCCAACTCAAAGATCACCATGTTTAGCGGTATTCAAATATATACCTCTGAGAAGTCATAATCATAATCATATCCAAAATATCCCATTATAACAAGACTAGAAAAATATACATCTGAATGAAAAACCCAAAATAAACCCGAATTCTTGTATATTCCATTTTCCCTAGCAAGTTGGAAGCCCTATTTAATTCTAAATAAATGCATACAAGTTCCATTATGGAACAGACCATCAAGGCAAGAAGAGTGGCTGCGCTTTTGTGGTTTTAATGGAATTGAGGTTTTAGCTGAATATTAAATTCACAAGCTTGCCTACCATAAAGAATTAATTTAATCAAAGTTACTGGTCAAAGTAAAAGTATTAGAAATTAATATGCAGGCTTACTTACTGTTAAAAAAATCCGTAACTTGCCTACTGGTTAAAAGTGGACGGAACTTAGCTACGGTTTTGGTTTTCTTAATATTGGTATGCCATGTTGATCCAACTCTATTTAGTTTCCTCGTGATAGTTTTTTAGTTATTCTTTATGGATCAAGTAACTACACACTTAATAGTTTTTTTTTCAGATATTTGTTTCACTATTTGAATCTAATTTTTTATAAGGATTCTGTATTAAAATGAACTATTCGAAATTTTTAGATATATAAATTTGAACACCCTTACCCGTGTTACAGCTAAATGAATAGTAAGGATTAGTTTCTCAAGAAATTTGAAACCATACAAGCAACTAGGGGTGCAAACGAGCCAACCCGCACACAAGCTATTCGAGATCGGATAG
Organism: Flaveria robusta; assembly: GCA_025506415.1. Lineage (NCBI taxonomy): Eukaryota > Viridiplantae > Streptophyta > Magnoliopsida > Asterales > Asteraceae > Flaveria > Flaveria robusta. The sequence goes on along the minus strand of CM046461.1, from coordinate 16,598,872 downwards.
GTAAAAAACTTGAAACGAGTCGAGCTTCATTTAGTCGAGCCGAGCCTGAGCCTGAGCCTGAGCCCGAACTCGAGTTTCACATATCAAGCTCGAGCAGGCTCGCGAGCCTAAATAAACATTCTATTTATACTTTATATTTAATTTATTATATATATTTATATAAATAATTATATTTACATATAAATTTATGATAAAATAGTTATATAATATGTATAATGTTTTGATATTAAAGATACAAATAGGGTTGCACCCCGCACGCGCGTTGCGCGTTGGATAAACGAATTAAATTGAGGCTCAGAAAAACACGAATGTTATCATCCTCCTCACCACCATCATTTGAAACGGGTCATACCAACTAATGAGAACAAAATCACTCTCGAAAAAAACTGCTTTAACACAAACTTTTGCTTAGGGTTTCAAAAGAGATTATTAGCCAATGGCTGCAGGGGATTGCAAGTATGCATCAACTATCCACTAACCCTACCATGCGAAGACTATGTTGTCATCGAACTTATTATTCTGAATTTGAACTCATCACAGCTAGACGATAAACCCAATCATTCTCAACTATAATGAAAAAAAATATATTAGCTAAGGTAATTCCTCACCACCATCATTTCAAACGGGTCATACCAACTAATGAGAACAACATCACTCTCGAAAAAAACTGCTTTAACACAAACTCTTGCTTAGGGTTTCAAAAGAGATTATTAGCGTGGCTGCAGGGGGTTGCAAGTATGCACCGACTGTCCACTAACCCTACCATGCGAAGGCTATGTTGTCATCGAACTTATTATTCTGAATTTGAACTCATCACAGCGAGACGATAAACCCAATCAATCTCAACTATATGAAAAAAAATTATTAGCTAAGGTAATTCCTCACCACCATCATTTGAAACGGGTCATACCAACTAATGAGAACATCACTCTCAAAAAAAAAAACTGCTTTAACACAAACAATTGCTTAGGGTTTCAAAAGAGATTATTAGCCAATGGCTGCAAGGGTTTGCAAGTATGCACCGACCGTCCACTAACCCTACCATGCGAAGGCTATGTTGTCATCGAACTTATTATTCTGAATTTGAACTCATCATAGCTAGACGATAAACCCAATCATTCTCAACTATTATGAAAAAGAATATATTAGCTAAGGTAGTTTTATCATCATTGACCCAACAACATCACAACTACACCTTAACATGACTTTGGAGACAATTTCATCAATGAACCAACATTCACCATCATTCATCAACAACATCATGAATAGCAACCAAAAACCCTTCAAAATAAGAAATTAAAAAGTCAGTCTCAAATGAGCAAAAGCTCGAAGTCATCAACTCCACAATATGTTAAAAGTAGGAAGAACTTTACAGAATAGTAATAAGTTTTAGGAGTGTTTAAATTAGGTAAATCATATTTTTATTTGTTTCAATCATGTTACTAATATTTTTATTTGTTATAATGAGATCACTAGAGTTTTAGGGGTGTTCCAATTAGGTCACAAATTTGTTAATTGTTTAAATAATTAGCAAATTTATTTAAATACTTTGGGCTTTTATATAAATATTGTTGATTTTGTAGATATATCAATTTTTAAAAAAATATTTTGTAATTTATAAATGATCTAATTTGAACAATCCTGAAAATTTAGTGATTTGATTGGGATAAAAAAAAATTAATAAGTAATCTGATTGGGAAAAAAATTATTTTTGACTTAATTAGAATAATCTTGAAATATGACTACTTTTTTACAAAGTAATCCCTAAAAAAACATAAACCAACAAGAAAATATAAAGTTTAAGCAGATTCAAACAATCTAAAATCGCACAAAGAAAGACCAAATTCATCTCTAGACAATTCCACTTCATGTCTCCCTCTTTATAGGACTAGCAAAACCCAAAAAAAAATATATAAAATAAATAAAAAAATAAAAAAAATATTTACTTTTTTAACCAAAAAGGGTGTTTCTGATGAATTAAACGGCACTGTCATGAACACTACGATAAAGAAATAAAAGAAAATAATCGGTCAGGACGATGGCAAACATCCACATGCAAATCGTAACCGTTAGTTAAACATTCGACCTTACCGCCGCACAGACGCCACCAATGGCGAGCCGGAACCAAAGAGCCATCTCCCCCTCTCCAAAACACCTTTTTATTGTCTTTTTAAACAAAAGACATTGGATTATATAGAATCACACCTATTAATAAAAGATTGCAAAACATAAACTTTAATAGAAAAATCCAAAACCTCCTAAATACCATTATTCATTTCATATTCTCTGTTAGTATTGTGTAACTATAAATATATAAAATAAATTATGATACTATTTAAAAAATTAAGTAAATAATAAATAGGCCGAGACAGAGCCAAGCTTAAGCTTAAAAAGTTTTTGACAAGTCAAGTTCGAACCTTAAAAATAAAATTTAAAACGAGCCGAGCTAGAGATTTAGGAATAAAACTTAAAACGAGCCAAGCTAGAGCAAGTCTAAACTAACCTAGCACGAACTCGGTTCGGTTCGTTACGGTCGGTGCCCCTACGAGCAACATGGCAGGGAAAGAACCGAAAACCCTGTGATTCGCCGACTGAACCTCCACTTCCTGTTTACAAGATCGGAAGAACCCTAATGGCATGGCGTCGTTCGCTCTCCCGAACATTCATCTCCGCCGCAAGACCACCATCTTTCCGCCCTACCAACACCCTTCCACGCCACCCTCCTCCGCCGCTTTCACCTCCCTCTCGCCGTTTCTTCAACCCTAGGTCTATTCCCAACTAGGGTTCGTCTTTTTATCTCCAACTCATCGTTAGTGTTCAATTTTCAGTCAATTCTTCTGTTTGTGTGTTTCAGGACTCTGGGTGATCTGGGTTGTGCTCAATCTCTGATGCCGATGCTCGTCGGAGCTCGTCTGACGTCACACCGTGCTGTTAACGTTCGTGCATTTTGTGAATTATCTCATGGTACATACATTCCGCTGTTTGAATTTGATATCATGTGTTTTTGAGCTGTTTGTGAGCTCTTTTGTTGATGAGATGAAAAGGGTTGGATTTGTGCATTTTGTTGCAGGGTTGAATGGTGAAGATGGGTGACATCAAGAATGTATGTTCTTTATTTCTCATCCATTCTTGGTATTCTTTGATCTATGCAATATTGAAATGCTCATGATAGTTGATTGATAAGGGTATTTAATCTTTGATTCCACAATGATATGATATTGTTATCATATATGGGTGACAATGAGATTAACCATGTATAATGATGCAATCAACAAGGTAGTGTTGAAAACTTAAATTAAAGGTATGTAATTGTCTATAAAGCATGTGGGTATCTATCCCCAATTCTGTTCTAGACTTGGTGCACAAAGGTTAAATCTTTATTTGTTGTAGAAATGACTTCTTTTCTTGGATGGTTCTTTGAAGGTAATCACTTTCTGTGAGCATCATCTTGCAGTTATTAATTAGGAGTTAACTTAATTCATGTTCAATCATACCTAAATCATTTGTAACGTCTTTTCGTGGGTTTTAAGATATCGGCCGAACAGGCTGATTGAGTTTTGTAGTCTCATTTGATGGTTTTACTTGTCATTGATACTTCTTTTGTGTGATGTTAGCAAAATCGACTTATATGCTCTAAATTTACAGTTGGTTCTGAAATTTTTGTGTGATGCAGGTACTTGATGAGAAATTTGATTCTTTAAGTTTAGAAGAGACTGTTTTGAGCCAGCTTCAGAAAGTGAGTTTTGCTAATGTTGTGTTTAGCAAGTGGAACAGTTAATAATGGCTGGATTTAAGTTCTTTTTGCATCTTCATTTCCCATATCTATTTATATATATTCCTTGTAATACTTCAAAACAAAATTCAACTTACAGCTAAATCTTTGTAGTTGTAATAACAAGATTTGGTACAAGAAAAGTTGTAAAATTTCATTTTGATATCATTGATAATGATATTCCGACTGAATTTTTGGAAAAACTACAGCTAAAAGAAGACTAGAAAACAATTTCTTTCTTTTTCCTCGCCACTTCAATTACTAAACAGATTGACAAGCATATGCGTGGTTTCCTCTTGTTAAAGGGGACGAAAGAGCGCTTGTATTAAAGGGACGAAAGAGAGGAAAAGCATATGTGGCATGATTTATCTTCCTAAACATTTAAGTGACCTAGGTATAAAGTTGCAAAAGATAAATAATCGAAGACCAAGGAAAACCTAGATGGAAGGATAATTAGATATGCTAATTAGTATGTCATACTATGTACAAAGCAAAAGCCAAACATAACAAAACCCTATAATCTTGTAGTCCACAGTACACATGAAAAAAATAACATGATTAACGACTCGTATATTTGCAACTAGTAACCTACACCACACGAACTGTGGCCGACTTTACAATTTTAGAGATCAAAATGAATACTTCCCTGAACTGAGCATGATTGTACATTGACCATACCACCTTTGTACGGTTGTACAAGTACTCAACTGTAGACTCCAAAATCATCAACTCGTGAAAATGTCACTTGAATCGATAACAAAACCCAACTCAAAACACTTATAAACACCATCAAGTGTTCCAACATCAAAAATGAAGTTCCAAAACAAATTTGACTTAAAAAATCATCAAAAATCAAGTGTTTTAAGTCAATTCTTATTATCTGGCACATCAACTAATCTCATTGCATCTTCTTGCTTGGTCACTGAGATAAGTGTATACACACTATTTTTCTTGAGGCTACATTACGCACAAATTCTCTTGTTGTAACAAATTCAGCAGCATCCTAGGGTTTGTTAGCTTTTTCGTTTACTTTCTGTTTTGTTTTTCTTCAATTATTGTGGTAGTAGCCAGAAAGATGACAGATACGATGGATGTGGTTTTGTGGCAGTGACGATGGAGTTGGTGAACAAGTGTCCTGGGTTATCTTTCACCAACCCGTCATCAAACCTATCTGAATTAATTTATCCACAAACGACGTGGTTAAGCATATACGTTTTTTTTTTGGCAAATACAACTAAATTTCAACCGCAGGCTCACTCACTTCCACACAAATCAACCACAGATTAAAAGTGACTATAGTGGCAGAACACTCTTATGCAGCAAAATTGATATATTTAGTATTTACAAAAGTGCTATATCTATATCTCTTCCTAATTCGAAAAGAAAGATGATCTGCTACTCTCGACGGTAACTAAATTTGAACCAAATTATCTTGCATGTAGCAAAAACATTCATCATGGTTGATAATCCACATACTATAAGTAAAATGAAAGGGGTTTAAAAAGGAAATCAGAAGGATAAAATCAAACCAAGTAAATAACATTGTGATCTTCATTCTCAAAACTCTTAAATGAAACATTTGACTTCAACACCAACACCAACTCTGTTAACAAATACCAAGAATACCATATCCCCTGCAACCACAGCTTTTTGTCTCCCCAAAATTCTTACTTTCTTAGCCTCCTGCACAATGTACTCCCCTGGAACCACTTATAAAAAGACCTATATAGAACCAATACGCCTCTAAACCTGTTACCAAGACTCAACTGCAAGTAACCAACCTACCTAGAACAAACACACCTCCTGTTAGGCAACTGTCGATGGGAATATGATGAAATAACAACAAATAACCAATGTTTTCTCTATAGCGAAAAATTTGTCCAACGTCACAAGTCTAACAAGTTACATATGCTGCTCTGCCATAAGGTTCAAGATGAGTTCAAGGAGCAGTTTAGTAGATATAGAACTGAGTGGATAAGTCATTAATGAAAACTAGGATAACAAAGGAGTGTCTTTATGCTTTACTTGTTATGGCTAACATATTTCTTTAAGTACAAGTTAAGAAACAACCAATAATGATGCTTGTTGAAAGTGGCAGCATTTATAACTTAAATGATTTCTCCTTGACTATGGCATTAAACAGTCCTGCTATTTTATGAACATTCAGTTTTTCAAACCTTATCTTATAAGGCTCACCTTTTGAAGATATACATTTTTACAACAAACAACAAAAACAACACTTGCAGCACCTACAAATGGTGCTTTAAACCGTGAGGAAGCACTCCTTGCTCGCTAAATGTTCTAAAGGCACTTTTGGAAACAATGTAGATTACTCTTAACAAGGAAGGAGTTAGTTAAGTGAACAGCAGCTATGATCAGCAAGACTGAGCGGAATAAAACATTAAGGAATTATGAAGAATAGAAAGATTGCACACCATTGACTAGCTTGTTTCTGAAGGAAACTTCCTGTAGAATCCAGAGACCATATCAGGTTTATGACAACTAAAGGAAGATATGTCGCAAACATATGTGCTTCGTCTGCCTAATCTCATGGAGCCATTCATGATTGAAGCCGATGCTTCCAGAGTGGGTTCGGGAGAGGTGCTCAATCTCAACAAGCACCCAATAGCTGTTTTGGGCAAAGCTTTAGGACCCAGACATTTACAGTAGCGACCTACAAAGAAATTGTTGGCAACGGTTACAGCCATTCAAAGTAGAGAGCATATTTGTTGGCTAGCCTTTTGAGATCAAAACGGAACAAAAAGAGGGTATCCTTGGTTTTAAAAAGCGCGCCTCAGACAATCTGGAAAACACCTTAGGAAGCAGTGCGTCATGTATATCTGGGTCAAGTTTGATCTAATTTAGGGTCTGATGTAAAATAAACCAAGGGATGAAGAGATCACTAATGATTTACTTGATGTTAAGGCCAAAATGTGAAGGGATGAGACGTGTAGCTTTTTGTTGTACATAAATTCACTGCACATGAAAAGACACCTCATGCCTCGCGCCTCAGCTTTTGGGACCTAAACCTCTCAGAGCACTTCATGCTTATGCTTTTTAAATCGAATAGTTTAACCTCACTTTGCAAAAGTGGATAAGCAAGCTTCTAGGGCTCCTTTACACAGTTTATTATCAAAAGGCAGCAAAATCAGTTGGCACATGAAACTAACCTTTCTTCTTGCTTAACCATATCAACCATAAAGCTTGTTCAATGGGTGGTGTGTCCACAATACTGATGGTAAACTACAAGATTCAACTGTGGAGAACAACCAAATGAGGAAAGGAAGTACTACTTGCAAGATGATACTTTCTTGCTAAATGGCAGGTGAGTGGTGGTAAAGACAAGGAACTTAGAAGGGACTAACTGAAATTTCCCATGCTAGTGCCATAGGAGCAACTGACATATTTAGCTACCACTCAAAGGATGTTGAGTTATTTACTAGGAGGTGAAAGCTCAAATCCGAAACTTGTAAGAGAATAAAATATCAATAATGCAAGTAAGACACGACCGGATCTCCAGGGCTGCTTCAACCACTAAAAAGCCCAAAGCCCTAGACATTTGTTGGTTAACCATTTAGATGGACTTTGTGGAAGGTTTACCTAAGCCAAGGGTTTCCCAACTATTCTTATGGTGATTGACAAGTAAAGAAAATAACCATTCTATACCTTGAACTATCTAGTCAAAAGTCAGACGCTTACGTGCCCAGACAAGGTGAGACGCAGCAAAATCGCCTTGAGTGCAGCAAGGCGCAAAATACACCTTAAACGGAAAAAAACCAGCCTGAACCAACAAAATAACCAACTGAACCGGAAACAAACCTGCCTCAACCAACCAAAAATAGTTGCAAACGGTCTGAAGCAGCCAAAAAAAATCTAAACAACCCAATACAAGCCAAAATGAAGTCTAAAACAGCCAAAAATGGCAAGGACCAAGTGCGCCTTGCCCGTCTTGGGTTTGCGCTTTTTGTCCGCCTTGCGCCTAGGCGACATGAATACCTTTGCGCCTTGACCCTTTAACTGCCTAGCACTTGAACACCCTTAAATGCCTCCATAGTGACCCACACATTCTTTGACACCATATCCAAACGCTATAGTATGGCTCATAAAATTGGCATAAGACGGAGATCCCATATTCTTAAGAACCTTGTGAAAAATTTGTTTCAAGCCCACAAGACATTCCTAGCTAGCCTCTCAATTGCATAACAACCCAATCAAATAGTCAAATGGAAGCACTCAATCAATTTGAGCATACTAGGCATTATTTGGTCAAAACCCTCCTGATTATATACATTATCACCCTAAAGACTAATCAAATCAAGCAATGGACGTTGTTGGAAAAGACTCAAAACCAAATGAAGACCCAAGAAAATAAAGTAATAAACACAAAAGGATCCTCAAGGTTGGTGAAGAGATATATTTGAAAGTTCAACCCACACACAAAACTCGGTAAACAAAAGGCATACCACAAACTCGCTGCAAAATACTATGGACCTTTCCAAGTAAATCAAAGGGTAGAATCAGTAGCCTACACGCATGGTATACCTCTTACTTCCAAGATACATGTCTTTCATGTTCCCCTATTAAGAAGAAAGTGGGTGACTATTCAGAATGCTGTTCTCTATTACGTGCGTCTGGGAATTCAGTCACCGCATTTGAAAGTTTTACACAATGGAGTGGTAAAATAAGGAATACATTGGTTTCTAATGTGACGGTGTAGTGGACCAATACGGATTTGGAAGAAAGCAAATCAGAGGATTTCTATGACTTTCTCAAGTTTGACATTGGGCCAACTACTATCGTTGAGGTCAAAAATGTTCTGGGAGCATGGCAGTTGATATGCCACAGTTTTTGTAGCCAAAATATAATTTTACTTCTCCGTAAGTGCAGACCACTATGTGACACTTTCATTTAGTTATTAGACTGTAGGATTTATGTTAAATGTGCAAGAGTGGGTGTGTGGAGTCCATTGTGTAGTTCAGTGTAGTCAGCTTTGATGCATACGAGATACTCTATAATGTAATGTGTATTCCATTGCTCTAAGCATGCTGCTTACCTTTCTTATCCATGGTTTTAATTAGATAAAATACAACTGTACAAGTCTTGACCTGGGTATCACTGAATTCAACTTGCACTTCTGTTAGAACATATAAAACTGGTTGTGACTGTGTGTGTAGTCGTGTGTAGTCCATTTTGACATATAGGAGACACACTATGATGTAATGTTTATTAAAGTTTATGATCTGAGTTCCTCCTTAGTTGTTCTCTAGTTGAAAAACAATTCTGATTTTCCATTGGTTTAAGCATATTGCTTATCCTTACTATTCATGGTTTTCATCTTATCCTTTCCAGAGTTTGTGACATGTGATCATAACTACAAAGAGAAACCTTGGTCAGATGAAATACAAATTTTGACACTCACTCAGTATGCTGAGTTCAACACTTCAACTCAAATAAACCAAAGTGTTTACAGATTTGTTCAAGCTTCAAAATTTAGAGATTTTTGAGTTCCACCAAAACGAAACATAAACTAAATATTATATATATTAACAAAATACTTAACTAACTTTAAAAATGAACAAGCATGAAAACAAAACAAACTGAAAGCTAATATTTTGCCACATGTACGTTTTTCACCTTCTTGAGTTCATATAGGCAATGCACATTTAGATGAAAAAGTAACTGAAAATACAACATACTGTTGAGCAGATTTATAAACATTATAATAAGAGAAGAGGCATGCCTCTTTTGCTTGTCTACAAAGCATGTAACATCACTTTTAATCGTTATATTAGTTACAGAATCTTCCAAAAGTTAATGTAACTGAATGGAGATGTACCTTACAGGCTATCAGGGATTTTAAGCTTTTGGGTCTTATGCATGATGATGGGAAGCCTTTGGCTGATGACATTTGGATCATTATATGAGGCAGAATCAGAAGGATATCCTTTCTGCACAGTTTAGTTATGAACTTAACAATGCGTTCACATTAAATAATATCACAATTTTCAATTTAACAAGAGTTTTAATATCTTTTAGTGAGAAAGAGAAAGGGTGCTTACAGAAGCCAGTGCCTTGAATGTAGTTTCTCTCCAGGAGATATCTCTAAGGATAACAGGCTTTGTATTCTCACTGAAATGGCAAACCACACGAGTATCCCTTAATCTCATAAGAACACCATCAACTCTAAGCTGCAAAAAAAGATGCAACGTAAATGCCCAAAATTATAACAGATGGTTATAAAAGGTGCAATATACGCATAATAATTTGATCACCAAGTTCATTATGTAAAAATTACTCACCCAGAAACGTAAGAGAAGAAACCAATAACTAGGCGTCACTCTCTACAAGCCACAAGAAAATTTATCCAGTCAAGATGAATAAAGCTTAGCAAGATTAGCTAGAAACTGTTATTAGTTTAAAATTTACCACTTTCACAGTTAAAAGTGAGACCCCATTATCAGCCAACTCATCCTCATAGAAAATCACCTGTTAGCAGAAAGTAAGTTTGTGCATAAAGAGAGAGAAAGATGCCAGAAGATACAATATTCATAAGCATAGCCAACCTCATCATAGAAGAGAATAGGCTCTTTTGCTGTCAATGCAGCAACATTAATTTGTTCTTCACAATCATCCCATTTAAGACGGGTATTTCCCTCAAAGTCCGTCCCTCTGCTAGTCTGATCATTAATATAACAGCATAAAGAATCATTAGGTTATACAGATAGAGATAGAGAAAATAACTGTGTATTACCTCAACAGTTTCACTGCCAGAATACGGTGTTGTGAAAGTGTAATCATAGTCTAGTATAATTTGCTGAAAGGGTTTGCTGCAAAACATAGCAAAAGTTCAAAATGATATAGGAACTCATATAATAAATTAAATCACCCAATCGCTTATTGCAATTGATCATCTTAAGGACCTATCAAGTATCAACTACATATAAGAAAACACAGGATAACCTTCTAAATTTCCATTGGGCCGCTGCAGGAACTTCAACTGGCGGTAGGGGTTCATTTTTCCAGCCAACTAAAGCATCAAAAGCATTAAAGTGAATTTTGAGTCCACTGCTCATGTGCTTAAGAACCAATAAACTGTCCCCAAATATCATTTCCGGCAAGTGGGACGTCTCAAGCTTTTCTTCCCATCTGCAAACCATATTAAGGAAAAACGATAAAAACTTATCAAGAATTAAGCCAGGATTGTATTAACAACAAATCATAATTTTGATCAGACTAAATTAAAAATAAGTAGTTTAGCTTATAGAAGCAAACAGCAGGATCTGAAGCAATCATCCAATAAGTGGATAGCATACATCAATAAGGCACACATCACCTCATTAGTCATAACCACCAAAAGACCTCATTCTAAGTTCATCATTCCCTACTCCCGAACAAAAAGATAAAAGAACATGCGGTAAACAAAACTATTGAATCACTCACTTTTTAGTTCCCTCAAAACATTTCTAAGTTCTATTTCGTTCTCCACACTGTCAACTTAAGATTTGTACCTTGTGCCACCCAACATAATATCAAACAGCTAGCCAACCAGATTCATACATTTCAATATCTTGATACAGAAACATGTTCCTTATGGCCTCAAGGTATGATCATAACAACATCAGTACATGATCACTCTCCTATCCCTAAAATCACCAAAACTAACAGAAATGTTTGATAAAGTGCCTCTAAAAAAAGCCTAAAAATCCACATACATACATACAACTGTATAACAACTTCATACGCACCATTAACCTCCAAATCAACGTACTTTAAAGTTTAAACACAACAAAAAAAGGATTCTTCAAGAATAACACTAATGGGTGTAACGATTGACTATAATTGGAGTAGAAATAAGGGAAAATACGATTGGAGGGTGAGGGATGTGAGACAAGAACGATTGGTGGACTCGATCTCCCAGCCATGAATGCGGAGTCCCCTTCGTCCGTCGGGCAGAAGCTCAGCTCCGGCGGCTTTTACTTCTTTCTCGTCGGCTTCCCACTCCATCTTTGTTGAAAATCGAAGGTGATTTTGGGAGAAATTTCAGACTTTGCTGTTAACCCTCGGCGACAATAGAATCTAGGTTTCAATGGTGCTCCGTGCTCGCCCGTTTGATTCTTGTGGGTGGTAGTTGGGTCAGGCGTATAGAGGAAAGAAAAACCGGCTAGGGAACCGGTAGGTTTAACAAAAACTAAAACCGGTTTAAACTGGTTTGACTCAAATCGGTCCCAAACCGACTCGTACCGACAGTTTCCCATTAGTTTTCATATCCCAAATTTCAAACCGGTTTCAGACTGGTCTAGTTGTTTTCAACCCGATTTCCAAATCGGTTTTCAACTCGATTCCCAAACTGGTTTTTAAAAAATAGTCATTATGTAACGTTAATATAACCGTTATTTGACCGTTTGGGGTTTTTTTTTAACCCTTTTTTTGTGTTTTTTACCATTATACCCCCCCCCCTATTAGGTTAGTATAAATATGTATTAGATGTTTTGGTTAAACCACAACAACGTTTAACGCTATCTACTCTAAAAAATATCAAAAACGCTCAATACTATCATGCATTAAAAATCTCTCAAATGGCTTCATCAAGTACTTGATCATCCATTGGTTGTGATGCGTCTTCTAACAACGTCGTGCTAGCAATCCTTCCTACGAATAGGTCATAGGAACCCGAAATATTGTACAATTACAATTTATGTCAAATGACTAACAGTCCGAATAAAGCTCGTTGTAAGTTTTGCAATAAGTTTTTCAAAAAAGATGCAAATACAACCTTGAAAAACCACGTTGCGCATAAATATTGTTAAATGTTGAAATGTGAACCGTATCGAAGACAAGATTCGATGAAAAGCGAAGGAAATATTAGGGGGAGAGCAAATGGCGCATTTTGTAATATAAGAAAGCTTGTCATTCAAACATTTCGACAACCAACGTATGACTCGACTCATTCAACGAATTCTTCAACCATGTTATACCAATGTAAGTCATGCTACTCTTCGAATAGATTGTTTAAAAACGTGAAAAAAAGCTAAAAATGAATTAATATCTTATTTTGAAAATTTACAATCCGGTATTAACTTAACTAGTGATGTTTGGTTGACTCCTCACAGTTCACCGGACTCTTACATTTGTGTCACCGCTCATTGGGTTGAACTCGATTTGTGGCAAGTGATGAAACGTACGATTGCGTTTGAATTGTTTGATTATCCTCACAACAGTGAAAATATTTTTTAATCTCATTGACAAAGTTATTAAAACGTATAAATTGGGAAACAAATTTTTTTTTCTATATCTTCTGATAATACGTCAATATTACGCTTGCGATAAAACATCTAAAATTAAAATATAAACCCATTTGTGATAGTGTGTTTTTTCATAGTCGATGTGTTGTGTACATAAACTTAGTCGTTCAAGATGGTTTAAAAACGATTGAACCAACAAAATATACATTTAAAAGAATGTTACGTGGCATTTTTATTAACAATGAAAGATATATATAGTATCACAAGTTTTGTAAATACACAAATATTAAATGTTTAAGTCCGAATTGGGATGTATCTACACGATAAAATTTGACTTGTAACATATATAAAAAGGCTGTTCAGCAAAAAAAAAAAAAAAGCTTACTAACTTTTTATAATATTTTGGTGAATCATGGTAAGGCTTTTACTTACCATTCATCGTGTTTGGCTACTATTGAAAAAATAAGCAAAATGCTTTATATTTTTTAAATCACAACTACTTGTCTTTCTAGAGTTTATTATCCGACGAGTCCATTATTACTTCATCAACTTTACTTAACGTCTTCAAAATTAAATGAGTTGTCGTTTATGGGTAGATCTTATTCGGATATGATACTACCAATGAAAGAAAAACTTGAAAAATATTTTTGAAAAATGCATCCGATTATTACATGTGCAGCTGTCTTAAACCATTTTTTAAATACTTTGAGGATTGAAACTTTACTTGATAAAATTACTTTTGATTTGGGTTTAGATGAAGAAGACCTATTTTATGATCAAAGTTTAAAAGTTAATTTTAACCAACATTTATCAAACATGTTTGATGTTTATTTAGCAAAATATAATGAAACATCAAACATTTATGAGTCAATGAGGCATGTAGCATATGCCGAAAGTTAAAATGATTCAATGTTTGCTTTGTATAATACTATAAATGATGAATATAATAAATGTCAATGTGGTCACATTCATAGGAGCGAACTCAGGATTTATGGTGTGACGAACTTTTTATCCACCATGACTTCACAAGATTTTAAAAAATTTGATTTATTGACTTGGTGGAAAGGTAAGAAAGATCAATTTCTCATCCTATCTACCATGGCTCGAGATTTACTAACCGTCAAAGCTTTCACGGTAGCTTCGGAATCTGCTTTTTCTATTAGTGACAGAATTATATCAATAAGGCGAACTGGACTCACTCCCTAAGCGGTTGAAATGTCAATTTGCTTGAAGGATTATTCGGATGCCGCGGAAAGAATACTAGACAAATGCTCACTGGAATGAGAATTGGAATATGAAGCTGAATTATACGAAGATGAAGTAGAGAGTGGATTGACACCCGGAATGACAGATGATTAAGCGGCATATGATGATTACATTCGTAATAGCTCGAGTTTGGGGAGCGAAGAATAAAACATTAAAATACGCAACGAATGAATGGAGAACGACTAGGTTAGATGTTTAGTTTTTACAAACAAAAATTAGAATTTTAAGTTGTTTGAATTGTTTCTATGTTTTATATTTTAATTTGATTTTTAAGAATTAAAGTATTGAATGAATTTAATTTTAAGTATTTTGTAATGTTTCTATGTTTTAATTTTTATAAATCATAAATATCTTTTACAAATAAAAATATATAAATGTGTCTTGTGATTATAAAAACAAATAATTGTGTATTTAATTTATCATCTCTTATAATTTTATTTTTATGATTTCATAGTTTATATTTTTAATTTCTTTGTGATGATTATTAAAAAAACCCAAACCGGTTTGGGCCCGAACCAGTTTGCAAACCGACCCAAATGGTTTGTATAAGGTCGGCTCCACCACACCCGAAACCAGTATATGACCCAAACCGGTTTGGCCAAAAACTGATTTGAATGTCACCTAAAAAAACCGGTCTGGTTTCAACCGATTTGGGGTAAAAATCGGTTTGTACACCTCTAGGTCGGGGTGGGTAGTAAACTTGATAATATATTACACTAGCCCAATGACGTGTGTGTTACATGGGTTAACAAATTAAAATTGTCATTAAATACATCTAAAATATAAGGTAGCATTTGATATCAAGGAATGCAAGGCAGGATGGAAGGAACGATTGTGGATTAATGAAAAATAACATGTTTGGTTGGCAAATAGAATGAAATGGATCATTACACAAGTAATCACATTCCCCGTAATCACACCAAATTCATTCTATCTATCTCCTTTTTTTTTTCATTCCATCTCATTTTATCCTTAGTCATTACCATCACTAACCACCACCACTCACTCTCCACCGGCCACCGATGCCGCAACCACCACCACCACCACCGACCATCGTTGCCGCCACCACCATCGCCCACCACCACCACCATCAACCACCGCCATCACCATCATCAACCACCGCCACCACCACCATCACCACTAGCCACCGCCACCACCGACCACCACCACTAGGGCTGTTCACGAGCCGATCCGATCCGAGCGGAGGTATGCTCAAATTTACTCGAATTTAAAATCGAGCTATTCGGATCGGATCGAATTTATAAAAGCGAGCAGAAAGTTCATGCTCGTGCTCGGATCGAATTTAACCGAGCAGCTCGATTTCGCTCAGTTACGCTCGGTTTTATAACAAATTTAGCATAGCAACAAAATACAGAATCTAGGATTTGAATCTAATATAGGCAAATAAACAAAAAAACTAACCTAGAAAACTAACCTTACGAACTTAAAAGCTTGAATGATGGCCGACGGGGTTGTGGGGGGCTAGAGTTGTCGTCGGTCGCGGGTCACCGATTTCCGGTTGTCGACTAGAGGTCTATATTAGTGTAGGTCGATGGAGTTGTGTGGGACGCAAGGAAGCAGGGAATCGTGAGGCTTTGTCGTTGTGGTGTCGCTGATGGGGTTGTGGAGGTCGCAACCGCGTAGGGAAGCAGGGATGCTGGCGGATGTGATCTGTGGATAATGGGTTTGAAGTGTGGATTGTGGTGATTGGTGGAGTGGATCGATGAAACTTTAGGTATGGAGGTAATGAGTTTTTGAATTAGGGTAATAACTATTAAAATATAATGCATATTATATTAAGGCAAAAAGTTTTTTTAACAATTTAAAAATGTATTATATATTATATATTATATATTATATATTATATATTATATATTATATATTATATATTATATATTACATTATATATATATTAATTCGCGCAAAACCGAGCGAGCGTCGAGTGAGCGGACCTTTGCTCGTGCTCTGCTCGTTTATAAACCGATCCGAGCCGCTCTGCTCGTTTACAACCGAGCAGAATTCAAACGAGCATTTTCAGATCATTTTCCAATCGATCGTCAAGCGATCCTCGAGCGTCGAGCAGTTTGGACAGCCCTAACCACCACCACCACCACCATCACACTACCACTACCAACCACCACGACTACCACAACTGTCACCACTGACCACCAAGGGTCGAAAGCCACCATCACCGCCACCGGGCACCAATGGCTACCACCACCATTAACACAAACCACAACAAGACCCATCGCATGCCGTCGCCATCGCCGGTCACCACCACCGACCACCACAGGCACCATTGCCGGTCACCACCACCGGCCACCACATCCACCGCAGCCGGTCACCACCACATCCACCACAATAGGTCACCACCACCGACCACCACTAACAGAGTCACCGGCTGCTACCACCGTCGGTTGCCACCTTTATCGATCACCACACCAAAGGTCACCACCACAGCCACCACCACCAGCGGTCGCTACCACCGCCGATCACCAACGCCCACCATGCACCACCTCCATCGGCCACCACAACAGCCACAATAGCCACCACCACCGCCGCTACCGGGAACCACCGCTGGTTACCAACTAGCACCACCATAACCACTTTTATATTTAATTCCTTTGTATTTGTCTACTTAACAAACAACACAAATTAATGGTTCATTCCATTCTTAAAGGGTAACTAAACAGGATAATAAAATGTAATCCATTCTTCATCCATTTCATTCCTTTGTGCATTCCATTATCTCATACCAAATAGAACCAAATAGTCATGAGAGTATAAATTTGTAATGTATAATAACATAAGAATTAAAAAAGAGTAAATATTGCTTTCGCTCTCTATGGATTGTTTAAAATAATCATTTTGCTTCAATAGTTTAAAAATAACTTTTATCCTCCCTATGGCTACTATTCTTTTTTGATTTTGCCCCCGACCCTTACTCCATCCAAAAATTCTGTTAAGTGCCACCCATGTGCCCCTCACGTGAGGGGCGTTTTTGTCTTTCCCTTTTTAAGGGTTATTTTTGTCATTTTGTCAATAAAACAACCTAAGGTTTTTATACCATTACATCTGCTTTATTCGATGTTGAAGCTTCTTTCTCCCTCTCAATGGCCGACGAGATGATGATGTGCTCTTGTGGAGCACCAACCCTCTTTTGCACTTCTTGGACACGCGCAAATCCAGGACGTAGGTTCTATTGTTGTGCTAAACAGGTAATCTTGTTCCTCTTTCTTCCTTCGTTTTAGATTTTAATTTACAGCTTGTTGACATAATCTGTTTGTAGGGTGCAAGCTGTGGATTTGTTGCGTGGTCAGATCCCTCGATGTGTCGAAGAAGTGTAGATATTATACCTGGATTGTTAGAGAAGTGTAATATGAATGAAACAACGGCTAGGGATGCTGCTAATCAGAATAAAAAATTGAAATGTTTGCTAGTCTTAAGTTGGTTCTTGTTTTTGTTCTTCTTTGTAATCAAAGTGGCCTAAATATGTTGTGAAGGTCATTTGTATGATAATTATGTTTATGAAAAATTCAACTTTTGTTCAAGATATGGTTTAAATGTTCAAAGTACGGTAGTAATTCTACAATAGAAAATAATCATTCCAAAAGAGATGTTCACATACAATAGCAAAATACTACCCAAGTGGCCATAAATATGTAGTCTTTATGCATATGCAGTGTTGATGTAATTTTAAACTAAATATATTATTAAAATACACAAGCTAAAAAAAACAATAATATGTAGGCCATACATATGCAATGTTCTTGAATTCCAATTTATATACATAATCAAAATGCAGAGCTTAAAAACATTCAACATTTATATCCAAATTAATACCCGAAATAGATATTCAAATACATTGACATCACTAAAAGCCATACATATAATTGTCCCAAAATGGCAATCATAGATAATACCATACACATACTAAACACAATAGATTGTCATTATTTGTTACTAATCTAGAACACAAAGACACCACACATGGACACATTAAACAGCTTATTGTGACCCTTCTTGTTGACCGTTGCAAGACCTTTTGTTATAACCCCTCTGTTCACACTTCTTACAAGTGACTGATTGATCAACTCTTGCCATCTTCCCTTTCTTAGAAACTTCTTGAGTTAATTCATCTATACTTTTTTTTCTCTTCTTTCTTGGTCAAATAGACGAACTCTTGATAATGATCAACCCTTGAGTTAACAATACGACATACAGTTGTTCGTCTGTAATTCTAAAACAAACCAACTCTTGATAACGATCAACCCTTACTCTTGTTTATAGTTATTGCAAAACACACGATTAAAGGGAATTGTCTTTTTTGAAACTTAAATGTTAGCCTTTTGTTAGTAGGTATCAAGAAATTTATAGGGATAAAGTACGTTCTCCAATATTAATCTTTTCTTCTAAGATAAACACATATAGAATTTATAAAAATAAAATAAAAAAACCCTATTCAATTAGTAGATTTTAAAACCTAGAAAACCACCTTAGCACATGTTCATTACATTGTACGTCATTGAAAATAAAGCAAAACAATAATTCATGTTATTAATTACAAGGAAATATATACTATAACATACTTTGTCTCTGGATAATTTTTAAAAGTAAAAAATATTAACAAATCTTCACATCAACAACTATAAACTCAATAGAGTAAAGATATGCTCGAGTGTTATATATTGGTAGCTTCTAAATCGAATTATGCGAACCTTCATGGTATAATTATGATGTGATATATTAAGATCCTTTAACAAAATGACCTTGGATACTATAAATGACCTGGAGATTAAGGAAAATAGATAGTGTGATAATATAGAAAAAAATAAACATATAAAAAAATAAGAATAGTAAAAAAGTATAAACATTAGCATCATGGTCAGAAATAATATTTAATTAAATTTTTAAAAATCTAACCTACATCATGTTAGTGTATCATATAAAAAAAGAACATGGTAAATTTTAAAGAATATCTAAAACCTTTCACCAAGCTAAATGCCATAATAAATATTCTCAAAACAAAAACAATAGTGTAAAAAAATCGATTGTCTATGTGTTTTAATGAGACGTAAATCTTTATATATATAACAAAGTTGTGTAAAATCTAGCAATAATGTAAATCGATTATTTAAGGAAATTAAGCAGGGAATATAATATTTTTGATCTAAATATATAAATAACGTAAAATTCAAATTTAAAATTTAAAAATTAAAATTTATAAACTATGATTATTTTCAGGCAATGTATACTTAAGATCAACTGATAAGTAATAGCCATACATATTAATTTTAAGAGAATGATATTATTGGATGGTATTGACGAAATGTGTCTAATTGCACATACTATAGTGTAAATGAAAAATAATAATGAAATTAGTAGGTGATCATTAATATTAATTAATATTTGGAAACATATAATCATTAATATTGTAGTAATAAGAAATCATTCACGAAACTACATGCCATAATAAAGTATTATCAAAGCAAAAATGATAGTATATAACAAAAAAATTAATTATAGATGTATTTTAATGATAATATAAATCTCTCTCTCTCTATAGATAATAAAATTGTATAATATCTAGCAATAATATAACACGATTTTTAGGAAAATTATGTAAAGAATATTGATTTAGTTTTAGCAACAACGTAAAATTCAAATTTTAAATTTAATATTTCTTTCTTGTTGTTTTGCTTGCACAATCAAAGTCGGGACTTGTTCATTTGTAGATACCTTTGGAGAAATATTTGAAGATTGTGTCATCAACATCAACAACTAGTTTCAGAACTTTAAAAGCTTAGACTTTTCAAACACCTTATAATATGTTCTTAGGTTTCTTGTTTAACTTATAGTTTGACCCTGACTGAAGATTAGTAAATTGGTTTTAATTCGTTGTATGTTCTTTCTTTTGCTACTAAAATGAAATTTAATACAAACAGAAAAATTTTAACAATGTCATGGAAAAAAATATTATTTTTCTGCTTTAGATTTGTGCTCGTATCCCACCAGTAATTACCAGCACATTACCGATGAAATTTATAGTTTTGACTTTACTTTTTTTGGATCTATGTGTTGGTATTTACTGACAGATATTTATCATTCTGTTGATAATAGTCGTTTTTCTAGTAGTGATAAGGACATTCAACTATCAAATTGGTAAAAAAGTAACATTTATAACTATTTTAACTGGTTATTTCAACGACGGTGCGTTAATAGTAAAATTAATTAACATCATACTAAAATTTGTATAAGAGTATGAAAATATCAAGTAAACACATAACATGATCATGTATCCAATTTTTAAAGGCTAGGAACATGATTTTGTACATTCAAAATTATAAGACTAGATTTCATATGTGTATTTGGCCAGATGTAACCTGTGGCACATGGTTTTGCCCAATTTTATTTGCTTTGGTCTGTCTTCTTATGTATAATAATTAATAGTATATCTATGTATAGATTTGTTTATTAATTCATATAATGCAAAATACTCTAATGGCGAAACAAGACATTACGTCTATTTGTTGAAGGGAACATAAGATATATATGTGTTGGATCCATTTTAAGATCATATTTTATTTCGTTAATTTTTACGTCCTATTAAATTAATAAAACTCCATTACACGTATCTCTAATGTTTTTTTTATAAAAGCTACACTTAAATAGCACAGCTTGACCCCAAACAACATATCTTACATATATAACAGGAAGACTACTTACTATAAGAGACTGTGATATTTTCAATCAAACATAATCGAACTTAAAATGAAACGGGTCTAATGATTGATTTTCTTACCTATACAGACAAAATTATGTTAATGTTTCAAAATTGACCCTTGAAGCCTCATATATTAACAACGTAGAAAGATAGAACCGAGTTTATATTAACAACAAAGCTCAATCCGTCTCACAAAACATAATATAGCTCACTCTATTGGTAACAAGCGTGTTCCATTTGTCTCTCAAAAGAATTTCTAAAAAAGTAAAATCTCAGCTTTATGTAAAAATTGACCATAATTCTTGTTTAGTTGGATTATTTGATTGTTGTTATGTGTGTAATCTTGTTGTGAGGTCAATAGGTGATGTAGACATTACATTTATTGAGTTAAAGAGTATTTTTTGGTGATATCTAACTCACATATTAAATTATTATATATACTATTTAAAAGTCATAGAAAGAAATAGTGTAGTTTTGGTGTTTTTGAATACTATTGTTACAATAGTTTAATGTGTTTATTTTTTATAAATTTTTTATTTTTACCTCTCATATTATACCATATCTTAAAATTATTATTACTCTATTATTAATTTACACAAAATGAATAGTATTTTGCAAGTGTGGAAGCTTGAGGTACAAGTTGAAAATTCCGTTGAGAGTTGAGACATGTGTACATGGTGGAGTCTGCATCTTTCTTTTCCTTCTCAACTTGAAACTTTGAAGCTCAGATGTGATCATCATTTCAATTTCTATGTAGTTGTTTGGCCTGATTAAAGCATTTACTTTATGTTTTTGTGTTTCCTGTAGTGTGGTTCTGATTCTTAACAAGGCACCATCTAATATGTTTTATAGGGTTGAACCATACGTCACCTACATGTATATCATTGTAAAAGTGCTCAGTTTGTTAGCTTTATATATTTAAATCATTTAGATACATCTTTTTTTTTTTCTCAGATACCCTAACTTGAAGGGTGTGAAAGGAGTTGATATACAATAGAGGTTGCCACAAGCGAAACAAAATAGAGGATGCCTTTGACATACAGCTCCATTTGCTCTATGATCACTTCTTTCCTGAGATCATAGCAAGCTGAACAAGCATGGGTCCTTTGACAAATAACTCTATTTGTTAAAGTTGTGTGATGTTTTGATTGCTAAAACATATTTCAAGTTGTGTCATTGTTACTTTTCTACTACTTTTGTTGGAAGATGTTTTGCAAGGATACTCAACCCACTTCCAAGTGATGATGAAAAAATGAAAATGCCCCTACAAACTCTCCTTCCATTGAACATTACACACCAGGGTTCAAATGAAAAACTTTAGTAGAAAGTGTCTTGATTATTTGTAAGTTTATTAAGTACTCCTTTTTTTTGTATGAAACAGAAATATCAAACTTTTTAAAGTCAAAAATAATATTTTTATTGTTCCACAGATGCTTTAGTCCTTCTGTCTTATTAATTTTTGTATAGTTTATATTTTTTCTAAGCAGACAGTTACATGCTTGGAATTGGATTTTACTAATAACAACATTCTTCTATCAGAGGCAGAAAGTGTCTTGATTATTTGTAAATTTATGAACTACTTCTCCTTTCAGGTATTTTTTTTATAATATCACTAAATCTAAGAATTGATTGATAATGTGTATTAGAATCCATAAGAAGTTGTTAATCATAAACTAAATGTTGTTTCTCTAAAAACACCATAAAAGACCAAAGGACACGTTTTAGTATCTACATTTTGAAGTTCCGCCCGTTGCGAGTCCCGCGCAACGTGCGGGGAACACTCCTAGTAACTATTTAAAGTTCATAGAAATGAATAGTGTAGTTTTGATGTTTATGCATACTATTGTTACAATAGTTTAATGTGTTAATTTTTAATAAATATTTTTTACCTCTCATATTATACTATATCTTAAAAGTCATAGAGCAAAACATGATTTGTGTACAAGTGAATAATGCAATAATAATGAATAATAATTACATAACAGTAATCTATAGACTCTAATAAAGCAAGGTTTTTGAAACCACATGACATTCTTTTAAACCATCAATTTAACACGTGTCACACTCTTACATCATCTTTATTTTCAATTCCCACCTAAAACATGATCACACTGTAATTTATTTTAGTTTTAATATATTAAATACTTACCATACTGATAGACATTTTACTTAAATATATTACCATACTCACATACTCATTAAAATTAAAATTTATAGCTTTCATTTAACCATTCATAATATGTCTTAAAAATTCCATTTAACCATATATTAATTCAAAAGTGCTTTCTAAAATAAACTCATTTAATTTAGTATATTTTTATTTTATGAAACTTTTGACTCACCAAAATTGGTTTCAACTATATAACTAATTGATCCAATTCTCCTGTATATTTAAAAACCAATTGAATGAATAGTGTCATAGTGCTTTATATAGCAGTAAAGTACAATCATTATAGCAGTAACAAGAGTAACAGCGTAGGGTACAACTAGTGTGACATCTGGTAATTTTCCGTTACCAAACTCCGTTAGTTTCGTTAGGTCTTGCATACACGTGTCGTGAGCACACACTAGTTGTCGTTGAACGTTGGTGACTTAATAACAATTATCTATGGTAAACAAATGATAACCTAATGAATAATGTTGATACATTTTAAGTTATTGTTTGTGAATTTTACTTGATAACGTGACAACGTGTAACTATGATCTCATATGTTTTGCCGTTAGTTGTAAATGTATATGATTATTATTGTTGATTAGTAATGTTTATATTTTGTAGTTAAAACCTTTTAAAAAGTGTTAAAAAGATTAGTTTTTATAAAATATAAACAATGGGGTTTATTTTGTAATTGGATTGAAATTAAAAGTTACCATATTTAAACAAATTTAACCCAACCCTAGCCCCCATTCCCCCCCCCCCTTGCGGCCGAAACCCATCCCAAACCCCTTCACCATTCGATTTTGATCCAAGAACAAGCATACAAGTCGAATTTGAATTGGTTTCAAGTATTACAAGTTGTTTTCAAGTGTTAATCATCATCTAAGCACATCTAAAGGTTAGTTTTGATTAGTTTTTCATGGTTTTTGTTCTTGAAGAACCCTAATTCGAAATTGATGATGAAAAAGTGAAATTGATGATTGTTAGATGTTAATTTGATGTTGGTTAGATTGTATGAATGTTAGATTATGTTGATTATGCAAGAATTCCATGGTTTGATCACATTGTTCACACATTGCCTTAAGAGGAAACTTTTTGTTCTTGGAATTCATGATTTGATGATTGTATGATGTTGGATACATTGCTTGGATGTTGGTTTATATGAATTGTGCAAGAAAAGTCATGAAATCTAGGGTTTGTTCATACCTTACTATAAGTGGAAACTTTTATGCATGATGATTGGGAATTTTGATGAATTAGTGATGATTATCATGTTAGGATGAATGTTATGGACTTGATTAGGTATAAAATTGATGAAACTATGAAGGAATTGGATGTTAGATTGCTTTTGGGTGTTACCTTCTAAAAAGGGAAACTTTATTTTTGAAGATCATTGGATATGATGATGTGAGCATGTTTATGTTGTAAGGGTCATGTTAGAATGCTTATGGATGATGTCTAATGTGGTGGAATGTGTTACTTGGGTTGTATGGTTGCTTGATTGATCATTTAAGGAATGTAGGTTCTTGGTGATTATACATGATGATGAATTATGGCTAGTGATTAGGAAATCATGTTTGGGATTGGAATTGATCATTATTGTGTTTGTTAGTTGGAATGAATCTTGTTGATTTATGTTATTATGATTGTCATACACGCGTACGAATCTGAGGCCCCTACTTAGTAGGATTGGCAGGGTTTAGGGTGTGAAGTCGTGAGTGGCTTCACATGGCATGTTGTGCATGATTAGACTTCATGAATGAATTATTAGTTGTGATATATTTATCATTATGTTGAGCATGTTGATTGTTTGAGATTCGCATAAGTTGTATGATGATCTAGGTTGAACTTGGGTTGATGATGTGATATGCGTGAATACTTTGTTTGATAATCATGTATGATAAGTTGATACGCTTGATTAAACGAGATTTCAATTAATATGTCACCAACGGGTCAAACGGGTCAACTAGGTTAGATGAGTCTTGTTTTCCAAAGCCTTGGGTGGGTCAATGTGTTTATTGAGCACTTAGGGTTGTTAAGTTTTCTGTGCACACGTACTTATGTACTTGCGTGTTCTAGGTAACCTTTGAAGGGTTGTCTTTCCATCCATCATCAGTTCTCTCTTGTCATTATCCTTGCACATCAGGTGAGTTCATGCCCTACTATTTTATAAACTCTCTTATGGGGGAGGTAGCATACTTGTTCACAAACGCTATATTATTATTATAAGTCGTGTATGTTTTAACATGGTGTATAATACCTTGAAAGTCCTCACACTTTCGGATCGTTAATAATGGTAACTAGCGGGAAATCTTGGGTAGTACTACTGGGTTTGACAAGCCCCACCCGTGCGACTCGAGGTCAAACGGGTGCAATATTGTCCTAAACACAAACATCGTTACGACCTGGTAAGTCGTGACGGGAGGCAACAAACGCAACGCAGTCAGCTTCGATCGCGAAATCACTATTTTTATTACTTATGAATATAGACTAGCTATTTATTTCAATGCACTTCTTATGTTATGCAAATTATTATTGTTTATGTTAAATGCAAACTCTTGAACTCACCGACCATTGTGTTGACATTTTTTAGTATGTTATTCTCAGGTCGTTAATTCAGGTTGCCATAGGAGCACAACACGGGTCCAGCATGCATTCTAAGACTTCATCTTAAGTCATGACATTTGAATTTTATTTATGAGATTTAAATAATGGGTTGGCGCGTGTTTTGCCAAATTTTACATTTACATACTTTCGGTTTGTCTTATTTACAAAACGCTTCCGCATGGTTTTAAAACTTGAACTTTGATTGGTTTATTTTTAAATGGGGCATATAGTGTCGTTCTGAGTAACTAGTGACTGTGATCCTGGTTTGTTCACACGCCTCGCGGTAAAACTCCGCACGTGGATTTTGAGGGTGTGACAACTAGCAAATGCAGTAATCTGCCTTCACCTACATGTAAACGCCCTTAAGAGAGGGGCTTATGCAATGGTGGAACTCAGTTGGCGGTGGTCGAAATTAGCCGGTGATGGCGGCTTTGCGGTGGTGCCAGGAGAAATCACCGTCGATCTTCTCCCTTGGCGACTTCCATGACCTTCGGTGGTGGAAGTCGTTTGCCAATGGTGGAGATCGGCTCGCAATGGTAGCTTTGCAGTGGTTTTTATAGAAATCATCACCGATTTCCTCCCTTGGCGACTGCCGTTGGCCGCCAGGCCGTTGACCTTTCTCCACCATTGAGCCTTACCTGGGTTCTAGGGCTTCAATGGTGCCTTGCGTGTTCGAGGGAGGCGCTAGGGCTTCGTGTTGTGACCGGCAATCATGGTGGTCGGTGTTGGGCATACGGTGGTGGAGGCGCGGTCGATTGCATGCCCTACACGCCTTTCCGATCGTGCCCCGTCAGATCCCTATTTGTTGGGTCTTCGGTTCCGACCACCCCTACAAGTCTTGTTCCCGGTTGATTTGGGGAGGGTCCTTGAATGAATCGTGATAGTGGCCGATGCCTTGAAGACAGCCGCCGCTTGGCCTCCCGTTTGCGATTGAGGTCGAGCGTCAATGAGCCGGTAATATACCTTTTCATGTATTGGTTCTGATACGTATTTTGACAGTGTCAGTGTGCCTCAAAATTTTGATGTTTTTGACTCCCCTTCGCGTTTGAGGTGGGATTTCCAGGTGTCGGCCGTGCGGTTACAGTGTTTGTGCCACCGTCGTCGGTCCCTTTATGCCTTAGCATGACTGTTGCATTTGCTATTCTTTGTTGATTGTTTATGTTGATCTTGGACTGTTGTTTGATTTTGATGGTTTGAGTCTGCTAGAAGGCACGGTGTCGACGACGAGGTCATGTATTTCTCCAAGACTCTTCGTTTTTGTTGCTTTGTGGCTATGATGATACACAGAGATTGGTGTCGGTTGTTCCGGCGTGGCAGCTATTCTAGATTTGCAGCTGCAACCTATCATTGGTTCTGAGCCAACCTGTAATATACATAAACAGTGTCAATTGCATGGAATCTGGTTTTTCGACGCGCGTTGCGCGTCGGGGATAAAACACTAGTTATAATATATTTATCAAATTATCCAAGTATCCAATATTTAAGAAATATATAGTATGTAATATTACTCTGATATGTGTATTAAAAAAATATTTCTTATTTTTAGAAAATGAGCAAATTTTAATTATTCATATTTACTACTAATTATAATCCGTTTAATAAATGGGTTTCTAGCCTATCTATTTATCTATATCTATCTATGTATAATAAAAAATTTTAAAATAAGACTTGATACAATTATAAGTTTTATCACACTAACTTTCTCATTTCTCTTTATTATTATTAATAATATTGAATACTAATAATATTACTCATACCATTTTCAAATTAAAAATTATATAATTTAATAAATTAAAATTTTTTTTATTAAAAACACACTTTTTAAAAATAAAAGTTTTATAAAATACAGAATACAACAAATTTTTTTTTTTAAATAAATTCATTTTTCATAAAATAAATTAAATATTTAATACCAACATTTTTTTACAAAATAAAAGTTAAAGAAAAATATATTATTATTTATTTACTTAAAATAGTTATTTATATGCAATTATAATCATATTTTATCTTCAAACATGGTTTTATAATTCATAAATTTTTATTACTAATTATTTAATATTTTATTTATTCAACCCGTGTAATACACGGATGCTAAACTAGTTTCTTTAAATATATTAGACTTTTTTCCATTTAATGATTTAAAATTACATTACTAACCCTGAAAAAAGTTACAATATGACCACCTAAATTTAGTTATAAATACACTTTTTATCATATACTTATTTAATTGTATTTTGGCTTACTAGATAGTTTTATTTTTTTTTATTTTCCTTTAATAATGTTTAAAATTTAAGGTTTAATATAATGCCATATATATCATTGTAACATGCTTAATTGTATCTATGTATATTTGTAAACTTCATTCACAATAGAGTTGTACAATACAATGTACAAGTCATAAACGTACAAACATACAAGCTCACAAAGCCAATTCAACGATTCCGTTTTTTTATAATTTTTTTATTTTCTTCCTACAGCTTTAGATTATAATGTTTTATAAATTTTAAATTTTTTACTTATTTTTATCAACGTTTTGGTTTCATGCTACGACATATTTATTTTTATTATCATTTCGACTTAAATCTTTAAAAGACTTTGTGTTTTACATAATGTTTCAAATATAAGCTCCAAAGTTTGCTCCATTACTGATCATAAAAGTGGGCAGCGCAGCGCGGGGTCTTTTACTAGTTAACATTTAAAAATTATGGAAAAAAGATAAATTATGCATGGGTATGCACGCATGACGCACCATGAGAGTGAATGTTATTTGGGCCCGAGTCCAATAAATGACAAATAATAATGTAGTTGGTTCCCTTAAAAATTATTAAGCATCTCTATGACTCTATGGATACAATATCTCGTTTTCATAGATATTGATTTCTAGTTAAAATAAAAAATTTTCTAACAAAACAATTGGAATTAAACAACCCCAATATTTAAGGGAATTAAGAATCAATATATGTTCAACCAAGTTTATAGTTTAACATTTGATGGATTCATGCTTTTACTTTTCTTTTTAAGTTACATATTCTCCCGTTTTTGATATCTTTCTATTTTAATAAAACAGTAAATAGAAATGACACGTGTTAGCATTACATGCATTGTCACCAAAATTTTTTCGCTTCTCTCTCATCTTAAATAATTACCTTAATTACTAATTATATTATTTAACTATCTTTTAGATTAAAAATAGTTATTTAATAAATTATGAAATAGATACGTTTATTGATGTTATTTCTAAAAAAAATCAATTTTATGCAATAAGAATTGTTTCTAAAACATCAAACTTTTTTAAAAATATAAAATATTTTAAAATTAATGTTTTTTAAAAGTAAATTTGTTACAAATTAAAAATAATTAAAATTAAAAGTTATAATAAGGAATTTTTAACAATGACGTATTTTAATACGGTTTGTTTTGAAAAAAAATGTTTATTTTTTTTTCTAGAAAAAGAAAAACAAAAGTTTAAAAATTTAATATTATTGCTTTATTACTTATAGTTTTTAGTCATATGTAATTTTAATCATATTTCATATTTGAATATCATTTTATGCTTAATAAATCTACATTATATTTAATATTTTATTTATTCAACCCGTGTAATACACGGGTCTACTAAAACTGGTTAACAAATAGAAGCATACAAAGTATCGAAAGGATTAGAACAAAGCTAAATCGAGTTGGTAATGAGATCCTTACCATATTAGCTATTACACTTTGGTATGCGAAAAGACATGATTATGTATGTGTTATTTCAATTAACTTGTTAAGAGCATTCACATCTCATTCTTTTTTTTTATCCTTATAATTACATTAAAAATCACTAGTTTTTTTTTCTTCTTTCAATTAAATAATATATTTTAATACCTTTTTCATTACCTTTTCTCTATCCTCCACTCACAACCGTTTTTAAAAATATTAAAAAATTTATAAAGGTTGAACTGTGAATCCTTAAATTTACAGATGAACAGTACATTTTCTCTTTCCTCCACTCACAACCACTTAAATCATTTCATATAATTTAAAAACTCCCACTCACATAATATAGGGAATGGGTTGTGAATACACGTCATTTTGATAAAAAACTTGTTTTTCAGAATAATATGAAAATTTGCTAGTTGAAATGATGAAAATCTTTTAATTTGTTTTAATTTTAATTTTCAATTTTGAGTTTTTGAATTGAATTAGAAAACTTTTCAATGCTTTTTTTTAATTTGAATTGAAATCTGAGTATATTATTCCGGTGTAGTTTGTTTTAAACCTCTATTTTTATTTTATCTGTTTAGTCTAGAAAATAGATTTTTTTTAATTTAATTATATTTTTTAAGCAATTCAGATTCAATCAACCAAAATGGAATTTCAAATTTGGAACAAATCAAATTTGAATTTGGGTTTTTTCAGAATCTATTCCAAATATATGTTCAAATTCAAAGTTTCAAAATCTGAATTACTTGAATCGAATAATTTAAGTAACATAAAATTCAATTTATTGAACATTTTTAATTTATAGAATCATGTTATGTTATATTTCTAATCAGAATCTCTCAATATAGCCCGAATTTTTCTGGTTATATAAATCAACCCCCACATGGTAGTCAATTGACCACCATAACATTCAAACCAGTCTCCCGCACTGCTCAAGTAAGTGTGCGACTCCGTATGAGGACCTCCTTCCCTTCTGCCCACCAAATGCATGTAATCAAATTATGACAATGCTAACATTGTTTTTCTAAAAACATAATCATAAAGGAACCATATATGAAACCATCAAACAAAGACTTGTTTCTTTAGGTCAAATGTCGTCACCACTAAGATTCACCAAATATTCGTTAACTTTTAAGGTGGAACAATGGTCTTGGTCTACTTAACTTTTTGTAAAGTATTAAAGGTTTCACAATGGCACTTAAAAGATATGATGGATATTTTCCACCGTTGAAGTCACCAATATAGACTCAAGTGGTGCTGGTGCATGCATGCATGCCGACATTTTGAATAGTTGGTTCAACCCTTTACTTCCCAAAACTAATCTTTACATATAAAGAGCATCGTCAATGAGGGCCCATCACGCAAAGGTGTAACCACGTTATTTATTATGCGGTCAAGTGACTCCATCATGGCGTTTTTACAGTAAACCAACCGCTTTAGGCCTCTAAATTTTAAGGGTTACCAAAGTTGAAAAGAAAAAAAGCATTTTATCTATATTCTAAGATAAAATATATTTAATAATCCAATTGGTTTGTGTTTTAAGAGATAAATGGGAAGTATAACAAAATGATTGAATCTTTATCGAGGTTGACTTATAAAACTTGATTCATCAAAGTTGACTTACAAAACTTAGTTAATCAAATTCATTGATTGTTCATTGTCGAAGGGTTTTTTAGGTTCATCAGTTTTAAATTCATTCTTGCAATTAATCATCTAATCTACTAACTATTTTTGTCTGATATTGATTTAAGCTCATTTATTTTAATATACTATTGTTCTTTTGCTAAATCAATATCTATTGTTGTATGTTTTAATTATAATCTACATTTATAATTGTTTTTCTTTTTATTTTAATCTATTGTTGCTTCTTTATCACTTAATCTGTTCTTTTTAGTTGATTTTGTTTCAATTAATTAATTTGTTTTCTGCCTAAATTGTTTTAATAGAAACTATAAAAAATTTTGTGTATGATACCAACCCAAGGAGCATGTTTTTAAAATAATATTTGATGAGGGCCTTAAGTTTTTATTTTGCTTTAGGTTCACAAAAATATCGAGTCATCGCTAGACTTCATTAAAAGTTCCTCTTATCTGTAACACTTATACTAGCGTAATGTGATGAACCCATAAGCTATATGAGAATAAACCCATAACACTTATATACTAGCGTAATGTGAGTGAACCCATAAGCTCTATGAGAATAAACCCATAACACTTATACTAGCGTAATGTGAGTGAACCCATAAGCTTTATGAGAATAATGAACCCATAGAAAATACTTTGCATGAATGAATAAAGAAGTTGAAGTGGTTGCATTGGTTAACTTCATCTGAAAGGACCAAGTTTCGAACCCAAGGGTTTATTAGTTTTCTTTTTTTTATTTATTGTTTGCGTGGGTTCTTTGAAAGTAGGGTTAGTATACCCTAGATTAATAGAAGTGTTTGTTTAAAATAACACAAGTTTAGCTATTCTAATATGTAAAAAATAGGTAGTTTAGAATGTTGAATAGAGGTGTAAACGGGTCAATTCCACTCGTGAGCTACTCCGAACAGGCTCCTAAAAAGTTCAAATCGAGCTGAGCTAAACAAACACAAGCTCATATTATGGCTTATTTAATAAACGAACTCAACCCGAATGGACTCGTTCACACTTTAAATATAGAATATGATTTAGAGATATTTTATGTGTCGTGCTTAAAAACAAAATAAAATACAGGATTAGAAGGTTTTTAAGATTGTGGATTTATTTTTCCAATGACTTGGTTTCATGTTATCTTCAAGATCCAAACTGAGAATAGGAGAATAAGGCGAAGAGTATTTTTACATGGTATTAGATGCATTTAAGCTCAAATTATTAATACTAAAAGGTAGAATTATATGCTTTTAAAAGCTCAAATTAGATGCATTTAAGCTCAAATTATTAATGCTAAAAGGTAGAATTATATGCTTTGTGTGTGTCAGTTTTATACTTTTATATTCTTAGGTCACAGTAAATTTTAAAGTGTTAATATAAATAAAATTTTATCTTTTTAGCCACTTTGATTTGTTTATTTTAATAAAATGGATTGGAAAATAGAGTTTATGTAAACTTGGTTAGTACAAAGGATTAGGATTTGGAGTTCGTTTAAGAATAAGATTGAGGATTAGAGTTGTTTGTGTCCAAATCCCTTTCTCCATCACATTTGTTGCAAATACGTTAAAATTACCATTTCCTACGCATTTTCGATATATATGCAAAATAAAATTCTTTTATTTTTTAGTAGTGAATGTCACCGTCTCTTGCATATGCAAATGAATACTCTCATTTAGGATGCTCTAATTGATTTTCTAAGAAAAAGAATACAACACTAATATAATTATATAAATACGTCGATCCAAGATGCATTAACTATTAAACATTTGGATAGGTTTCAAATAGCGGAACATGCTTCAATTTTTGCAAGTTTTAAACATTACAAGTTTGATCGATCAAAATATGATATAAATCAAGTCATTCTATTCGTACTCGTTACATTAATGGATTAAAGTGACATATATAACAACTTTAATATGATTTTGAAAAGAAAAGAAGGATGTTTCCTTCAAGTTAAATGTTTCACGTGCAAATTTTCAATGCTTTTGACGAACATAAAGATAAAAAACGCGTAATGACCAATATGTTAATGAGCTTTGAAGTTTCCTTGCGTTAAGGTGCCCCCATGTCTCCCCCACTTCGATCATATTTCAACTGTTAACTCACTTGTGAGTTGGAATGATATTATGCCACACGTTTTTATATAACTAATACTCTTGCAAACAACATCCGTACACAAATCATGGATTTTCAAGTTAAGAGATCAAAAATTTATAAGATCTTATGTGTTTATATATAGGTTAAGTATGAATCTTTAGTTGTTCAAATATTGTGTAGTTCTTTCTGCTTATTGTGATGATCATAAAGAGATTTTAAATGTTAAGTTTCTTTCAAATATGTGGATTGTTTTCACTATATAAGAGCATTTTACATCTGTTTTACTATTTTTATCCTTATAATTACATTAAATAAGTTATATATATTTTTAAAATTTGAATTATTTTTGATATTATCTATTATAGAAAGCGGTCCGATTGTTGGACCGCATGACTGTCAGTACAATAAGTGGTTCAATTATAAAAAAAATTGCAAATTAACCTTTAGACTATGATTAAGAAGAAACTTTTAGTAAACAGAAGTTGCTAACACGAGCAATTCAACTTATTTGAAGGCCTAGATCAAATAATAATTTTGAGGCAATTATTTTCTAAGAATATAATAATTTCTAAAAATTAAACTTATAATCGCTTTTGTCCGCTAAATCATTTATTGTTGTCAAACGTCTAAATATAATTACAAAGCCAACGATCTTTAGAGCAAAACTTTATATGATTTTTTTTAAATGGGTTTTTTAAGAAAAATGATGGTTTGTGGGTTTTTTTGAAAAGTTGTTTGAAAAATGGGTATTTCGTACACTGCATTTACGGAATCCAACCACCCATGATTGAATCCGTAAATGGCAATTATGGATTCAATATGCCACTTGTTGACCGTTAGTTTAACGTGCGTTGACCTAGTTAATTCCCGTATTCCAATTTACAGAATTATATTTTTTTTCAACTTATAAAATCTTTGATCAAGTTAATAAAACAATAACGAATAATATCTAACATCATTATAACTAGTCTTTTACCGGCTGCGCGTTGCGAGGACATCGTATGCGACGTGATAAAGAGACTAACAACCGAGCCGACTTGTCTCCGGGTTAAATCCACGCCGAACCGTAAAACAAATCGAAATTATACCGTGAAACAAAAATGTATTATACTTGAACCGCCTCTTTTCCAAATAAAATATGTCGAAACATAGATCAAGTCAAAGACATACATATAAAAAGCACATATATTATATTCGACCGACTCGTTTACGAACAAATTTACGTTGAAACGTTGAGTAACTCGGATTTATACCGTATGCTGAAAACGTTTTATATTTGAAGCGATTTGTTTCTTAACAAAACTTACGTAAAAAAGCAGGCGAATGTCAAAATATAAATCATCTCAAATCGTACATAAAAATATGCACACAAACGTTTAATATTTAATCCAACTCGTACCTAATTATTATTATAACTATTCATTCACACACCAATTTATATATATATATATATATGTATATATATATACATATATATAATTGTTTTAATAAAACAATAGTAGAACACATAAGAAATTTAAAAAGAAAATATAACAGAGTACACACATACTTGTCCTGGTATTATTTTGTTGTGTAAATTGATCGTCTTGAGAAGGATGTGGTTACTCTGTAGTACTCAAATTATTATTATATAATATTGCATAAATTAATTTCTCACTTATTATATAACAGAGTACACATATACTTTTCAAGACGAACAGTCTACACAAACAGATAATACCAGGACAGAATATTATTATTTATAGTTTTTATAAATATTGTATCTTTTGTTTAATATTTTCTTTTTAAATTTCTTATGTGCTTCATTATTGTTGTATTAAAATAATTATAATGATGTTGGATATTATTCATCATTGTTTTATTAACTCGAAAATATTAATTCCGTAAATTGGAATATGGGAATTAACTAGGTTAACGCACGTCAAACTAATTGTCAACTATGGTCAACAAATGGAATTTTGAATCCATAATTGCCATTTACTGATTCAATCATGGGTGGTTGGATTCCGTAAACCCACAAACCATTACGTTTTCCAAAATACACCCATTTTAACAAAAAAATCAACTTTATATTTAGATTTAGGTCCATGTTTTTCTATATACATCACTACTGATTCACATCATGGTAACAAGTTATTGTACTTTCTTCACATTGCAATTATTTTACGGTCGAAAACCAAATGTTAATTATTTAAGATTTTTGTTTTACATTATAAGTTGTTATTGCTCCATCATAACACAAAAAGATAAAACCTCAAAGAAGGTTGAAAATATATGTTAGGTATGAGCCACTACCTATGATTAGAGATTTGTTTAACATATTAGTTTACATATTTTCGTCAATCAACATTTTCAATGTTATAAGGGAGATAAAAAAACAATTGGAAAGTAAAATAAGCTAGAATAAACTGTCAAAGTTTCTAACTTGAATGTCGGTTATCTTCATTAGTTAAGTTTATGTAAAATAATCAAATTACCTCATTATATGATTTTATTATTAGATTTAATAACTATTTTTATAAAACAAATTAACCAAACTCCACCCCACCTATTTCCCCTTCTTTTTTGTATTGAGATGAAACCCCTTTCACCATCATCAACACCTTCCACCACCGTAACTCTAAGATCTCTAAACACCCATCTCAATCCAAAACTTTCAGGGGATTAACTAGAATACTACCATAATCGATGGTTATAGGAAAATTACCATAATTGGCGCTACCTTTACATCAATTGGTGGGCTAATTGGAAAACCACTACTGTCACCCCCCCGCTTATAGCGGAAATACGAGGATGTAACGGACGGGATCATCATAACACATTGTTAACTAATAGAGAGCATTAAATGATATAATAACATGTCATGACGTTACCCGACACAAGCGGTGACTTGTGTCCTAGTTAGTCAATTCACGACAGCATAGTCAAACAGGCATAATCCAAATGAATTCCCACAACCCGAGAACAAGTCTAAGTAAAATGATATTCAGAATGATAAAATCAAGTTAACAATCATTGTTTATAATGTCAAAGCAAGCCTAGCTCGAATTCCTTAGGTCATCACTAAAGCCTCATAATTAGCTATCCTTGATTCATGTTAGCTGAAAAGATATGCTCAAAAGGGTCAACATATTGTTGGTGAGTTCGCAGGTTTAAATAATAAATATACTTGATGCTGTGTAATTGTTTGACAGGACATAAGTGCATACAGTTATAGGCAAGCAATATCACATGTAAACATGAGCCTCACAACTAAACCTATGACGAACCACACAGATCTTGTCGGAACATATTCACCCTAGGGCCCGTTCGTGGCCATTGTCAGTCCGAACTAGTATACTAACGAATAAGGGTGGGGGTGTCAGCCCAATAGTACTCTCAATACCTGTCCGTCGGCTCCAACACCGGAGTTAAATAGTTGTGAATAAAGAACCACACAGAAAACTCATGCATGTACAAGATATCTACTTACCAACAGTAAACACAATAATCCCAAAATGTAAAGAGTTCACAGCATAAAAAGGGTAAGCATACTTTTCCCCTAAGTTTTATAAATAATTGAAATGAAAAAGGGGCCGCGAAACTCAACTCGATAATAGCACAATACAAAGTTCACATCAACTACAGCAAGTAACTATAGATAACAAAACAAAATAAGATTACAAAAGGTCACGTGACAACCCTAAAACAAAGATTAGGTAATCTAATATTTCTCATAAGTTAACAGTATATGTTTATATTTTATAGGAATAATTAGGTAATTTTATTTGATTATATGAGTTTTTGTATGATTAATTGATCATCCATGCATGAAAGTTTACGTGTGCATGCAATTCTTATATGTGAATTTTGTGATTATTGTATTTTTATGTCTAATTACCAAATTGCAAGATTATGTGACTAGTTACTTGAATTATAAATATCTTTCATTTACATGTAATAAAATCAAAACTTAACCAACCATACTAAGTTAAACATTAAAGAACCTTGTATCAAAACTAAATCTAATTAAACCCAAACACCTAAACACTAACTTAGGCACAACCTTAACCATAATCTCGGCTCATTAGAACACTACTCAACCCGATTAAGCACCTAAGTCTTTGTTTAAGCCTAGTTTAATGACTAAGAAGGTCATTAGCACTACAACTTGACACCTAGCCAATCCTTACACAAATCATCACCCCAAACCGCCACCTTGCACCACTATGACACTAATCACCCTTAGAGTTTGCCATCTCATCCTAATAAACTAACTAAGCAATCCTATAACCCACACCTCACCACTTTAAACTTAGAACTAATGATGAGTTCTCCACCTTCATCCCCACCTCTCTGCCGAATGGAGCCACAACCGCCACCACCACCTCTCGACCTCTCTCCCACCCCCTCTCCCGCTCTCGGTTCTCAATTCACCTCCATCATCACCCTATTACTTTTGGTTTTCACACTATACAACCAACACCACCACCTCTTCTTCAACAATTGATTCTCACCTCAAGAACAACATGGAACAAGTTGTTTCCCATTAGTTGTGATCAACCATCCAAGATTCAAGAACTCTCTCATCAAGTGGACTTTCAAGGATCAAGCTAGTAACCTCCTTAGTTTTCTTCATCATCAAACAAGGTTTGATTCTCAAATCTACAAACTAACAAGTTAGGAAGTGTATATGTGTTTAACTAACACATATAACCAACCCTTTAAAGTTAAACCATCAAGGTTATTCACAAAAACTCATGAACACATGATTTTCATCAAAAATCAGTAAGAAAAGGATTCAAAAATAGAAAGTTTGAAGGTTTATGGAAATCAAGGATTTAAACCAAAAATACAAGAATTAAAGGGTTGAAACATTGATACTCATGATAAATTAGATTAAATACCTATATGTTTGTGATTGTGGGAATAAAATTAGGAATCTGTTGAGAAATATTAGAAATAGTAAACTGTAAATTTTGGTATAATAAAATTGGGTAGATTAATTTATATAATTAATTCAAGAAAATGAAAGAAAAATTCTAAAGAGAAGCTCCGAATCCGATTAAAATCTGGAAAAATTATATAATAATCCTTGAATTTTTTAGGAATTCTTGAATAAATTTCTTGACTTAATTCATATATATGATCGAGTTTTATATTTTAGAACATTCTGTAAATAGAAAATCAAAAGAAATAGCAAAACACTGAGATAAATTATGAAATTAAGAATAGAACAGTGTGTATGAATTTCGGAATTTGTAGTGATGTTTTACTATTTTTGCCAATTTATATGAAAATTGTGAAAATTCTGGAAATTTGCCTGTTATGAGTTATTAATGTGGAATTTTAAGAGATAATATAGATTTCAGAATGATTAGACTGGTAAATTTTAGTATTTTTGAATAACAGGAACTGTCAAATTAGAATTTTTACAATTTTTATGATTTAAATGCTGAAAATTTTAAAGAAATTAGATTTATTCTAACAAATAATTATTTTATAGGAATTGTTTGACTTATTGGCTGGAACTAAGGTGAGTAACATAGTCCTTTTTTGATTTATAATTTTTGGGGGAAAAAGCATACTGTTTGTGTTGAATTCAATGCATTTTTGAGAAATTTTGGATTTGTTACTGTGATATTGACACAACCATTAATTCGGATGAGCAACCGTCAAATAATATAGGTAGCGCTACTTAGGAAATGTCAACTAGCACATGCTGATATGAGGGCAACGGTGTTATATTATTTGATTATGTGATTTGTATTTGACAGTTATGAATCACTTGACATATGCGTGTAGGTTTGGTTGTGAGTTTGATTATATTGCATCAATTCAAAATAATTTATATTGATTAAACCTATGTTCTCACCAACTATTTGTTGACTGTTTTGAGTATGCTTTTTCAGGTCAGCAAAATGTATTATAATCTCGTGTATTCCTTCAACATGTATAGTGATCGGCACGACTACCTAGGGAAGCTGTGTATATGGTTGACTATTGACTTGTTTGACTTCAGCCTTTACGTGGACGTTCACGTTCACTACTAGCTGAAGATATGTGATGTATTGAAGATATGTTTTGGTTAGGATTACAAATGTATAAGTCTAGAACGTCAGACTAAATTTTGTATCATGTAATCCTATAAACTAATGAAATTAATATTTAGTTATTGCTGTGATTTATATGTTGTGATAATCAATGTGTTTTGAGCTAACGAGTCAAACCCAAGCATTTCATGCTTCCGCCGGGATGTGACAGGTTGGTATCAGAGCCATTGGTTATAGAGAATTAGGTATTATCAATAAATGCCTAGACTATAACCATAAGCTCATATGATCACCAAATTTGAAAACATGATAAAAAGATATATACATATATTCTTTTATGAATTTATGAAATCAAGTTTATTTTTAAACAATAATGAATTTTTATTGTTTGAAATATTTATGATTGAATATGTGAATATAAAATTCTATGAATTATGTGACTGATTGTTTTGACTTGTGATAGTATGAATTGAATTTTGTAAAGAAATTTTTGCAGTATGAGTATTTATAATTCTGATAGCTACCGTATCGAAACTGATCATTCGAAACATCCGGACCCTAACAAAGAACTATCCCAGCCTGATACCCGGATCCCAAAGTTTTATGTCCGACGTGCACAAGTAACCATAGGAGGCTATACAATCCAGACCTCTAGAAAAAGTGTACGATGTGGTAAGAAATTTCTGATCAAGAAAGCTCAAGAGCCAGAAGATGAGAATCTAGAAACCCTCCCCTCGACATTAAACATAACACCCATAACCCGACCCGATGCTGCTAAAGAGAAAGGAATCAAGAGAAAAAGGTTGGAAGAATGTCAGATAAAGACAGCCAACCAGATTCTTAAAAAGGTTAAAAAGATACAACGAGACATCCGAATAATACAAACAGATGTCAAAGAAATGAAGGAAGGAAGCAAAAGCATCTTCACTAAGATATGGAACTGGGTTTGGGGAAATTAGGATTATAGGAACCCTAATTTATTATATGACTGCCTTAATATATGTGAAATAAATGAAATATTTTATGTATTAAATATTATGTTATAATTGAATGAAATTTTGTGTGATATTAGTATAATCAATAAGTAGTGAAAATGCCGCCAAGAAAAGATACTCAACCTGTACGCAGGACTAACCGTGTTAGACGACTAAGGACTAGATTAGGAGAAGAACCTCCATCAGTGAATACCACTGTAAATGAGAATGAAAGAATTTCTCGGATAGTAACTCAGCAATTGGAAGCTGCAATACCTACGTTAGTGGCTCAACTCCAACAGAACTTTAACCTGGGAAGTGCACCACCTGGAAATGAAGAACCAGGAAATGCTAATGAAATAGAAAACCATGAGGAAGAAGCTATAGGCAGAATTAAAAAGGGATGTTCTTATAAGACTTTTATGTCTTGTAAACCTCAGGACTTCAATGGTAAAGGAGGAGCAGTACAAGCATTACGTTGGTTAGAAGGAATGGAGTCTGTATTAGACATTAATGAGTGTACTGATGATTGCAAGACCCTGTTTGCTACGCATTCTCTGAAGGGAGAAGCACAGTCCTGGTGGAAGATGGAAGTTCAAACTAAAGGAAGGAATGTTATGAATGGATTAAGCTGGGAAGAATTTAAAAACCTAGTGATTGAGAAATACTGTCCTTATAATGAAATAAAAAAGATAGAAGTAGTATTTTTAGCACTAGAAATGAAGGGTGCTGCACATCAGGAATATACTGATAGGTATAATGAGTTATCTAGGTTAGTGCCACATCTAGTAACACCAGAAACTAAAAGGATAGGAAGATATATTTGGGGTTTAGTACCTCAGATAAGAGGAATGGTTAAGTCAGCAATGCCTAAGACTTTTCAGGATGCAGTAACATTATCAGGAAGCTTGACTGATGAAATGATAAGGAATGGATCATTGTCTAATTCAAAGGTTGGAGAAAAGAGAAAATGGAACAACAACAGCTCAGGAGGACAAATGGGAGGAAACCAATATAAGAAGATAAACAGAAATCCAGTGAAGAACTTCATGGGGATTGCTCAGGAAAGAAGGCAGCAAATAGAGGGTCAATTATGGTGTAATACTTGCAAAAAACACCATAATGGTAAGTGCATGATGGTGATCTGTTATAATTGCAAAAAGAAAGGACACTTATCAAGGGAATGTAAGGAACCCACAAACCCTAAACCAGTTTGCTACCAGTGTGGAAATGAGAATCATTTTCGCAATACGTGTCCCGAGCTGAAAGGAAAAGCTCCAATGAACCCAAACAATCCACGTGATAGAGCTTTCATACTACAAGCTGAAGAAGCACGACAAGAACCAGATGTCGTGACGGGTACGTTTCTCATTAATGATCAGTACGCAACCGCATTATTTGATACGGGAGCAACTCGTAGTTTTGTTTCGAATGCATTTAAACCTTTGCTTGGTTTAGCCTCATAAAAACTGAAAAATAATTATATAATAGAATTGGCTGATGGAAAAATAATAGAAGCTAGTGAAGTTATCCCTAACTGTATCTTGAATCTTGATGATCATTGTTTTGATATAGATTTGATTCCTATTGAGTTAGGAGGTTTTGACATTGTTGTGGGTATGGATTGGTTAAGTAAAAATCAGGCTGAAATTATCTGTGGTAAAAGAATGATTAGAATACCTTTGACTAAAGATAATAAAAGTCTTCTCATATATGGTGAAAAACCTAGAGGTGCTATGAAAACAGTCTCATGTAAGAAAGCTCAGAAATATTTGAGAAAGAAATGTTTAGCGTTTCTAGCCCATGTAGTTGATACAAAATTAGATTAGAAGAATTTAGAAGATGTTCCCATTATTAGAGAATATCCAGAGGTATTTCCTGATGAATTGCCAGGATTGCCACCCCCTCGTCAGGTAGAATTCAAGATTAAGTTAGTACCGGGAACTGCACCTATTGCCAAGTCTCCGTATCATTTGGCACCAATAGAAATGAGAGAATTAATGAGTCAACTTTAGGAGCTATTAGATAAGGGATTTATTCGCCCCAGTGTATCACCTTGGGGAGCTCCAGTTCTGTTTGTAAAGAAGAAAGATGGAACTTTTAGGATGTGCATTGACTATAGAGAACTCAATAAGGTTACTATTAAGAATAGATATCCTCTTCCCAGGATAGATGATCTATTTGATCAATTGCAAGGATCTAGTTATTTTTCAAAAATTGACTTAAGATCAGGATATCACCAGTTAAGGGTGCGAGATGAAGATATACCTAAGACTGCGTTTAGGACTCGATATGGTCATTATGAATTCCTTGTAATGCCATTTGGATTAACTAATGCTCCAGCAGTGTTTATGGATCTAATGAATAGAGTGTGTAAACCTTACTTAGATAAGTTTGTCATAGTTTGTATAGATGACATTTTAATCTATTCTAAAAGTAAGGAAGAACATGAAAAGCACCTAAGGCTGATGTTGGAATTACTTCGAAAGGAAGAATTATATGCCAAATTCTCTAAGTGTGAATTTTGAAAAAGAGAAGTACAGTTCTTAGGACATGTAGTTAACCAAGAAGGAATTCAAGTAGACCCAGCAAAGATTGAAGCTATTAAAAAGTAGGAAATTCCAACAACACCAACTGAGGTACGTCAATTCTTAGGTTTGGCTGGATATTACAGAAGGTTTATAGAAAATTTCTCGAGAATAGCTCAATCTTTAACAGAATTAACACAGAAAGATAAGCCATATGTTTGGGGAGAAAAACAGAATGTTGCATTTGAACTCTTGAAAAATAAGTTATGCAGTGCTCCTATTTTAGCTCTTCCAGATGGTACCGATGATTTTGTAGTATACTGTTGTGACATCCCGTACTTTTCCAGGTTAACGTCATTCTTCGACACTTGATAATTATCTAATTTTATAGATTAAATGAAAAGAATTATCATAATAATTGTTACCAAAAGTTAACCTCATTTATATTAAAACTAATTCAACCTTAAATTGCAATTTACACTAAGTTAAGGGACCTCTTGTGCCCATTGCAAAAAGTTGAATTCTAATAAAACCAACCCCCGTCCCTTGCGCCTAGAACCGACTTCTTTTATCCTTCATTCATCGAACAACCCTAATTCACCCAAAAGTTCCCTGCCGTCGCTCATCTCCGCAAACCACCACTGCCATCAGTCGAACAACCATCTCCGGCGAGCACAACTTCGACGACTCACTCGGTTAATCGCAGCTCTCGTCTATCGGTACGTTCCTTAATTCCGTGCGATCGGTTGCGTTGTTCAGTTATGGTTTCGGTTGATCTTGGTGGTATGATCTCGCTTTTCATGCGTATGTGTTCTTCTCGTGTGTGTGCTTTCTGCCGTATGAGCGCATGTTTTTGGTGCGTTTGTGTGCGGTGCCGGTTTTGGGTCGTTGCGTCTGTATATGTTTCAGCTGTACGTATGTGTTGTGTATGTTTACGGTTACGCAGGGTGCAGAAGGTGTGTGTGCGGGTTTAGCATGAATGTATACTCATATATATGTATATAGGCGGCTGTGTGATTAATTGTGTGTATGGGAGGCGCACGTGAATGTTCATAATTGGTGTGTGTGTGTGTGTAATTTGTGTGTTTCTGGGTTATGTATGGAATGCATGTATGTGTGTGTGCTCTTGTATGTGTTTTCTTTTATTTTATTCTGCCATATGTGTGTTCTATATGTTTGTCTTTTCTGTCGCATGTATGTATGTGTGTTGTCATGGTATGGGTGTTCCATGATGTATGGTATAGGTAATGTTAATGGAAATTGCATATGTGTGTGTCAGTTCCACGTGTGGGCGTATTGATTCATATATAGAATCATCATGTGAGATATTTGCTATCTAACACAATTGAGTTTATGTGTTAAAATAAATGGTATATATATATATATATATATATATATATATATATTATTAAACGTTTAGGGTTTAGTTCTATGCAGTCTTGTAATAAAATATATGACGAGCATCTTTATACATGATATGGTGTTAGTGATGATAATTGAGTTACTTGGTTAAGGCAAATTGGGTTTTGTGTGCTGGCATAGTAATGGATAAATCGATAACCGACACCGTAACCGAGTCGTGGAACGTGAAACCATAAAATTTCTTGTGCTAATATTTAATAATTAATATTAATTATATATTAACTGAAATTCAGGTTAATCGGAACCCAATCTTTTGTGCTTTAGTTTACTCGTTGCTGTGCATTCAAGGTGAGTTCTCAGCCCCACTTTACTTACTTTCTTGGGGTGAAAGAAACATGTGTTCTAAACGCATTTTCAATTGATCAGTATTACTGTAATATCACTTGTTTACTAGTGTTGTATTAACTTAAGTCCTCACTTTCGAACCGTTAATATATGTACTTTAGCGAGGTAATTCTGAGTAGATCTACTGGGTTTGACAAACCCCACCCGGGCTAGTCGCGCTAGCACAACGGTACGTCAAACGGGTGTTTAATTGACCTAATTTCAGTTGCTGTGACCTGGTGTTCACAGCCGAGGCCTTCCTTTACATTGTCAGCTTCGGTTGCGAACTTCATACACTTAGTAACTTGTTGAGTAGACTAGCTATCTACTGATATTACTTTGTTTACTGTATCAGTTTACTATTATGTTCTGTTTATCAAAACCTGTGAACTCACCAACTTTGTGTTGACACTTTAGCATGTTTCTTTCAGGTTCTTAAATCGAGCACGACTAGGATCATCACTTCATATCATTCGTCATTTATTGGGTTA
This sequence comes from Flaveria robusta, assembly GCA_025506415.1. Classification (NCBI taxonomy): domain Eukaryota; kingdom Viridiplantae; phylum Streptophyta; class Magnoliopsida; order Asterales; family Asteraceae; genus Flaveria; species Flaveria robusta. The sequence goes on along the minus strand of CM046461.1, from coordinate 16,553,902 downwards.
ACAAAGAACAATTGCATTTTTCTACACATTAAACTTATCTGGTTTTGTGCGTGTTTGCGCCGTTTGAATGATGAATTTATACGCTTCCGCATTAGTTTCATGTTTTCATTTTTAACTTTGACTTGGGAAATTTTAATTTAAAATGAGCAATTATATTTTGTAATTGTTGCGTCGTTTGGTGTAACTAATGGCTGAGATCCTGGTATGTCACGCGCCTAACGGTATTACCCCGTTCGTGTAAATTGTGGGTGTGACAGATTGGTATCAGAGCCAATGGTTATAGCGAACTAAATTAAATTTGCATTTCATTTGCATTGCATTTAGACTATAGCCTGATGCCTTAGTTACACACACATAGATTATTAAGTTATACTTGCTACTGTTTATTTGCTTGGGCTTATTCCTGTGAGGGTTTACTACAGGGATGGCATCTTCTTCACGAGTTCTAGGTAAGAGACCTGCACGTTCTGAGTCTCCTACTCCACCTGTACCTGATAGAGGGTTTAAATGGCCTCGTCCCCCTTACCCTTCTAGAGAGATAGACTGGGATCAACCTTTTGCGGTACCTTCGCGCGATGCTCCACGTGACTGGAGTTACTATTCTGATTGTGTATACCGTATGATTCATAGGGAGCGTGTTCCATCCCCCCTACTACAGGACCTAGGACTAGGTCAGTGACTGCTTCTACTAAACCAATTCTTCCTTCACTTCGTATCCCGCTCGAGCAGATTGTTGCGGCTTTGGTTGCTTCACTGGATACCGAGCAACACCGCATCAGAGTGCTCACGGATGAGAACGCCACCTTACAAAAAGAGGTGCGTCAGCTACGCTTGCAGGTAGAGACACTCAAGGAGCGACTTTCAATGTCCATTAATGGGCATCATACCTTGACGGGTAATGTGATGGCACTCGCGGACCGCATGGTCGAGCAGGAACTTCACAGCGCAGGAACCGATGATCGAATGACTGGACTCGAGGCACAGCTAGCTGCACTTCAGATTGCGGATGATCCTGCATCCGAGGAAGACCCTGATGAGGATCCTGAAGAAGAGCCCGAGGAGCAGCATGATGACGAGCTAGAAGATAGTACGGGATCCGTTGATTCGCATTGATTCTCTAGCTCTTCTATTTCTTTTGTTCATAGACTTTCATTCTTTTTCACACCTAGATGGGAAGGGTTGTTTCCCATCCGACTGATGTTTTTTGGATTTTAGTATTTGATTTGATTGATTGCAGAGGTACTTACAATTTGTTTAATCAAAAATTATTATTTGAACTCATTAGTTGTGTGTGTACTAAATTCTTTTAATTACTTGTACTTAAATGAAGTAGATATTTTGCATATTACTTATTTTTGTATGTTGTGATTGTTAAGAATGTCTGGAAGTGGCCAAGGACGCGGACATGGTCGTGGCACCATTAACATGACCCCAGCCGAGCTGGCGGCTCTCATCAATCAGCACGTGGTTGATGCTCTAGCCAATCAGAACCCCAACCCGCAGGCCGCTCCGATCGGTAAGCAATACCAAAATTCATTCTTGATGTTAACGTTTCGTCAGTTTTGTTAAGCTGTAACATTCGTTTGAAATCCTAAAGTCCTGATTTAAATCTGTTACAGGTCAAGGGGTCTGTACATATAAGTCCTTTATGGACTGTAAACCCAATCCGTTCACTGGAGCGGAAGGAGCTGTGGGACTCCTACGTTGGTTTGAGAAACTCGAATCTGTATTCGAGATGTGTAACTGCCCGGTGGCAAATCGGGTTAAGTACGCCACCGACACTCTAGACGGTGCTGCATTGTCTTGGTGGAACACTCAAGTCCAGATGTTGGGTGTTGAAACTGCAAACCAGACAACCTGGAATGATTTCAAAACCTTGATGAAAGAGGAATACTGCCCCCGGGAAGAGGTGCAGAAACTAGAGGCTGAATTCTGGAACCTCAAGATGACAGGTTCCGAGATCGAGGCGTACACCACTCGATCTCACGAGCTTGCTACCTTATGCCCTAACATGATCAACCCTCCTTCTTTGAGAATTGAGAGGTATCTTCATGGACTGTCACCCGAGATTCAAGGTATGGTCACTGCTTCCAGACCAAACACCATACATGAGGCAATCAGACTGGCCCATAGGCTAACAGACCAGGAGGTTGCGCAGGGTAAACTACCCCCGCGCGGTTTTGCATCAACCACCTCTGATAGTAACAACAAGAGTAAGTGGGAGTCTGGCCCTAATAACAAGCTGAACAATTCTCAACAACAGCCACAACAGTCATGAAAGTTTGACAACTCTCGTTCATCCAATCAATCATCCTCTTCATCACAGCATGGTGGTGGCTACTCCGGGATGTTACCTAAGTGTAACAAATGCAACTACCACCACAATGGGCCTTGCAACAAGAACACGTGTGAAAGGTGTGGTAAGTTTGGCCATGCTGCTAAAGATTGCCGAGTGAACATTACAGCTAAACAGCCAACCCAGCAGAATGAACAAAGAGGCTGTTATGAGTGTGGTCAGACCGGGCACATCAAGAGGAACTGCCCAAAACTAAGGAAAAACAATGGCGGTGGTAATGGTGCTGATAACCGCAATGGCAATGGCAATGGAAACGGCAATGGCAATGGTAATGGTGGAGCCAAGGGAAGAGCCTTCGTCATTGGTTCAGGTGAGGCTCGTAATGACCCTTCTACTGTAACTGGTAAATTTCCTGTCAATGGTTGTTTTGCCTCTGCGCTATTTGATTCTGGTGCTGATAGGAGTTTCATTTCGCATAAGTTCAGTCGATTGCTAGATGTTAACTCTACAGTTTTAGACACGAACTATACAGTAGAAATAGCAGACGGTAAGATCATCGAGTCTTCTCATATATACAGGGGTTGTAAGATAAGTCTATCAGGGCACGATTTCGATATTGATCTTCTATCTATCACACTTGGTAGCTTTGATGTCATTGTTGGCATGGATTGGTTGTCTAGGAACCAAGCCGAAATCATTTGTTGTGAGAAACTCATCCGACTACCTCTGCCTGATGGAGAGATACTCACTGTGGAAGGCGACAAGAGTGGTGCTGTGGTTGGCATCATCTCATACATGAAGGCTCAAAAGTGTCTGAAGAAAGGGCATTCAGCGATTTTAGCCCTAGTTACTGAAAAGACTACTGAGGAGAGACGACTGGAGAACATTCCTGTTGTTAGAGATTTTCCTGAGGTATTCCCTGAGGACTTACCTGGCCTCCCTCCGCACAGACAGGTAGAGTTCCAGATTGAGTTAGCACCTGGAGCAGCTCCGATCGCTCGGGCGCCATACCGTTTGGCACCGAACGAACTACAAGAGTTGTCTAGGAAATTGCAGGAATTGCTAGACAAGGGATTTATACGTCCCAGCCTTCACCCTGGGGAGCTCCAGTGCTTTTTGTGAAAAAGAAAGATGGAACCTTCAGAATGTGTATTGACTATCGGAAGCTGAACAAGGTGACGATCAAGAATAGGTATCCACTCCCGCGCATTGATGACCTGTTTGACCAGTTGCAAGGATCAAGCTACTATTCCAAGATTGATCTGAGATCAGGTTATCATCAGCTACGGGTTCGGGAGGAAGACATCTCGAAAACGGCATTCCGGACTCGCTATGGGCACTATGAGTTCGCAGTAATGTCTTTTGGACTGACCAATGCCCCAGCAGTTTTCATGGACCTCATGAATCGTGTTTGCAAGCCTTATCTGGATAAGTTTGTCATTGTCTTTATCGATGACATACTAATCTACTCTCAGAATAAGGAAGATCATGAGAAACATTTGAGGATCATTTTGGATTTGTTAAAGAATGAACAACTGTATGCAAAGTTCTCAAAATGCGACTTTTGGATGCGGGAAGTGTAATTTCTTGGGCATGTGGTGAACGAAAAGGGAATCCATGTAGATCCTTCAAAGATTGAAGCAATCAAGGATTGGCCGGCACCGAAAACGCCTACTGAGGTACGCCAATTCCTTGGTTTGGCAGGCTATTACAGACGATTTATCGAGGGATTCTCAAAATTAGCTCAACCTTTGACTGCCCTAACCCACAAGGGAACCCTCTACAAATGGGGCAGCCAAGAGGAATCAGCATTTCAGACACTTAAAGACAAACTCTGCAGTGCGCCGATCCTAGCTTTACCAGAAGGAACTGATGACTTCGTTGTTTATTGTGATGCATCCATCTAGGGTTTGGGATGTGTACTGATGCAACACAACAATGTCATAGCTTATGCGTCTAGACAACTCAAGGTACATGAGAAGAACTACACTACGCATGATCTGGAACTAGGAGCTGTAGTGTTTGCCTTGAAGATCTGGAGGCACTACTTATATGGAACCAAGTGCACGATCTATACAGATCACAAGAGCCTCCAGCACATATATGATCAAAAAGAGCTGAATATGCGGCAACGACGATGGTTAGAATTGCTCAATGACTACGATTGCGACATCAAGTATCATCCGGGTAAGGCTAATGTGGTAGCCGACGCCCTCAGTCGAAAGGAAACTCCCAAACCTCGTCGGGTACGCGCGTTGCAAATGACCATCCATTCCGATCTGCCAGTGCAAATCAAGGCTGCCCAATCTGAGGCCTTGAAAGTCGAGAATCTGAAGGCAGAATCCATGCGAGGCATGGAGAAACAATTAGAGACCAAGGCTGATGGAATCCGTTATTTCATGGGACGGATCTACGTACCACAATATGGGAATTTACGAGAGCTAGTAATGGATGAAGCTCATAGGTCACATTACTCAATTCATCCGGGTTCAGACAAGATGTACCAAGATCTGAAGGAGTGTTACTGGTGGCCAAACATGAAAGCAGAGATTGCCACCTACGTAGGCAGATGTCTAACTTACTCTAAAGTTAAGGTGGAATACCAGAGACCATCCGGTTTACTTCAGCAACCGGAAATTCCAGTATGGAAATGGGAGCAGATCACGATGGACTTTGTCACAAAGTTGCCTAGGACTCCCAGCGGATGCGATACCATTTGGTTTTTAGTAGATCGCTTAACAAAATCCGCGCACTTTCTAGCAATCCGAGAGACTGACCGAATGGAGAAGTTGACACGAATTTATTTAAGAGAAATAGTCTCTCGGCATGGTGTGCCAATATCTATCATATCCGATCGTGACGCTCGGTTCACTTCTCATTTTTGGCAATCTTTGCAACGATCATTGGGAACGCGGTTAGACATGAGCACAGCGTATCATCCGCAAACCGATGGTCAGAGTGAGCGTACGATCCAGACACTGGAAGATATGTTGCGTGCCTGTGTGATTGACTTTGGTAGCAACTGGGAAACTCATTTACCATTGGTTGAGTTCTCCTACAATAACAGTTATCACACCTCAATCAAGGCCGCACCGTTTGAGGCATTGTATGGACGTAAGTGCCGATCACCTATTTGTTGGGCAGAAGTTGGAGAAAGCCAACTTACAGGTCCTGAGCTTGTGCATGAGACGACTGAGAAAATCGTGCAAATTCGTAATCGTATGGCAGCAGCACGTGACCGACAGAAGAGTTACGCTGATAAACGCCGTAAACCATTGGAATTTCAGATTGGTGACAAGGTACTTCTAAAAGTCTCACCTTGGAAAGGTGTAATATGCTTTGGAAGGCGTGGAAAACTAAACCCTAGATACGTTGGACCATTTGAGATTGTCAAACGGGTTGGTCCAGTAGCCTATCAGCTGAATTTACCTAAAGAGCTAAGTGGAATTCACAACGTGTTTCACGTGTCAAATCTGAGGAAGTGTCTATCTGATGAATCACTTGTCGTCCCGCTAGAGGAACTGGAAATTGATGAACAACTTCGTTTCAATGAAGAACCAGTTGAGATTATGGATCGAGAAGTCAAAACCCTAAAGCGTAGCAAGATTCCTATTGTGCGCATTAGGTGGAATTCAAAGCATGGACCAGAGTTTACCTGGGAACGCGAGGATCAAATGAAGAAGAAGTATCCGCAACTGTTCAAAGATCAGGCACCTACCTCTTAAGGTATCATTCTCACGATATCTTTTTCCATAAAATTTCAAGACGAAATTCCATTCAACAAGGGGATGATGTCATAACTCTCGCGAAACCTTACGTTCCTTTATTTTTACATTTCTTTGTTTAGGGTTTATCACAGAAGTTCCAGAGACCAAACCCTGCTTCATCTGTTTGTCGTTGTTAAAACATGGTGTTCTTCATAAACCTAATGTTCTATGTTCTAATTTTCGGGACGAAAATTCCTTCAACAAGGGGATGATGTGACATCCCGTATTTTCCAGGTTAACGTCATTCTTCGACACTTGATAATTATCTAATTTTATAGATTAAATGAAAAGAATTATCATAATAATTGTTACCAAAAGTTAACCTCATTTATATTAAAACTAATTCAACCTTAAATTGCAATTTACACTAAGTTAAGGGACCTCTTGTGCCCATTGCAAAAAGTTGAATTCTAATAAAACCAACCCCCGTCCCTTGCGCCTAGAACCGACTTCTTTTATCCTTCATTCATCGAACAACCCTAATTCACCCAAAAGTTCCGTGCCGTCGCTCATCTCCGCAAACCACCATTGCCATCAGTCGAACAACCATCTCCGGCGAGCACAACTTAGACGACTCACTCGGTTAATCGCAGCTCTCGTCTATCGGTACGTTCCTTAATTCCGTGCGATCGGTTACGTTGTTCGGTTATGGTTTCGGTTGATCTTGGTGGTATGATCTCGCTTTTCATGCGTATGTGTTCTTCTCGTGTGTGTGCTTTCTGCCGTATGAGCGCATGTGTTTGGTGCGTTTGTGTGCGGTGCCGGTTTCGGGTCGTTGCGTCTGTATATGTTTCAGCTGTACGTATGTGTTGTGTATGTTTATGGTTGCGCAGGGTGCAGAAGGTGTGTGTGCGGATTTAGCATGAATGTATACTCATATATATGTATATAGGCGGCTGTGCGATTAATTGTGTGTATGGGAGGCGCACGTGAATGTTCATAATTGGTGTGTGTGTGTGTGTAATTTGTGTGTTTCTGGGTTATGTATGGAATGCATGTATGTGTGTGTGCTCTTGTATGTGTTTTCTTTTATTTTATTCTGCCATATGTGTGTTCTATATGGTTGTCTTTTCTGTCGCATGTATGTATGTGTGTTGTCATGGTATGGGTGTTCCATGATGTATGGTATAGGTAATGTTAATGGAAATTGCATGTGTGTGTGTCAGTTCCACGTGTGGGTGTATTGATTCATATATAGAATCATCATGTGAGATATTTGCTATCTAACACAATTGAGTTTATGTGTTAAAATAAATGGTATATATATATGTGTTCTAAACGTATTTTCATTTGGGGTGAAAGAAACATGTGTTCTAAACGTATTTTCATTTGATCAGTATTACTGTAATATCACTTGTTTACTAGTGTTGTATTAACTTAAGTCCTCACTTTCGAACCGTTAATGTATGTATTTTAGCGAGGTAATTCTGAGTAGATCTACTGGGTTTGACAAACCCCACCCGGGCTAGTCGCGCTAGCACAACGGTACGTCAAACGGGTGTTTAATTGACCTAATTTCAGTTGCTGTGACCTGGTGTTCACAGCCGAGGCCTTCCTTTACATTGTCAGCTTCGGTTGCGAACTTCATACACTTAGTAACTTGTTGAGTAGACTAGCTATTTACTGATATTACTTTGTTTACTGTATCAGTTTACTATTATGTTCTGTTTATCAAAACCTGTGAACTCACCAACTTTGTGTTGACACTTTAGCATGTTTCTTTCAGGTTCTTAAATCGAGCACGACTAGGATCATCAATTCATATCATTCGTCATTTATTGGGTCAACAAAGAACAATTGCATTTTTCTTCACATTAAACTTATCTGGTTTTGTGCGTGTTTGCGCCGTTTGAATGATGAATTTATACGCTTCCGCATTACTTTCATGTTTCATTTTTAACTTTGACTTGGGAAATTTTAATTTAAAATGAGCAATTATATTTTGTAATTGTTGCGTCGTTTGGTGTAACTAATGGCTGAGATCCTGGTATGTCACGCGCCTAACGGTATTACCCCGTTCGTGTAAATTGAGGGTGTGACAACTGTGATGCATCACATCAAGGTTACGGATGTGTTTTAATGCAACGAGACAAGGTAATTGCATATGCATCAAGACAACTCAGAGGAAGTGAGAAAAATTATACAACCCATGATTTGGAAGTAGGAGCTGTAGTATTTGCACTTAAGATTTGAAGGCATTATTTATATGGAACCAAGTGCATAATTTATACAGACCATAAGAGTTTGCAACATATATTTGATCAAAAGATGTTGAATATGAGACAGAGAAGGTGGGTAGAATTATTAAGTGATTATGATTGTGAGATTAAATATCATCCAGGAAAAGCAAATGTAGTGGCTGATGCTTTAAGCAGGAAGGAGAGAACCAAGCCATTACGAATCCGTGCCATGAGAATGGAATTACGCTCGAATTTATTAAATCAAATTCGAGAAGCCCAACAAAAAGATGAAGTAAGAATAGTGATAGGGCAGTATAAAGACCTAGAAGCTATGTCAGATGGAATTCTGAGATTTGGAGGAAGAATTTGGATTCCTAATGATGATCTGCTTAGGGAAACCATTCTAAGGGAAGCGCATAAGTCTAAATATTCAGTACATCCAGGAAATAATAAGATGTATAAAGATTTAAGAAACCAATATTGGTGGCCAGGAATGAAGAAATCTGTTGCAGAATTCGTAGAAAAATGTGATATATGTTCTAGGGTAAAGGCTGAATATCAAAAACCTTCAGGATATTTGCAACAACCAGAAATTCCCGAATAGAAATGGGACCAGATTACCATGGATTTTGTAACCAAATTACCCAGGACTGCAAGTGGGTATGACATAATATGGGTTATAGTAGACAGACTGACTAAATCAGCTCACTTCTTGCCAATTAGAGAAGATTATAAGATGGAGAAATTAGCAAGGATCTACATGAAGGAAATTGTGTCTAGACATGGAATACCAATTTCAATTATATCAGACAGAGACAGTCGATTTATTTTAAGGTTTTGGCAGACTTTACACAAAGCTTTAGGAACTCAAATAAACTTAAGTACGGCATATCACCCACAAACAGATGGACAAAGTGAGAAAACAATTCAAACGTTGGAAGATATGTTGCGGGCTTGTGCATTAGATTTTGGTGGTAACTGGGATATACACTTACCTTTGATAGAATTTTCCTATAACAATAGCTATCATGCCAGCATATGAGCAGCTCCATTTGAAGCTTTATATGGAAGGAAGTGTAGGTCACCTTTATGTTGGAATGAGGTAGGAGATAGGCAACTTACAGGCCCAGAACTCATACAGGAGACAACTGATAAAATTAGTGAAATTCAGAATAGGTTAAAAGCAGCACGTGATAGGCAGAAAAGTTATGCTGATAAAAGAAGAAAACCTTTAGAATTTCAAATAGGAGATAGGGTATATTTGAAGGTGTCTCCATCAAATGGAATCATTAGGTTTGGAAAAAGAAATAAGCTGAACCCTAGGTATGTTGGCCCTTTTGAGATAATAGATAGGATTGGTCCTGTAGCTTATAAGCTAGATTTACCACATGAATTAATCGAAGTACATAACACCTTTCACGTATCTAACTTGAAGAAATGTCTGACTGACGAGACATTAAGAGTTCCATTACAAGAAATTAAGGTAGATAAGAAACTTCATTTTGTAGAAGAACCAATGGAAGTCATGGACAGAGGAGTGAAAAGTTTGAGGAGAAGTAAGATTCCAATCTTAAAGGTTAGATGCAATTCAAAAAGAGGACCTGAATTTACATGGGAAAGGGAAGATGAGATCAAAAGAAAATATCCTTCTCTATTTGAGGTTAAAATGAACGAAAAGGGCAATCACAGAGATAAACCCTCCGGATCATCTGATGGTAACAGCAAGTGAATTTCGGGACGAAATTCTTTTTACGGGGGACAATGTGACAACCCTAAAACAAAGATTAGGTAATCTAATATTTCTCATAAGTTAACAGTATATGTTTATATTTTATAGGAATAATTAAGGTAATTTTATTTGATTATATGAGTTTTTTTGTATGATTAATTGATCATCCATGCATGAAAGTTTACGTGTGCATGCAATTCCTATATGTGAATTTTGTGATTATTGTATTTTTATGTCTAATTACCAAATTGCAAGATTATGTGACTAGTTACTTGAATTATAAATATCTTTCATTTACATGAAATAAAAATCGAAACTTAACCAACCATACTAAGTTAAACATTAAAGAACCTTGTATCAAAACTAAATCTAATTAAACCCAAACACCTAAACACTAACTTAGACACAACCTTAACCATAATCTCGGCTCATTAGAACACTACTCAACCCGATTAAGCACCTAAGTCTTTGTTTAAGCCTAGCTTAATGACTAAGAAGGTCATTAGCACTACAACTTGACACCTAGCCAATCCTTACACAAATCATCACCCCAAACCGCCACCTTGCACCACTATGACACTAATCACCCTTAGAGTTTGCCATCTCATCCTAATAAACTAACTAAGCAATCCTATAACCCACACCTCACCACTTTAAACTTAGAACTAATGATGAGTTCTCCACCTTCATCCCCACCTCTCTGCCGAATGGAGCCACAACCGCCACCACCACCTCTCGACCTCTCTCCCACCCCCTCTCCCGCTCTCGGTTCTCAATTCACCTCCATCATCACCCTATTACTTTTGGTTTTCACACTATACAACCAACACCACCACCTCTTCTTCAACAATTGATTCTCACCTCAAGAACAACATGGAACAAGTTGTTTCCCATTAGTTGTGATCAACCATCCAAGATTCAAGAACTCTCTCATCAAGTGGACTTTCAAGGATCAAGCTAGTAACCTCCTTAGTTTTCTTCATCATCAAACAAGGTTTGATTCTCAAATCTACAAACTAACAAGTTAGGAAGTGTATATGTGTTTAACTAACACATATAACCAACCCTTTAAAGTTAAACCATCAAGGTTATTCACAAAAACTCATGAACACATGATTTTCATCAAAAATCAGTAAGAAAAGGATTCAAAAATAGAAAGTTTGAAGGTTTTATGGAAACCAAGGATTTAAACCAAAAATACAAGAATTAAAGGGTTGAAACATTGATACTCATGATAAATTAGATTAAATACCTATATGTTTGTGATTGTGGGAATAAAATTAGGAATCTGTTGAGAAATATTAGAAATAGTAAACTGTAAATTTTGGTATAATAAAATTGGGTAGATTAATTTATATAATTAATTCAAGAAAATGAAAGAAAAATTCTAAAGAGAAGCTCCGAATCCGATTAAAATCTGGAAAAATTATATAATAATCCTTGAATTTTTTAGGAATTATTGAATAAATTTCATGACTTAATTCATATATATGATCGAGTTTTATATTTTAGAACATTCTGTAAATAGAAAATCAAAAGAAATATCAAAACAGTGAGATAAATTATGAAAACTTTACATAAATTATGAAATTAAGAATAGAACAGTTTCTATGAATTTCTGAATTTTTAGTGATGTTTTACTATTTCTGCCAATTTATATGAAAATTGTGAAAATTCTAGGAATTTGCCTGTTATGAGTTATTAATCTGGAATTTTATGAGATAATATAAATTTTAGAATGATTAGACTTGTAAATTTTGGTGATTTTTGAATAATAGAAACTATCAAATTAGAATTTTTACAATTAGACTTGTAAATTATGATTTAAATGCTGAAAATTTTAAATAAATTAGATTTATTCTAACAAATAATTATTTTATAGGAATTGTTTGATTTATTGGCTGGAACTAAGGTGAGTAACATAGCCCCTTTTTGATTTATAATTTTTTAGAAAAAAAACATACTGTTTGTGTTGAATTCAATGCGTTTTTGAGAAATTTTAGATTTGTTACTGTCATATTGACACAACTATTAATTCGGATGAGCAACCGTCAAATAATATAGGTAGCGCTACTTAGGAAATGTCAACCAGCACATGCTGATATGAGGGCAACGGTGTTATATTATTTGATTATGTGATTTGTATTTGACAGTTATGAATCACTTGACATATGCGTGTAGGTTTGGTTGTGAGTTTGATTATATTGCATCAATTCAAAATAATTTATATTGATTAAACCTATGTTCTCACCAACTATTTGTTGACTGTTTTGAGTTTGCTTTTTCAGGTCAGCAAAATGTATTATAATCTCGTGTATTCCTTCAACATGTATAGTGATCGGCACGACTACCTAGGGAAGCTGTGTATATGGTTAACTATTGACTTGTTTGACTTCAGCCTTTACATGAACGTTCACGTTCACTACTAGCTGAAGATATGTGATGTGTTGAAGATATGTTTTGGTTAGGATTACAAATGTATAAGTCTAGAACGTTAGACTAAATTTTGTATCATGTAATCCTATAAACTAATGAAATTAATATTTAGTTATTGCTGTGATTTATATGTTGTGATAATCAATGTGTTTTGAGCTAACGAGTCACACCCAAGCATTTCACGCTTTCTCCGGGATGTGACAGGTCAAAAAGACCTAATTGGTTGTAATCCTTGTAGTCTAGTCCTTAATGCCCATCCAAGTTTTTATTTTAGTAATACCTTAATTCATTTATTATTATAGTCCATTGTCCAACTTTAAGTCCCAATCACGATTCATTTTAGTTTTCATATCCTTAACATGTTCCATTGTCATTGATATTCCAAATGTACGTTTATTAATTCAAGTTTGTTAACATATGAAACCTATACGTTCTTATACTTTAATACCTTAGAATCCATCTTTGGACCTAACTTTTAACTTATTTTAGTTAATTAGCCCCAGGTCTTAATATTTAAGTTTAGTAAAAATATTTCAGCTTGTAGAGCTGATCGCGCACCAGTTTTGCATAGACTGTTTGGAGGTCAAAACGGTAACGAAAAATTGCGTAACAAGAACCGTTTGAAAGATAAGACCATAAACTAACTTCCAGAAAACAAATCACCTCAAATGAGTGAATTTTGAGGGAGATATGACTCAACGAATACCGCCCAACATTCTACTCGAATTAAACAGCTTTGACCTTTCATTGTGTTTATTACGTTTGGAGGACCAGACGAAATCAAAAAGACACGAGACCACTTGGGTTAGTTAGAGGACTCACTGAACTTGACTTTAGACATAAATTTTGACCAATTTGAACTTGATATGTCTGAGTTATGACCTGTACAAAACGTCCATGTTTTCTGACAGCAATCTGTTCAAATCCCAATCTTGTCCATTGTACCCCAAATCTATCCTATTCGCGTTCGATCAATACATTATAATTTCTTAATGTTTTTATGATAAATTTTTGTTTTCAATTATCCATAAGGACCAGATTACTATAGATTACAATCCAATCAAACCAACATCAAAAAATAATCCTAAAACTAGGGTTTTCCGTCTTGATAATGATCCAATCCTCACACATGCAATTCCTTCATGACCCGAACAACATAATTGAGAGAAGGTGAACATTAGATGATGATTTTGATGATTCTTGATGAATAACAACAAGAACATGAACAAACAAAGATAAAATCATCAAAATAAATAGTTTTCTTTACCGAATAAGATGTAGATGATCAACTCTTGTATAAAAATCTATCTTGAATGATAGAATATCATCAAAATCAAAGGAATAGAAGATGATTTTGATCGATTGGAATGAATAACAAGAAGATGATGGATGGTGACGGCTAGGGTTTCACTAGAAAGCATTCTTGAAGAAAATTTTGTAAAAAAATGAAAGGAAAACAAGGGGGGAGGCCCTTTTTATGTGGAGCCTTGGCCGAATAGGGCTTGCCCTTGGCCTACCCCGTACTTTTCTGTCTCGTCTAGACCCACGTGTCGTCCAAATTTCACGTCGTTAAACTCTACGCGTTAATACGATTCCAACGGACTATTATATGCTATATAAATTATTTGATTTATATATTTTAAATTAAATTATGTCTATTTAGTAGGCTTTAGGCAAAGTCCACATGTTTGACTTTTGTTGAGTTCTTAACATAAATTTTAATATTTTACGTTTTGTCATACCATGATCGAGGTCAAACCACATAGTTATCATACTATAATTAGACAAGTGACCCTGTCACCCATCTTAGGCTCATTAGAACATATTAAGCTCATAATACATTGCTCTAGAAATTAGCATGCCCAAACGCGTCTAATGTACTATACTCAGAACAAGCCCACATTAGGTCAACTTTCAAGTCAAAGACCACATTACGACCAAGCGAAAGTCAAAGAGTCAAAGTTAAAAAGTCAAAGTCAAAGGTCAATGCACCTATTTAGGTGACGGTTGTCACAACTACAATCTCAATACCATCTTATCTTGATGAACAAACCAAATAACAAATTGAAGCCCTACTCCCCTTTACAACTTGACACCATCAACCGTTCACCACTATAATATCTTTTTAAACCCCCTCTTCATCTCGATATCATCATTTAGATCAAGGGTTTCGATAAGATTCCACTCAGATCCAGGTTCTAGGGTTACGAAGGGGTGTGTTCTAGGGTTTGGCGAAGATGGTGGTGCTAAACAATGTTGAATATAACAGGGTTGATTCTAGGGTTGCGAGGGTAAGATATTGTAGGTAATTATAAATTCATTTTGTAGCAGAAATCATAAAGTTCTCGATAAAACAACTAAGGTATGTGAAATTCTATTATGTAATAGGTTTTGACACAAAATTCGAACATATATTGTCATTGAATCATGATTAGTGGTTAGAGCTTCAAACGATTACAATTATGCTTTGAATTGACTCACTACAATTATACTTTGGATCGATTAAAAACCTCATCCCTTATGTTTGTTTAATATTATATGTTTCAAGATGATGGTGGCGATGAAAGAAGAGGATGATGATGATGAGTTAAGGAGGGTGGTAGTGGTAGATGATGATGGTGGTCGATTATAATCTAGCTTACATGGTGGAAACAAGGGGGAGTTTGTTTTTTTATGATATTTGATTATTTATTAGAGGGGGTATTTTTGTTATTTTCGAAAAACTAACATTATAACTTACACTTTGTTAGTGTTGGGGACTTACAAGTATATGTAACATGTAAAGTTTAGGTCTTGACCTTTATTTTCCTAAATTAGGAACCAGAGGTGTAATTCGTGCATACCTAAAAGACTATTATGTAATTAACTTTTATCTTTATCATAATTTAGAATATAGGCTCATAGCCTTGAAGTTTGTGATTGTTTCTATAAACATGATATCAGTTCAATGCAAGTACAAAGTTCTAGTTAGGGATAAAATAGATGTTAAGGATAATAGGAATTATTTTTTGTAATAATTTGCATTATACTCTTATTAATAATTCATTGATTATACTCAGTACCCTAGAAGGTTTTCATTACTTTACAAATATGTTTTTACTTTATTTTTTTGAATCATAACTTACTTAATAATGACCCACTTCAAATCAAGCTCTTTATGATTAACAGTTGTTAACCGTTACTCTATTACCCAATTTGTCCTTACATCACTACAACAACATGAAACTATCACAACTCTTGTAATATGTTATACTAGCTTTAATAAACCCGTGTATTACACGGGTTGAATAAATAAAATATTAATATAATAAATTTATTAATTATAAAATAATATTATAAGATATGATATGACTGAAATAATAAAACCAGTGATATTAACTTTTTAACATTTTGTTTTTACAACTTTTTTTTTAAATAAACATTTTGTTTTAAAACAAACCGTATAAAAATGTCATTTTTAAAAATTTTCTTATTACAACTCCCAAATTTAATTATTTTTTGTTTTTAAAAAATTGACTTTTTAAAAATATCAATTTATTAGAAATAACCTTAATAAATAGATTTATTTCTTAATTTATTAAATATAAAAAAGTATTAAAATAATATTATTAGTAATTAAGGTAATTATTTAATAGGAGAGAGATGCGGGAAAATTTCTCTCAGAATGATTGTGGTGCTGACACGTGGCACCCTCATTTACTCTTTTATTAGAGTAGAAGGATTAGAGCTTGAAAAAAATTACATTAGGCTTTGAAAATATTACATTATCCTAAAATATTTTTTTTATCAAGGTCTACATACAAGTAAAATTGCATTATATGTAAAACTAGGTTATATCCCAGTATATTACACGGGTTGAATAACAAAAATATTAAATATTTATTGATGATGAGTAAAAATTATAAAACGTTATTTTAAGATAACATATGATTAAATTTACGTATGGTTAAGTATTTTGATTTTTTTATTATTTTTAAAACTTTCGTTTTAAAAAATTGCTTTGAAATTTTTTTATTATTTTATCAGTATTTTGTTGTTTAAAAACACTGGATTTGTTTTAAATAAATGTTCTTTTACAAAACTTTTTTTTATAAAAAGATTGAATTTAAATATTTCATAATTTAAAAAAGCTTTATTTTTTAGAAAATCATAGTTTTATAAAATTTTATTTTTGAAAAAATATAATTTTTAATCAAAATACTTAGTTTTTATTTAATAAAAAAATATTTAAAAAATTATTAAATCAAGAACTTGAATTTATAATAGAGAGAGAAAGAGAAATATTTGGAAATTAGTTACTTGACTTTTAAAAAATAAAATAAACAGTTTAGGCGGGAAAATAATTGGGAGAAGCATTGTGGGAATGCCATGTGTCCTATATTGTAAAGGATTATTAGTATAGATAATATTTTTGTTAGATAATATAACTTTTTTTGTTAGAAAATGCAAACTTATACGAGAGACTGCTACTAAAAGCTTGCATTAATCTTGTTTTTATTGTAGTAAGTGTAGTAGAAAAAAATTCAAGAAAAGAACTATTTTATCATTGTATTGTATTTTTGATATACACTAAACATCATGTTGATAAATAGTGACTCCCAGCTACTTGACCGTTCGGGTTGGTTAATTATTTTTAGAGAAAATTATTATCTTTAAATATTTGTGTTTTTTGTTTCAGTGTGTTTAACGTTTGTGATGACTATCGAATATGTAGTGATTATGTTTTTGCACATGGATGTTTCATGTTCGACTATGGGTGTTTAGCAAATCGAATTCGAGTTAACTGAATAAAATAAATCGAACATTGAAATTTTCAAACATGGTTTGAATTTGATTCGATTCGAAAAAATAAGACAAATTCAAAATTTTCAAATAGAATTGAATTCGATTCGTATTCGAAAAAGTTCAAATTCAAATCGAATTCGAATTCAATTTTGTTGGATTCGTATTTAAGAATAAGCATAATTAATCTAGTAATATTTTCAAATTTTATTCGAAAGATCCAATTTTAAATTATCAAAATAACATAACAACCATAGCATATAAAATATTCCAAAAGTTTCAAATAAGGAAAAGACACCATTAAGATTTTTAAAATTTTAAATTATATATTTTTTGAACTTTTAATTGTTAATTTCTCATATATATTTGTAAATTTAATATATAAAACAAATAAGTGTAATTGTCTATATTTTAAAATTGAATTTCGAATCGAAAATCAGTAGTTAGCAATTCGGTTCGAATTCAATAATTAAACTTCAAATATAATCGAATTAGAATTTCAAAATCTAAATTGAATTTCAAATTTCTGAAAATCTGTAGCGAACATTAAACACCCCAAGGTTCGACCCTTTTAGGCCAATTTATTTTTGGGCGGGGTCTTCTTTTTGTGTTATATATATACCACACTTCATGATTTATGTTTTTTTAATTAATATATTATAAATAATACACTATAAATGTTAAACAAAATATTCAAAATTTTCTTAGGCAAAATAGATTGATTTGAAATACATCCACTTTGTGTGCATTTAATGATGGAAATATCATTTGTGTTTTTAAGGGAAGTAGCAAGGAGACAAAATGATAAGGAAAGTGGTCCATTTGTTTGATCACTTTTTGGCTAAAGTGATAAAAAAGTCGGTGATTTAGCCTGTTGTCTCTTTCAAAATTGGATAGAGGACATCTCAATTATGCTTGTCTATTTCTTTCTAACCATGGTTAGGTTGTAGCACCAAGACCCGTTTGGAAAAACAATTTCATTGATTCCTCTAAACCTTTTAAATAATAAACAAGAAATTAAATTCTACTCTTAGACTTTGATAATTACTTTTTATATTATTAATTACAAAAGAACATTAGCGTTTAATCTCTCTTTTTCTATAAACGATTTTGTACACCATCCCATAATATTATTCTCCCCTTAGAAAAGGATATAATGCATACAAAACCTTAGCTTCGCGGACTTTCCGAGGTATAGCCTTCCCCACGACATTAGTGGCTTAGCTCTTCGCGTTTCCCACAGACTTTTTTTACAAGAAGAGAATAGGGGGCGGTACGGAAGATTGGTTTGCTCCGCAAAGCTTAGATTTTTTTAATGGGAGTAGACGAGATGTCGCATCTGCACTCGACTAGACTCATGCTCTGCTCGTTAAACTTAACAAAATTTGAGATTAAGTTTAGCTTGTTTTGAGCTTTATGCATAAAGCTCGACCCCCTTGTGAATAATTTTATAAGTTCAGGTTTGACGTAGACCTGTTTTATATAGGGTTATTGTATTTTAATAATCTCAATTTCTATTTATTAGCCAGGATTAATTACAATGCAGGAAATGTTTACAGACACTACCAACTTTAAACTTATTTTCCTCCATCGATCATTTACTAACTGAGAGTTAACCGCCGTTAGTTTTTTGATAATGTGAACTGTTTATATGGCCAAAACACTAAGAAAAAAGTTGAAATCAATCATCTGGTCTGCTAATCTGAAACTTTTGCACCCTAAAACTCATCAATCTTCACCTTTTGATCTGAACCGCTTAACTCATTGGAGGTATATTTCAGGTTACGTTGGAGTCTAGACACTGAAAAACAGACTTGATGGAGGCTAGGCGGCGGCACAGTTAAAAAATAACTCAATGTTGGCCCCATTTTATCAAAAAAGAAAAAAAAAGCTAACGTAGGTTAACTTTCAGTTAGTAATAGATCGTTGGAGGAAAATAAGTTAAAAGTTGGAAGTGTTTGCAAATATTTTCTAACTTGTGATTAATCTCGACCAATAAATAAAATTTGAAATTATTAAAATCCGATAACCCTAAAAAAATTGACAAAAGAGTTAATTACGCAAATGGTCCATGTGGTTTATCGAAAATAACAGGTTTGGGTATTAAGGGTTTTTTGTAACAGGTTGGGGTATTATGTTTTCAATTTTATAACAAGAATGGGTACTAAGACTAACAGTAGTTAAGTTTTCTGTTAAATTTCAATAAAATGACTAAAATGCCCTTTAAGGGACTACA
This sequence comes from Flaveria robusta, assembly GCA_025506415.1. Classification (NCBI taxonomy): domain Eukaryota; kingdom Viridiplantae; phylum Streptophyta; class Magnoliopsida; order Asterales; family Asteraceae; genus Flaveria; species Flaveria robusta. The sequence continues at coordinate 16,534,476 of CM046461.1, read as the reverse complement.
TTTGTAATTTTATATATTCTTTTATCTGGGGACCATTTGTGTAATTACCAATAACTTAAAAAACCCAACCCCCACCCACATCGGTGTTACCCACCATAGCTACCGCCCACCACCACCGTTGTTACCGACCATAGGTACCGCCCTACCACCACCCAATATCAAGCACCCAACTCCCCCTCCCCAAATGTACCTACAAAATCTCTTCAATTCACATCCCTTCATCTAATTCACTTCACATCTTCTGCATCTAATATCCCTTAACAACTGTCCTTCTCCGACCACGCCACCACCGCCATTAAACCACTGTCGCCACCCCACCATCAACTTGGTTGTACCTTTCCTTCTCCGACCACGCCACCACAACCAGATCCAAACACATCGTTGGTTCCCCCCACCTCCCATGATTTGTTTAAAACCCTAAAACCCAAATTAAACATTACCTAAGTAGAAATTCTTGATTAAAGGCTTGTTGGCAGCAGTGGTTGTTTTGGGGAAACGAATCGGTGGTGAATAGTGCCATGGTGGTGATGATAGATAATGATGATGGTGAGATGGTGCTGATGATGAGATGATGAGATGATGACAGTGGTGAGATGGTGCTAACGGAGGGGCTGGCGGTGGTGCCCGACGGTGGTGTCTGGCGGAGGTGGCCGGCGATGGGGCCCAACGGTGGGGGCTGGCGGTGGTTGCCGGCGATAGGGCTCGAAGGTGGGGACTAGTGGTGGTGGTGAAATGTGTGTGTGTGTGTATATATATATATAGCAAATTACAAAAACACTCCCTTATATATATTGAATGACACAAACAGTCCCTTAAGTTATATTAGTAATCCTTGTGAAGTGAAAATACGAAAATACCCTTAGGTTTAACAGAAAAGTTAACGTCTGTTAGTATTAATATCTTAACTCGTTACAATTTGAAAACACAATGCCCCAACTTGTTACAAAAAACCTTTAGTACCCAAACCTGTTATTTTCGATAAACCACAGGGACCATTTGCGTAATTAACTCTTGACAAAACTTAAACACAACTTAAAGAGAAAATGAAAGAAAAATATAATTATTTTGAATGATTTGATATTTTTAAGGGATGTGGTGAGTAGTCGGGGATGGGGCGACTTTAGCGTGTTCAAATGTCCATTGCAAGAGCTAACTATAACAAATCTAATCTTAATCCTAGATGATTGGTTTAATGTTAATCAACAATCATTTGCTCTCAAAGATGTCTTGAGCTCGATCATGAAAACCGTCGTTAATATCGAATGCCTAATGTGTATGTACGTATGTATGTATATTAATATTATATAATATTAAAAATATATATTGGATTTAAAATAAATAGTTGTAATAGGAAAAATCAAAACAATCATTTTGACACTTTTTATAAACACGTAGTTGCGTGTGGGTCAAATGGCAATATAAAGGAACACATTTAAAAATCTTATTGGGAAAAGAAGATTGTCTCGTCATTTTCCGATTTTTAGCTCAAATCTGTGTCAATTTTGGTTGTGGGTTAGGGACTGTTTGATTACACTGACTCAGCAAGATCTGACTGAGTCAGAAGCTGACCCAGTTAGAAGTTCTGACTGAATCTGCATCTGACTGAAACTTGGCTGTTTGATTCAGTATCTGACTGACTCTGCTGAATGATAAAAATATATAATTTAATTTATATATTTCTAAAATTCATACATTGTTAAAAATAAAAAAAAAGCCAAATAAATGATTAATAACTAAACCTACCAATTAACTTCAACAAATAAAACATTCACGACTCTACCATCACCAAAAACGAGTAAAATCCTCAACAAAAACCAAACAAATCATACCGTCATTCCGTCGTTTAAACACTTAACGCTCCATCTGAAAATCACAGTTCTTCGTCCCGAGGTGGACTTCAGCCGACAACATCATCTGCACATCGGCCTCTTTTGTCGACAAAGGTTTCGGTTGCGCCATTGTTGCAGCTCCGATCGGCGGTGGTTTGCTGGGATGCGACCGAGGAGGGGGTAGCGCAGGTGGGGGGATCGGCCGAGGAGATGGGATGCGACGGGCGAAGGGGAGACGGCCGAACCGGGGTCGCGCAGGGGAGTTCGGCAGAGGGGCAGCGCCCCTTTTCCGGGTCAGCAAGTTTTAATTTAGGGTCTGGGTCAGCACCCACGGACCCGGTCAGACCACAACACAGCCAAATCAAACACGCTGACCGGCTGACCGAGTCAGCCAGTCAGCCGGGTCAGCCGGGTCAGCCGGGTCAGCCAAAATCAAACAGCCCCTAAATATGGCATAACAATAATTTTTGATTACCTAAGGGGCTGTTTGATTACACTGACTCAGTAAGATCTGACTGAGTCAGAAGCTGACCCAGTTAAAAGTTCTGACTGGGTATGCATCTGACTGAAATTTGGCTGTTTGATTCAGTATCTGACTAGAACCAAGTAACAAAACCCACCGGAGTCACACCACCGGTCGTAACCACCACACCACCACTGTCACCGTACACATTCCGACCACCACGGCAATCCACCGCCCTTCGCCACCGTCGTCCGCCGAACCACCACTGCCACAGTCGTCCGCTGAAGTCGGAACCACCACACCACACCGTTCGCCGCTTCCCACACCACACCACACCCTTCGCCACCGTTCGCCACAGTCGGAACCACCGCACCCCACCACAGGAGTCACACCACCGGTCGGAACCACCACACCACCACCACAACCACCACTGTCACCGTACATATTCCGACCACACCACAAAACCGACTAAGAGTCGAAGCCGAAGGCGAAGGCGGTGCGGGTCTGCGGGTCGCGAGGGAACCATCACACCACACCGTTCGCCGCTGCGGGTCGCGAGACAGAAGCCGAAGGCGAAGGAGGTGCCCGGTCAGCTGCGGGTCTGCGGGTCGCGAGGGGGCAGCGGCCTGCGAGTCAGCCGGGCAGCTTCTTTTTTTTCTAGGTTTGGGTCAGCAATGGAGACCCGGTCAGCTAGCCCCGAAGCCGAAATCAAACGGGCTGACCCGCTGACCGAGTCAGCCGGGTCAGCCCGGTCAGCCGAAAACAAACAGCCCCTTAGTGTTATCACCTGATTGGTGGCTTTGCTGTAAAATGTATATTTTTAATGATAATATTAGTATATGTCAATTTCAAGATTAAAACGTGACATTTATGAACGTCTCTTGATTAAGCTACACTTTCATGTGATTATTATAATGGTTGAATAGTTACATTATAGAATCCAATTAAACAACCATTTTAAAATAAACAGAGAGAAAAGTTTCGAGTTCAATTCCCACTTATGATAAAAAAATAAAATAAAATAAAGTTGGATCCAGGTTAGATTAGTAAGTTTTCTGATTTAAAACGATTTTTTTTATGGGTGGTCTAAGATTCGGGACGAATAGATACGGACTGATACACAAGCTTTCCTTCAGTAATGTGTTAGCCTAATGTTTAAGGTTTCGTACTTGAGTAATGAATATAATTAGTCAGTAGCTCATTAGGGATTCAATTAGTCAATTAAAAAAATTAGACAACTATTTGAGTAATATGATATATTAAAATTATCATATTTGTAAATTTCCATGTTAATAATAAGTAATAACAAAAAGTTGGAATAGAAAAAAGTGTTATAAAAGAAAACGTGATTTATTATCTTTGGAGAAAGCAAAGTGTTGATTTGGTGTTGGGTGGCATTTGACTGTTAACTTCAAACAGTACGTTGTCGGTACAAGAACGTCAACCACACGTTCGAGTGATCCTTAAACTTCCATGTACGGCCTTTCTTCCGTATCTTCTACCACAATTTTAAAATCATTTTATATATATTTTAAAGTGTATTTGGTATTATATCCTCATAGTAAAATCGTCTATTTCTTGATAAAAGTTTGTATGAATGTTTAATTCCTATAAAATACATACATGATAAATTTAAGAATAGAGTAGAGTGTGTATGATAGTGGGTCAAAGAAAATTCTATTATATCATTTATTATAGAATTATCTATAATGATTATTCTTGTGTTATATTTAATTGGTATTACAAGTTATCATTTTATATATATTTTAAAGTGTATTTGGTATTATATCCTCTTAGTAAAATAGTCTATTTCTTGATAAAAGTTTGTATGAATGTTTAAATCCTATAAAATACATACGTGATAAATTTAAGAATAGAGTAGAGTGTGTATGATAGTCGGTCAAAGAAAATTTTATTATATCATTTATTATAGAATTATATATAATGATTATTCTTGCGTTATATTTAATTGGTATTACAAGTTTGGTCTCTGATTTCAAAAAATACACGTTTAATATTTTTGTGGTGTTCAATCATCTGTAATATGGTAGTGGATGGATATTAAATTTTTATGTTAAATGAGTATGAAGTAAATATAACTAGTGTGATTTATCAAGTCATTTAACGTGCCTAATGTAACAATGAGAAAGGATGGCAATGAGATGGCTTTGGGACGGGTTTAGGTAATCTCATATCTCAAAAAAGGTAATCCCATATCCATACATGATTATCAAAGTCTAACCAAATATTTAAATTTTTTTTAAATAATAATTTAAAGCAAAGTTAGAGACTTTTATGTTTAAAATAGTGAATTAAGACAATTATTTTAATTTAAATTACACTTATATAACTTTGATTAATTGTGTGATGTTATTAAAGATATAAGTTAAAATAGTTATCTTAATGTTTATTAACACTAGCCAGTGCGGAGTTATCGTAAACCAGCTTCGTAGTAACAAGAAAAGTTGCATTGAGTCACTTACAACACAACCATCAAGCCTTTAGTGATGTAGGTAATAATTATATACCCTTTTAACAAACAATTTTTGTAAACATAACTTAATGTTAGAAAAAGAATTGATCAAGTTTCTTTTCAACATACTATTAATTTTAAAAAACCATAACACTTACTGTAAATTTATCAAACTAATAAAAAAGATCCCGCAAATTATCAGAAAGTTAAGATAATATGATTTCTAATAACCACTAGTTCATCAACAATAGATTTATTCTGAAGACCAGTTTCGCGAACAAAAGTTAGTTCATATATTTTTCAACATTGTATGACATTGACAATTACAAATCATAAGTTTATAACTTTTCATTCACAATGTAGATGCTACCTATCAAAAATTTATCCAATATTACCATAACATTAACATAACATCGATCACACTATTAGTTCATCAAAAATCACATAAGTTTTGTTAAATTAGGATGATAATGAAAGTTTAGCTCACATGTAGAGGCAACCTAAAATCAACCAGGGCCTCGGTACTTGTAAATGGCTCTTTGACTTGGGAGTTTCAATGCTTCAGAGGTGTTAGGCAAGGGGACCCATTGTTGGATAAGTTAAGAAGGGATTTTCTTTAGGGGAGCGGGAACAAAAGAAAAAAGCAAAATACACTAGTTCGGTTGGGTTTTAGTTACAAAAAGAATAGAAGACGGAGGCCTCAGAGTTGACAACCTGAGTGATACCAACCTTAGCTTATTAGCCAAATGGTGGTGGAGATATAAGACGGAGTGTGGGAGGCTATGGAGAAGGGTAATTGATGCTTTACATCTTACGCATCAAAACTTTTCTCTTGTTCCTCACAGGTCTAATTACTCAAGCAAGCAGCAAAATATTGTTAAGATAAAAAAATCACTAGAACAGTCTCCTGTTAATATCGAGTCGTCCATATCGGGGGAGTTTGGAGCTAGAGAGGACATTCTATTTAGGCTTGACTCTTGGTTAGACCCACTACCTTTAAACATTAAATTTCCTAATATTTTTGCTTTGGAAGTTAAAAAAAAAATGGTTAGTAAAAGAAAGAGTTATGGACTTAAAATGGGAATATAGCTATCAGTTGGCAGAGTGGTGCACAATCCCCTCAATATTCGCATTCTCCATCACAGACCTCCTCCGGATTCTTGATGACTTTAAGCTCAATTGTTTTGAAAAAGATGCGATGCAGGTGATTATCTTGACATCCTTATGGTGCATCTGGAAAGCATGAAATGAGGCAATTTTCAAAAATAAAAAGCCTTTTGTAAACAGGGTGTTAAAGGAAGTTAGGTCGTTGGCATATTTGTGGGTGTCAAATAGGTCTAAAATTAGTTGTCTCCGGTCCGGTGGAACTCTTGGTGTAACTTTGTTTCTAAAGATTTGTTGGTGTATGTAACTTTTCAGCCTCTTGCTGGTTTGTTTTTTAATAGAAAATGCCATTCAAAAAAATAGTTAACGAGTAGGGATGGCAATCAAACCCGAGCCCGAAGGGTATACCCGAAACCCGCAGCATGTGGGACGGGTATGGGATCGGATAAGCGTGTATGGGATAAATTTTTATTTTTTTCTCGGGTATGGGATTGCATTGCATACCCGTTTACCCAACTCAATTACCCAATTAATCATACCCGTTTACCCGATTATATACCCGAAATTATTTTATTTTTTAATTTATAATACCTAATATTTATATTATATATAATTATATCTTTTTTTTTTTCACTTAATATCTCTTATTTAATAATTATATGTTAATATAACCTATTAAGCTTTCTATCATTTATACTATATGATATCTTATAAAGTTATAATAAAATTCTTAAAATTAGATTGTAGAAGTGGTGGGACGTAAACAAATAATAATAATAAGATTTAATTAAAAATATTGTTTAACATGTATATACATATGCAGCTTTATATATTGTCTTAATTTTAATAGATACCCGACGGGCATGCCCAACGTGTAATTTTTATAACCTTAACAGGTATACCCGATTACCCGCGGGTTTACCCGATGCCCAATGGGTAATTACCCGCTACATACCCGACGGGTTTTGAGCCGGGTATGGGACACACTTTTCTAATCGGGTATGGGGTTGGGATTACTTATACCCGCTCCAAACCGCCCCACTTCCATCCCTATTAATGAGAGCTTCACAACCTGTGTGATAGTAACATAACAATTATATTTTTACTTTTTAGTTAAATAATTACATATTATCTTATTGCTAAACATGTCATAAACATTATCATAAGCATATGTAGTTTGGCATTAATAAATGTGATGATGCTTATATTAATGTTATTTCTTTTAGGAACACAATAAAATATATACTAATTTAATTAAATAAATATAACTTTAAAGTTATAATGAACTTTAACATGAAATGATGTAATGATTATTGCATTTTACATAAAGAGACCTAAACATTATGTCTTCACATGAATAATAAAATAAATAGTTATTATTTTTAACATTTATGATCATGAACCACTCTAAATAATCATAAAGAAAGTTGTACAATCACCAATAAAAAGCATCATTTTATTTATAAATCAGTTATAGTTTTTATATAACAAAAATATTATCAACAAAAACAAAGGTACTATACACAAAAGGTCTAATCCACATGCACAATTATGAACCATCAAGAATGTGAGGGTAGAAGAAAACAGGTAAGTTGGTTGAAGATGGATTGAAAACACTTACCAAGCCTATCTTGTGTTGTATGATGATAACAAGATCGCACATAGGTTTTCAAGGAAGGTGATGATGAGTTTTATGCATTGTGTTTGAAACTTGAATTCATAATTAGTGAACTTGAGTTCAGTTTACATTAATATTTTAGTTTAATGCTCAAAACAAGAAAGTTATCATTCTCACATTTTACAGATTGTTTTAAAATAAACGAGCTTTCGTAAAAAATATCATAAGATCTAAAGCAGTTGCAAACTGTCCTATGAACAAGTGCAATGTGTGAATGAGACAAGAAGAAGATGAAGTTCATAAGATCCAATGTAGCTTCAAAGGGACATTTTAAAAGTTAAATGAAACAATAGTTAAAATAGAAACTCAAATGATACACTTATTAATATTTATAATTTTTATAAAAAGAAGATTACTTATATATTTTTCCCGAATTTCCCTTATTAGCAATATTGGTGGGTAGACTTCTTCAAAATCCAATCTCTTAAGTAATTCCAAGAATTAAGCCTTAAGAATTAATATATATAACTAAAAGTTAAATCCTCTATCTTAACTAATCTACATTCTCAACCTTCAATTTTATTCAAGAAAAACTACATAGTCAAACAATTTTATGTTTATGTTGCTAACAAACATTGAAATATGTTCAACTAATTTAATTATCAATCCGCCCTCAAATTAACAAATAGTATCTACCATATAACCTAATGTTACACCTGAATTGAAATGAATATATGAAAAAACAAAGTGTTAGATAAACCTACCATGATAATGACCCAAGCTAACCTAAATGTGATCAAGTGGGAACCTTGTCTATGAAGTGCCACCCCTTTTACCAAATATGCTCTATCAACCATAGTGTCAAGTCCCTTCGCATGTCCCACTAATGTTATCTTTTGGGATAGGTTGTTGATAGGTCATGATCTATGAACCACTTTTCTTATTCAAAACAAACAAAGAAACCACTAGTAAATTGTTTGGAATCCTGATTAAACTTATTGGATATTGTATTAAAGGGATTAAAAAAAGAAAGAAAGATGCATATATGATTCATCCCGATGTTTCGTGATGTTTGATCACTTTTTGCCTTCAAAACGAAACTAAAGATGGTTACATGAATGCATGCTATCCCGATCATCGTTTGAAGTTGAATAGTGACTTAATATACAAAAAGATCTAAAAGCGGAAGAAACCAACTATCATCTTAATATTTCTTGTCCAGGGGCGTGTTTCAAAGCTAAAAACTGAAGAAGTTGTTGTGTACATCTATTTGTTAACGTGACGTGTTTCAGAAAGAAAAGTAAAGAATTGACATTTAATTCTGGTATTTGACAAGTTAATCTCATTTCAGCTCAAGTAAGATAGATTAATGAACATGTGATTTTGCTTTATACATGTGATTTTGTTTTCTCCTCGTTTGTCATGTGTCATGTGTTTTTTATTTATATTCGGCGGGGTAAGTTCATATGAGAAACATTGAATATATGAGAATGAATAGAATATCAAAATGCAAATACAAAAACAAACATAATGTCTATCACTTTAACACATAAAATGTACCAGATCAACTTCGAAATCCTCGCCATATACACTAAGAACCTTGAGCATAGACCTCATGAATCTTTCATCTAATATACAGTCTGAATCCGTAACATCCTCTATGCACCAAGACTTAAAAGAAGTGTGATCAAACATGTAGATGTACAACATATAAAACAAATTTTTGATACAACCTAAGATCACTAACACTAGATACAATTCAAGAGAAAATACTAAAAATTAATTAAGAATAAAATACTTTACCTTTCTGGAAGTTCTAACAACCCTAATGATCATCTTGGTCTTACCCAATACCTGACTTAATGGACTGCTTATGCCTAAATAGAAATATAAAAGAGGGCATCAAATTAAGAAAATAAAGGGATAAAGCAATTGGAAAACTATAATTTCAATTATCACGGGTACATTAACAGAGTAATTGTATAAAAAAGCCAAAGCATTTGTAAAAAAAATAAAGCATAAAGGCGAACGCGCTGCCAGATTCTAAGAGAATAGACTTAACAACCATCCCATCTAAAATACCAACCGGTGATGATTTGCATAATAAACATCAGTAATAACATGTAGTTGTGCTCTTTTTATGTTACCTTACATACTTAGGTAAAGGTTTTGAAATATAAAAAATAAGTTCAATTAATAACACATGTTATTCTAATACATGAAAAATGGTTCTAATTTCTTCAAGTAGTTGCAATACCATTCCTCATTCGAGGCGATTGCTAACCTTTAGGTAGCGTTTGGTACGCAGGAATAAGGGATGGAATGGAATGAACCATTAAAGGTGAATGAATAAAGACATGTTTGGTTAGTGAAGGTAATGAAATGAATCATTACATAGTTGATTCCATTCCCTCAAATTCATTCCATCCATCCCCCCTTCTTTTTTTTCATTCCATCCCTTCTTTCATCATTAGTCACCAACGCCACACACTCACCCACCGCCATCGACCACCACCGCCGCTAACGCCAACCACCGGCCACCACCGCCACTAACCGCCGCCGGCCACCACCATCGCCTGCCACCACCGCCGTCGGAAACCACCACCAGCCACCACCATCGCTGAAGGAAACCACCACCGGCCAACACCGTCGTCGGAAACCACCACCATCGGCCGGCCACCGCCAGCGCCGGAAACCACCACCGGCCACCACCATCACCAGCCACCACCGCCGCCTGAAACCACCACCGGCCACCGCCGCCGCCGGAAACCACCACCGCCGCCGGCCACCACCATCGCCGACCACCACCGCCGCCGGAAACCACCACCGGCTACCGCCGCAGCCGGAAACCACCACTAGCCACCACCATAGCCGCCGGAAACCACCACCGGCCACCACCATCGCCGGCCACCACCACCGCCGGAAACCACCACCGGCCACCACCGCCGCCGGAAACCACCACCATCGCCGGCCACCACCACCGCCGGAAACCACCACCACCGCCACCGGAAACCACCATTGCTGGAAACCACCGCCGCCCGCCACCACCATAACTACTTTTATATTTCATTTCTTCGTTTTTTCATACCTAACAAACAACATAAAGTAATGATTTATTCATTATGGTAACCAAACAGGACAATGGAATGTAATGATTTATTTCATTATCTCATCCATTCCATTCCCTCATTCATTCCATTCCTTCGTGCATTTCATTACCTCATACCAAACAGACCCTTACACTTTTAACCTGAATTGTTTCATTAAGGTCTTATCAAACATTAGAGAATTTGAATTATAAGAACTATTTGTTCACTAAATCTAGAATGCAAAAATGCTGAATAAAACAAAATAAAAAGAGAATAGCGAATAAAAGCATGAATATAAGCCAATTCCAAGCCTAAGTGACCATCATCAGTAGGCATAGCATCACCAACTATAAGGGGGCGTTTGGTTGAAAGGAATGGAATAAAATGGAATGGAATTAAGAAACTAGTATAATTTTCAAGTAAAATTATGTTTGAGTGAGCAATTAAAAGTAAAACCAAAGGAATGTTTCATCTCAAATTCCCTTGGTTGTGGGATTTCAAAATCCTTCCACCTAGAGAGGGAATTTAAAATCCCACAACCAAGGGAATTTGAGGTGAAACATTCCCTTGGGTTTTACATTTCGTTACCCACTTAAACATAATTTTGCTTGAAAATTATACTAGTTTCTCAATTCCATTCCATTCCATTCCATTCCTTTCAACCAAACGCCCCCTAAGTTTATCAAACTGTTAAAGCCATCTTTTTTTCTCTAAAATGAAAATAAACAGTCAATAGTTTGTAATTGATATACTCCTACATAAAAATACGAATCACATTCAGATAATTTAGATAGTACGTGTATCTTAGCATCCCTATCGGAAGCTTTTTTTTCTTTTTTTGTTTGCTTAAAATCTCATTTTCAACATCTGGAATTACAAAGCACGGAGGTTGCAAAGGGATCAAACCTTAAATGTTGCAAAAGAGACTACAAGCACCTACCATCAACATTAAGCTGATGTTTTTTTTTTTTTTTAAAAAAGGTATGTGCAAGCTTTTCTGTTTGTGCCACGCAGAACACGTGCAGATATTGTCATCTGCATACTGTTTGTTTTTCGAAAACGTTTTATTAAAAAACATCTGTTCGAGCTCTTCTTGGTGTAAATTTGACCTAGTCAATTCTAAGGTTTCTAGAGAGTTAAACACCACTACCCACTGTCCACAACCACCACCACCACTGTCCATCGACCACCACTACCCACCGTCCACCACCACCACCACCGTCCACCTCCACCACCAGCCACTGTCCACCACCATCACCACCACCACCACCAACCACTGTCCACCACCACCATCACCACCACCATCCTTACACCACCACCAGTTTATTTTAGTAGTTTACATACATTAAAAGACATACACTTTTCTTCTTGTAGACTGTAAATGTTTCATCCACTTATTCTTCTACAAATATCTACAGATGTGATCCGCAGATTGCTAATATTTTACCTCTAAAAAATCAAACTGCACCTAAGTTTTATATCCAAAACCTTAATCAAGGAAAAGGCTCAGCATGAGAGAGAGAATCTAAGAAAAGTGAATTTAGGTTTCCGGGAAGACGACAACTGATTTATAATGATTTTCAGCCGTCCCCTTCTCCCGTAACCTCTCCTTTTTCTCGATTATCACTCTATTAGTCGACGTTAAAAGTAAACTCTAATTGAAGAAAAGGCTCAACATGATAGAGAGAGAGAGAGAGAGGAGAATGAAGGCGAAGCCAATGGGCGTCACGATAACTAGTATAGGGAGATTGCCAATCATCTATGTCTGTCACAACCTTAGGTCGAATTTTGTTGCCCGGTCTCTTTCTCTCATCTTTTTGTCTGTGAAAGATCGAAAGAAAGAGAGGAAAAGATATGGTGTGGCAACATGATATGAAAAGGATTAGCACATGTAATCTCATTCCTCAAAATTTTGTACATAAATGAACAAATGGTTCTACATGCATTAAGAACCTATCATTTTGCTTAAATACTTAGTAAATAATTGTAGCTACGGTTATCATTTAACATAAGGAAGATCAAAAGAAATAAGGGAAAAGATATGTTGTACATGAGATGTGGCAACAAGTTAAGTAAAGGAAGAACACATGCAACATCATTCTTCACTATCTTGTAGAGCAAATGGTAGTACATGCATTTATAACTTGTACATCTTGCTTAAATACTTGTAAATCACTGTAGCTAAGGTTACCAATTGATATAAGCAAGATTGGAAGAAAGAGAGGAAAAGATTTGTTGTGCATGAAGCATGGTAAGAACTAAGAAGATACGCAAAGAAAGAACACATGTAACCTCATGCTTCACAATCTTGTACATAAAGGAGCAAATGGTAGTACATACACTAAGAAAATGTACATCTTGCTTAATTAGTTGTAAATCACAATAAAGTTACAACTAATACTACTTAAATACTACATCAAGAACTTCTGGTCATAAAATAAAATTTACTAAATGTCCGCGCCGGCTACATTATTGTGGCGGTTGATTAACAAATTGAATCCGAATCTTAAATAATTTATTATTTAAAAAGAGAATCTTACTTGTGCCAATTGCATGTTTCTTGTAGTAGTCTATATATATACGTGTTTATAAAAATTTCGAATATTATTAAATACATTTATATAGTTATATTTTAAATGAACGAGTATTAATGGGCTTATTAAGATCATATGGTCGGTTAATTAAAAAGTCGGTAGTGTAGATACCCTAATTTTTTGAGTGTATTTTAAGAATTTTGTCAATAATAAATTAAGTTGGACTGAAGTTGGAATCAACATATCTTATTTTCCCTTCAACATCAAGTACAAACTGTCTTCTCGATAATTTAATAATAGAAACCTTAATAATTACTATCATTTTTTTTTATTTTTTATCATTTAAAAAAAATGACATTCTTTGTTGCTTACAATGGAATTTATTAAATTTATTATGGTGTTCATACATACACAATCGCCATATGTTATTATTTACATTGAGGTTTATAAGTACAACTTTTATTTAAGCGAGGTATTGGGTAAATAATAGTTATTAGGTTATGTCTCAAATAAAAGAATGAGCTACGTTTTGTCCCTTTTTTTAATATAGTACTTATTAAACTATATAACTTTTTTGCATGTAAATCAGTCAAATAATAAAACCAATGTATATGTATAAGTTCTTTAATTTTTTTTAACAGCAAACGGGACTTTTATTAAATTAAACCATAGCATCCACCTAGGCGCTAGGGCGCATCATACAGCCGATCACCAAATTATACCAATCAATAAAGACTTAATACAATAGGCTATTTATGGGGTTAAATTGAAGCTTCTCCATCCATAAACTCATGCTGAATGAAAAAAGGTTCATTTAATTTTTTGACCCCTAGACAATTAAATGGTGCTGAAAGGGTTTTATTGCTTTTTCATAGAACTAAAGATCATGTTCAACAACTTGATTATCGTGTTTCTTTAACAAATTTATATAAATGAATGTCAAATGTATTATTATTATTTTATTATTTAAATAAAACCTTTTTATTATCTTTTTGATACTCACAGATATAACTATTACGGATAACGAAACTGTAGAACTTTATATTAAAAACGAAATTATCATAAAAATGTAAGTTACGGGGTAGGAGTGTTGGTAATATTTAAATTTAATATTAAAAACGGAAACTATTAAATAATTAACGTTAGAACTTTGATAAAGAAAAAATACGTACGAATTTAGATTTTTATAAAAACAAAACTTGGAGCGAAAAAGAAAATAAAACTATAAAATTCGAAACCTTGAATCTGATTTGACGACATTTACGCTTGTTGTGATATATAATTCTACTTTGACTTAAATTTATATTAAAACATAGATAAAAATAAGACCCCGTAACGACATTTCAAGATTTTATAAAGCATTAAATTTTTAAAATTTATAAGAGAAAAGTAAAAATAAACAAAAAATTTTGAGTGTGTCAAAAAAATAAATCAATAAATATATGATATAAATATGATATAACTAAACTTGGGATCAAACTAAAATCTCAAAGTTATTTATATAAATTAAGAATACTAACAATAACGTTGATGGAAATGTGCATTAAGGACATACACAATACGCATAAACGTTTTACGTTTTCACTTTCACAATATAATCAATGATCAAACATTTTAGATAAAGTGATAAATAATACCAATATGTAAATTTGAGTTTCATTCATGTACTTTCATTATTCTCTACTTTGATTACTTGGTTATTAAATCAATTGATAATCCAAGCATTCAAATGTATTTAGAATAGTCATTAGTATCGGATTTCAATTAAAAAGACTGACATTGCGTTTATCGTTTGCGACATAGAATTACGATGTACTCTAAAGAACAAGGGGAATACTACCACCTCCACACGACTTTTGTCAAGTGAAAGGTCTATATATATATTTTTTAATTTTAACTTTTACCGCTTATACAATATATGATATACGCTTTTAGCATGCTTAGTTTTCTAATAATTTTCTTTTGTTGTCATAAATTTCGTTCATCAACCCTTTTTGCAAAACGTAACATGTGGTTGTTTTTAGTATTTTTAGTGTTTCGATGGTATTTTTGGAAAACGGTGAACCCCAAATCAAGTTTTTAAATTTTTTCATCGTATTTGCGACGGATTACAGCTTCTATGACGGATTGCCCTTTTAGAGTGTTATGGCATGATGACATTCACATTTATGATAGACTAATGCTTTACGCTTTTATAACGGCATGCTGCGATGTGTTTCTGTGTCTTTCTTAGTGCTCTAGTGTTTGGCATCTGAATGATAACCATTGCAACATGTTTTTGTATTTACGTTTTAATATTTGAAATCGTGATAGAATTGTCACACAACACTCGAGGAAAAAAAAACCCTCATTTTTTATCAATTAACCGTTACAAGCTTTCTTTATTCTTCTACAAAAACATCACATTTCATCAACATAAATAATTAGATGTGATTAAATTAGGATATAGTCTTCAAGTTTGTAGAGATGGATGGGTGACAAGGCCTTATTAAATCGTAATTATTATTGGGTTGGTAAATCTGAAGTAAACAAAGTGTTCGGCAAATTAGTTGTATAATTAATGTTTTTAAAACCGGACCGGAAAACGAACCGGACGGCCTAGAGGTTCATTGATCGGACTGGTCGGACCGGATTACGAACCGGATGATGTCATAAATATTCAAAATATATATATAAAAAAATTCCAAATCTTTATAAAACTACAAACACACACCATTCAAGTAAAACATAGTCATATTTAACAAAATACAACCACCCAAGTTTAAACAACCATAAACCAAAACAAAATACAGCATCCAAAGTTTAAACAACCATAAATCAAAACAACCATAGTCTAAAGTTTAAATCAAACAACCGAAAACCACAAAGCTTGAAGTCGATCCAAATGTTCCGGTCGACTCTCGATTGTGAAATTGCAAGCGGATCTTCGATTGAGAAGAAGTGATCTTCGATTCAGAGATGAAGGGATCGATTGAGAAGAACCATGATCTTCGATTCAGACTTCAGAGATGCAGGGATCGATTTGAGAAGATGATCGATTTGAGAAGAGGATCGATTTTAGAAGAGGTGAAGAAGCGTGGAGTTGGTGAAGGACCGAAAGACTGAAAGTGTGAAAAGTAAATTAGGGTTTGTTCTTTATCCAATAATTTTTTTGATTTTCTATTAAAATAAATCAGAAAACTATTTTTTTAACAAAACCCGGTTCAACCACTGGTTCACCGGTTCCAGTCGGACCACTCGACCGCATGAACCGGTCGGTTTTTTCGAAAACGACCTGAATACACTTAACCAAAGATATAATGTTGCATGTCATATCATTAATTCATGCAGAAGATATTTTCATTTCAACCATAACCAAAAATAAATCACGTATACAATTTTAGGCAGTACATAAAATAGTTATAATATAAAAGGATTCTAATTCATATTTGCAATGTTTGCGGAACTGACGAAATAGTTAACCTGAAGCATTACTATTTCACCAGTAAGACTGTACAAAAACCAAAGATATCATACATAATTTAAAAATAATACAGAAATCACAACAAAAAGTCTATATGTTTTTAGAACTTCATACACAACCATTTGAAAATCTACAATAAAGTTAATTTTGGTTGTAGTTGATAAGGTTTTCAAATCCTAACTATTTAAGTACCAAGGCCTATTTTGTATTTCTTCAATAACTCGAGTTTTATAATCATATTTATTTTTGTCCTTTCGACTAATGATGTCAAAACTTAAGGCTGTGTTTGATACTAAATAAACCTAGATTCTCAAATAGTTAGAATTTACAACCTAAATGACGAAAACCAAAATTATTATCTAAAGTTACAAGCTTAAACATTTTCTTAAGGAACAACTTTCGAAAACCAAAAACAACTTACAATACAGATCGTTATTCAACAACGACTCACATATGCATAACTAGATCGTAGACAACACCAGTATCCGATCCGGTGTGAACGTTAGTTCGCTAATAAAATCATTGTATATTTCTTGTTACAAAATTCTGTAAAGCAGTTGAGAAATATGTATTGGTTTCCCCAATGTGCCACGTATGCAACAGTTCAACCTGTCGAGTACGACGCAAACCGTCGTAATCAACCCCAAACAAATTTACCGGAAAAAAGCCGCGTGGTTTGGCTGACGTGTGCACCGCGTCCCCACGTGTCCCCTTCAAGGCTGACGTATACACCTGTACTGGTCCCACCTGTCCCCTCTCCACCCTACACCCAACAATTTACTATTTTACCCACGACCTCTCCTCTCGTCAGTTACCTTCCTTCATAGTTCCCTCAACTATACCCGTGGGTCCCACCTTCATAAGTCACGTGACCACCCCATCACCCACTATATATACACCCTTAATACCCCCTCACCTTTCATCATCACTTCAAAGTTCTTTATTTAAAGCCTTTTGCAACTCACCGGAAAATTAATAATATTTGTTCATCTGTAACATAATATTTTGCAGTTGATTTCTGTTTTAATGGCGGTTGATGCTTTGTGTTCGCCGTTGGGGCCTCCGGCGAGTGAGAAAGACGCAAAGGCGCTTCAGTTCATCGAGGAGATGACTAGAAACGCCGATGCGGTTCAGGAGAGCGTTCTGGCTGAGATTCTCAGCCGGAACGCTCAGACGGAGTATCTCCGTCTTCATAATCTTGGCGGGGCCACCGATCGGGAATCCTTCAAGTTGAAGATCCCGATGGTGACTTACGAGGATCTTGAGCCGATTATACAACGTATCGCCAATGGCGATCGATCCCCGATCCTTTCCGCTCATCCGATATCGGAATTTCTCACTAGGTGAGTACTCAATTCAATATCCAAATAATTGAATGTTGTTGAGATTGAGAGTTTAACGTTTAGAGTTTAGGGTTTAGAATTTTGACCGGAGTTTGTATGTTTAACAGCTCCGGTACCTCCGCCGGTGAACGGAAACTCATGCCGACGATACAAGAAGAGTTGGATCGACGGAAGCTACTTTATAGTCTTCTAATGCCAGTAATGAACCTGTAAGTTCACCGTTACGTTTTAACTGATAATAACGGAATTTTTGACCCGTTTGACCTTTTTGACCGTTGACCGGTTTTTTTAACCACGTTGTGAACCGGTTTTGCAGGTACATGCCCGGTTTAGACAAGGGAAAAGGACTGTACTTTTTGTTTGTTAAGTCCGAAACACGGACTCCGGGCGGGCTACTGGCCCGACCCGTTTTAACAAGTTACTACAAAAGCGACCATTTCAAGACCCGCTCGTTCGACCCGTATAACGTGTATACAAGCCCAAACGAGGCTATTCTCTGCCCCGATTCGTTTCAGAGTATGTATTCGCAGATGCTATGTGGTTTATACGAGCGAAAACAAGTCCTTCGTGTTGGCGCCATTTTCGCCTCAGGTCTGCTCCGTGCCATCCGGTTCCTCCAGCTTAACTGGGGGGAACTGGCACATGATATCCGAACCGGAACACTTAACGCAAAGATTTCCGATTCGGATATCAGAGGGTGCATGACACGGGTGCTCAGAGCAGACCCGGAGCTAGCGGATTTTATAGAATCCGAGTGCTCGAAGGATAATTGGGAAAGAATTATCACGCGCATTTGGCCCAACACCAAGTATTTAGAGGTGATCGTCACCGGTGCAATGGCTCAATACATTCCTACATTGGATTACTACAGCGGCGGGCTACCGAAAGTTTGCACGATGTACGCTTCATCGGAATGTTACTTCGGGCTCAACCTCAACCCGATGTGCAAACCGTCCGAAGTTTCATACACCATCATGCCCAACATGGGCTATTTCGAGTTCCTCCCACACGACCCGAACTCCCCAACCGCGACTAGCGACAAGCTAGTCGACTTAGTAAACGTGGAGGTCGGAAAAGAATATGAGCTAGTAATAACCACCTACGCAGGCCTATGCAGGTACCGCGTAGGTGACATCCTGCGTGTCACCGGGTTCCACAACTCCGCCCCACAGTTTCACTTTGTCAGAAGAAAAAACGTACTTCTCAGCATTGACTCTGACAAAACTGACGAGGCGGAGTTGCAGACCGCGGTGGAGAACGCATCAAAACTACTAAACGAATACAATACGACCGTAGTCGAGTACACAAGCTACGCCGACACGAAAACGATCCCGGGCCATTATGTTATATACTGGGAGCTATTAGCTAAAGATTCAAGAAACTTTCCAACCGCGAGCGCGCTCGAGAGATGTTGTCTGGCAATGGAGGAGTCGTTGAACTCGGTTTACCGACAGGGTCGGGTCGAGTGCAACTCGATCGGGCCGCTGGAGATCCGAGTGGTGAAAAACGGTACGTTTGAGGAGCTAATGGATTATGCAATATCCAAAGGGGCATCGATCAATCAATACAAAGTGCCACGGTGTGTGAATGTTGCACCAATCACAGAGCTTCTTGACTCCAGAGTGGTGTCAACGTGTTTTAGTCAAAGGTTGCCTCATTGGACTCCTGAACGACGTCGTTGAACAGGTGGTTGTTTAGTTGTCACACGAAGCCGACCATTGGAAGTCAAATGTAAGAAAGATTCGTTGGTTTAGGGTTTTTTTTTTTTTTTTTTTTTTCCTTTTTTGTTTTTTTTTATTTTTTTATTTTTGTTTTATTTTGTGGGGGTGATTAATTAATGGCATCACCTAATTATGGGCATAGTTTTAGGTTACTGAGATGTGGACGTTTGAAGGAAACGAAACATGTCTCTTTTGTATGTTTTCTCATGTATCTACTTGTGAAGTAGGTTTTTTTCTTGAGAAATCTATAATCTTTGTATTATCACTTGTTTATTCGAAGATTACCGCCTTGTATAAGGTGAATCGAAGAAGGCCTAAGCGTGACATGCTACGACAACAAACTAAAAAGACATATGCACATTAGTATTTTTTTTTTTTTTCGTATTACTTGATCTGCAGTTGAGTACCGAGTCAAAACATTGTTTCTAGATGTGAAATTAAACAAAAAAATGTATGTATACACATATAGCATGTTAATTTTCTTAGTTTAGACATTATTTGACCTGATTATGGATGACAAAGAAGTTGAATATACGGAAAAACATAAACACTTTGAAAAATTACTAAGTTTTGTGACGGTTATACAACCAGTTTTATGTTACGATGTCTTTTACTTTTAAGTTTTGAGACGGTTATAAAACAAGTTTTTTGTTACGATGTCTTTTGAATGACAAAATTAATGGGAAAACCTCTGAAAATTTATCGAGTTTAGAATAGTTGATCCAACCTAATTATGTTGATCAGTTTAAGGTTTACTTGTGGTTAAATGTGTAAATATCTTTTTTTTCTATAATTGGTCAATGATATACGGTAATTACAGGGGTAGTTTAAAATATGGACTATGAAATATGAATGTTTTGTGATTAAATTATGAACCTAAGTAAATAAAGAAAAAATAATAATAATGTAAAGTATGGACAGTTGTTAAATTAGCACAGTTGTTAGGTTGGATTTAATATATCTACAATTGCATGCCTTAATGAGAAGAACGTGAAGTTCATAAATGGATTTTGAAATTTTAAACCACAATGCACATGCAATTCTTCTTCTCTTTGGACGATCCTTTATTATTTTATCTGTAAACCTATTTTAATTTATATTGTATTTTTCTAATCAATCATTGACAAATACAATATTCCAACCATTAAAACTAATATTATCCGGTAAATAATAAATTATATATTACAATCCAAGTTATGGAAACAATAATTGAGTTGAAGTAGTTCTCAAGCTAGTTAGCTAGAAAAGATAATACCTCGAAGTTTTTCAATACTTACAAAATACGAGACATAAAATAGTTTTGACATTGATAACAATTTAGGGTGTCAGACGAATCAGATTTCGAATTCTCGAATTAAACTGAATTGTATTTTAAAATTTTAAAATTTTAAAACTGGATTCGAAGGATTCATTTTAATTTGTATTACCAAGTTCGGATTCGTTTCGATTCGAATTTGATTGTCGAATTCGAATTCACCCAAAATGTTTATTTTAACTTTTATTTTCAAAACTAATAACCCTTAATATATAAAATAACAAAATAAAAAATTAGGATTAGGAAATTAATAATAAGCATTTTAATTATTAAAATATATATTGAATAAACATATGTATAAATAATTCATTTATATAAAATTAGAATAGATTAAATATTATATGTATATATATAAAATTATATGAGTATTTTGAATTCAAATTTTGAATCGAATCGGATCGAAAATCAAAAATTCAAAATTCGACTCAACATAAAAAAAACTTCGAATCGAATTTGAATTAGAAAGTTCAAAACGAATTTTGAATCAGCGATTTTCTAATCAAATCGAATTTCAAGTTTTTCAAACATAATCAAGTACTAAACACCCTAGATAACATGACGATTACAATTCTAAAGAGAGTATAAGTGTGCAAGCAACTCGCATAGGAAATGATGATGAATGTTACATATGTACATAGCTGGACTCCTTTTGCTTATAATTACTCATCATTAATTTTTCGTACATTTCCGGACTGCTTTTGCTGATAATTACTCTTCATTTTTTTCGTGCTTTAGCAATTACAACATAGAGATAGAGGTTTACATGCTCTAAGCCTAAATCACACACAAATAAGAAGGTTGGCTACAACCATAATTTAGCTAATATTTATTGTATGCTACTATTACTAATTATTTATAAACCGAAACTTAAAGAAAGTGTATTTGAAAACATCAACAAAAGCTTGTATTTAAAGAATTGTTTTGATTGCATTATAAATGAGGTGGAGTTTTTTGCATTTTAAGGGTTGATATGACAAGAGCTTCAAAACAATTAAAAATTCATTCATGATGCTTAGCTTATTCTTCGTTTTGTGTAGGTTTTTGGAAAAGTCGGATTGCTTTGTGATTCTTACCCTACATTGTTTAGATTATGATGACTTGGGTGTACGCATATTAAGCATTTGTGTTTATTGTTATCGACACGCATTGTTCACAATCTCTCACTATGATTCGTCTTAAAAAAGGACAAACATAATGCTACAGATTTTTTAACTAATGTCTTAGCTTGAAAATCATTCAGAAGGTCAATATATATATATATATATATATATATATAATAAAGGTGCTTGATGATCCCATTCTTCTGCTAAAGGAACTCGAGATGCTTTGATGAAGCATTTTGATCACTCTTCTAAGGCAGCATGATCACCAATTCGCCATGGTCATTGATCTTTAAAGGATGTAGAGTATCATAGTTCATTACAAGATGCTTAAACAACTGAACTATAGGCAATGCACAAAAGTTTTAAAATATTCAAGTCTAATCTCGTTCGTCTAAACTAGCATCAAGCATACACTCAAACATCATGTAAATAAGTGGTGTTAAGAATAGCCAATGGCCACTCAACTATAAGTTTTCATAAATCAGTGATTTTACAAATCTCTTAAATTTTATAAACTAATGCAACCTTATAAATGATGACTCATATAAAAAGATTAATCTTAATAAAAGAAGATTAAGTTTTAGTTTAAAATAATTATCAAGTTGTTAGGATAAATAATTATAGAGTTTTATTTAATTTGTCGTGTTTATCAGTTTTATTAGATAGGATTATTTTAATAGTTTTTTAAGTCTCTATGATGAGGTATGCTATTTAGTTTCCAAGTGTTGTTTAATTATAAATAGGGTCATCAGCTTATTTGTATGTAAGACTTTATTGATATATTAATAAAAGAGTCATGAAAGAGTTTTTCATATAACCATAGAGTTTTCTTACTTCCTTTTACGTACGAAGGACCTCTGAGAAACCATGAAGACTATTAGCTTAAGTTAAACCATGTTTCTTACTTTTTGAACATTTTTTATAAAGAAAATCAACAATGCACTAGGCTATATAAGAGCATTCATAAAATCCATCCCTCATCCCCATCCATATAATTACATTAAAAACATTTATTTTTTCTCTCTTATTTTTAATTAAATAATACTTTTTCAT
The DNA here is from genome assembly GCA_025506415.1 of Flaveria robusta. Classification (NCBI taxonomy): domain Eukaryota; kingdom Viridiplantae; phylum Streptophyta; class Magnoliopsida; order Asterales; family Asteraceae; genus Flaveria; species Flaveria robusta. The sequence continues at coordinate 16,511,368 of CM046461.1, read as the reverse complement.
ACTTTTATCATTATTTTTTCTCTCTTATATACTCACAACCACTTTTAAAATATTAAAAAATTTATGCGGGTTGTACTGTATTCCCCAAATATGGTTATTTGTTTAACTTGCTTGTTGGTATGCAAGAAGAGAAGACCAAGCTTGTAAAAACTACACCTATATTTATATAAAAACAATGATACAACCACACATTCAAATAAAAACTCTAACGATCAAAAAATGTTAAACCGAGTGTTTGGTTACTCGGAATCCAAACCATGAGAGTTGGAGCTGTGTCGAATGTTTCTCATTTGTGACCTTGATGGTTTTAAAGATGATTCACCTTCAAGAAAGATAACTTGAGCTTTGGCCAACCTCTATGCTAAAATCGTCAGTCCCACCAAGCTCATCAAATCCCACCTACACATATTTGAGAATACATGAACCACCTTTGAATATGAATAAAAATTACAAGGTGTGTAGGCCTTAGATGAGACATACCATGTAATTAATTATCCACTTGAGTGTTTTTTATAAGGGTAATTCTTGGAAGTACAACAATCTTTAGCATCTCGGCCAAGAACAAGCTTTTTTCTGATTGGATCTTTATAAATCGGGTCTCATTGTGCTGTTTTACCAATATGCTTAAGTGTTTGTCCACTAACTGTAGTTAAGCAAGAACATCGTGTGTTGGAACTATATTAATAAGTTATGCATTCAAGCTTTTCAATCAGTACAAAAAACAAACAATATTTTGCATTCAACACTAGCGTTGTACAACTCTTTTAATTCGTCCAGGCTATGTGTCCAAACAGGTTTTGATGGGAAAGATAAGTAGGCCTTTAGTGTGTAATACGTTCAGTCAACTTTCCCTCTAGAGGAATTCAATTGATGGAACACCCTAAACACTAGAGTTAGTGAGTCAACCCCTCCTTCCCTCTCACACTCGCTCCTCTCAACCCTAACGAAGATACTAAATAGAAGAAAAGCTACAAATACAAGAACCACAAAGGAAAAGCGCTCACCTGGGTTCAATTTATGATAATGCTCAGCCCCACCATATGAAAGTTGAAACATTTTGCTTACTGCGTCCTTTAGGGGAACTAATAGGAACCAAGAATCAACCAAGTAGTCGGCTATATTAAAATAGGAAAGATAGGCCCTATTCGAGATGTGCAAGGTCTTCAAACACAAAGTAAAACGATACTTCTTATAGTTTAACTCTGATAATTAATGGCAGACCTACAATTAACCTAATCTACTCTATTTAACACAAAAAAGAAGGAACTGTTGGATAACTACCCACTAAGGCACTACTAGCCTACTACTTTTGACAGGGTGACTGCTGGGTAAATTCATTAGATCTGGGTGGATCCAACCCAGAACCATCGAGTTTGTATCAGGCACACCTTTTTAAAACAAAGACCCACATACGAGCCCTTGAACTTGAACTCAAAAGACTAAACCCCAAAATTTAACCCCTAAAATATGAACCCCTAACTTTTGAACCTTGACATTAAACAGCTAAACAGAGGCATTTTTTTTAAAACCAAGCGCTTGACCCTAACTAAAAACCCTTTAGTTTGAACTCTAAGCCCTAGACGCTTAACCCTAATATTTCAGCCATATAATAAGGATTGGAAGTTTTGAACACCTAATATTTGGACCTTAAATTTGAACCTTAACCTTGAATCCCAAAACTTAAGGAAGCAAAATTTAAATCCCTAAATACAATTGTTGCAAAAATCATTGATTTGATTTTAACTAATCGGTCAAAGGTTTAAGTTGGTCAAAATTGGCCAAAAATAAGAGAAATTTGTTTAAAGTTGTTCAAAATTAGGTAATTTTTTGTCAAAATTTGATCTCCATCAGCCAATTGGTCAAAATTATTCAAATTTGGTCAAAATTGAAAATTTATACATATTACTTTCAAAATATTATATATATATATATATATATATATATATATATATATATATATATATATATTAATAAAATCTAAAAATTTAAATTAAACATTTTAATCCAATTAATCTATATTAATCCCGAGTAATCCTTAGTCGGTACTCCGCCGCCTAATTAGCACCTAGCAATTTTTACAACCATGCTAAATACAAGCCTTAATCTTTGAACCCCAACATTTGAACCCTTAAACTTGAACCCTTAAATTGAACCCAATACCCTAAAGCTTGAGAACCCATGATTTGCACCCCACAAATAAAACTCTAAACTTTGAACACTTCCATTTGAAACCTAAAACTTAAATCCTTAAATTCAATCCCTAATTTGAACCCCAAAATACGAACTCAAAACTTTGAACTCTTTATTTTAACCCCCTAGAATTTGGACCCTAATTTGAAACTTAAACCCCAAAATTTTAAGGTTCATTTAAATTTAACCTAGAATTTAAACCTTGAACACTAAAATTTTGTAACACCCGGCTTCTCGTACCACCAATATTGTCCGCTTTGGCCACGAAGAAGCTCACGGATTTGCTTTTGGTTGCTCTGGTGAAAACTTCCCAGGAAGGTCACACATCCCTAGATTGCTCCCACCTGAGCACGCTTAACTATGGAGTTCTCCTCTCATCCACAGCCAGTACGCCCAAAACGCGTTGGTAATATTAGAGACCAGATATTACTTATGAACCAGAAATCTCTCCTGTCCACGACCGATGTGGGAAGTATGTAGGGTGTCACAAATTTGAGCCATGCCCTAACATTTGAACCCTGAAAATAGAACCCATGATTCTGAACCCCTGATGTGGACCCTTAAATTTAAACCCTTAAACTTGAATGCTTTTTAAGAACACTTCACCTCACCAAGATTGAAGCGCTTTGGCTGCAAACCATGATGCATATCAATGTTAGTAAATCCTAACCCAAATTAATTTGTGTCACACGCCAACTAATGGCGGAATCATTGGGGCGGACGAAATGTGAATAGATTTTCAGCACATGGAATTAAATAAGTTTAAATAATATTAAATGAAATTACAATTGGGGCGGACCAAATTAATTTGTGTCACATGTATTTGGGTGGTTAATTGTCGCCGGTTGGCAGGAGTAAAGTTGACAAGGAAGTGGGAAAATTGGGTTGGGTTTAAGGAAATTACAATTTAGCCCCTGTAGTTGGAATGTTTATGAATTATGATTTTATGTTAAAATTTTGAAATTCAATTTTGTAAATTACACATTTAACCCAACTTAATAAAACTCTAAATTTTATAATGAATCAATTTTATTTCATAAAATCTTTATAAACTTTGTAAATTTTACAAATCTTGTAAAAACATTATGATTTTATTATTTAGTTTATTTTAATAAACTGAATTCATAAATGACAAGTAAAACTTAATAACTTCATAAAAATTTATTTTATGAATTATAAATTTATTATAATTTGATTAAATGGTTTAATAAATAAAAAATTAAATGATAGAATTCACATAATTGTATTTGAATTATCAAAATAATTCCATTGTATGAAAGATCAAAATAGGTTCAGGTTTAAATGATTAAAACGGGACAAATGTTACAATTTGAACTCCAAGAAAATCTATTTATAATGACTAAAACTAGCAATTGCAAACCCTATGTTTTAATTTCCAAATGCCTGCATTAAATATGTATACAAATAGTTCACATTTAAGAGAAGACATGTTTTTTCAGTATTCATCGAAGTTCTCATGAGAACTATACTCATTTAGCCTCTAATCAAGGCAAAAACTCATCTCTGGATTTTAAACAACTACTTATATATCTATATGGTATCACATTAAATAAAACCCTAATTGATAAACATTCATATTATGACATATCAAAAGCGGATTATCACCTTGCAGGGCCAATTTTCGTGATACAAGTGACAAACAACACGATCACTAGCCTTAAATGATTGACGAACCTCTTGAACCTTGTTTTCCATTGGATTTGATTTTGTTCAGAAAGTTTGAAACTAAAAGATGAATTGTGATCTGACTAACAGAGAATGTGTATTTAGTTTCGAATTAACGAATGACGATGACGAATTATTGCAACAGTTTGGGCTATCTTAGTTAATAAATGGACTATCACTCACGTATGGGCCTAAAACAATAAGAAAAATCACTAGATTGGGCCGGGCTAATCTTAAATGGAAACTTGAAGCTAGAGGAGTAGAGGGGCACAATGAAACCAGGTTCGGGACCCTAGTTCAAACAGGTGCCCCCTCAACCCGGTTCCGACAAGGTATAACCCACGGTTTCAAACCGGGTTCCCTCATACATTTACCAATCCATTTTCAACCTGGGTTTTTCATGACCCGACCCGGTTAAACCCTCTATGGATCCATCATATTGTTTAAAGTTACATAATATGAACCCGGTTTTGGACCCGACCCGAAACCCCGGTCAAACCCAGTTTGGAATTTGTTGACCACGACCTGAACCGGGTTCAACCCGACGCGGCTTGGATTTTGAACCCGGTTTGTGTGCTTCTCTACTTGAAACCATATAAAAGAGAATGTTGGTTCTCCAAACCAACATATATGGATGCATCTATTTGACACATATACGGACTCATATGAATGAAACTATGAACGTAGGGTTTATGTCCTCATGATACATGTTAACAAACGATTGTCACTGAAGTAAAGTTAAACAATGAGGGGTTTAATTAACCATAGCAAATTACTACTAAGAGCATAAACCATATATTAAAGTTGGACACTTAAGGGGACATTTTAGGTAATTTAGGGGCACTTTGGTTTTTAATGAGGGCTTACGAAAGGAGTGACAGGTTAAGTAGAGAGTGATATATAAAAAAAAACTTTATTGTTTTTTACTTTTTTTAATTATAAAAATTAAAAGCTTAAACTTAGATGTTAAAAAATACAGATTTGTAAGTGATTTTCTCGTTGTTTGTCTTTTAACTAATGGTGTATTAATTTTTATTTGTTTATTGGTTGTTATTAATTTATGTAAAAGAAAATTTTACCTTATATATATTCGTCTCTCAACTTTTCTAACTATGCATGTGTTAATTTGATTTTTTATACACTTATGCATTTCTAAAACATGAAAACAGAGAAAAGATTCTTCACAAGTGCTACTTTTTATTATATCTATTAACTACATTTTGAGATATATTAACGATTTCAAATTATTGTTCTTACCCGATTCGCTTTTACCCCGCCCAAATTTTGTCCCCCTATTAAAAATTCATGTGCTTATGGTGTAATAATCTTTTAATAGTGACAATAATCTTTTAGTTGTTCTAACATCCCCTTCGTTTATGTGTTAAACCAAATGTTTTTTTATTGGCTAAAGCTGGCATGCTACTTCAAGTTCTAGCGGTTTTGATCCTAATGTGCATGCTGCGATGATGAAATTGTCAATTGTAATCTAACGTTCATGTCACTTTGAATGTTTAATTATATTGTGTGAGTATCTAGTGGAATTGTAGCCCTAGACAAATGTAAATCATTATATGTTCCCATTATCAAAAGTTAAAATTACGTTGGGCTTTTTGAATTTAAAAAACTTTATTAGAAAAATTAATAAAGCATTTAGTTTTATTAACAATCTAACATTATTAACATAAGTCTTGAATCAAAGTTCAAAATGTTAATATTGATGAGATATATCTGAATATTATGACTAAATTAATAAGAAACCTACCAAAAAAGAAGTAAATATATGCTTACTATAGAAAGAAAATAATGTCCTTAGATCAAAGTAGATGTACTCAAGAAAAAGCTCTAAAAAGCCCTTATAAACTTCATAAAATCATCCCCGTAACCTAGAATTCGTAGCTTAAAAAAGAGGTGAGGGTAAGTTTGTTAGGAATCAAGCAGCGCAGCGGAACCAACATACGAACCCGCACAAACGATTATCACGCAGTAAAACAGAAAAGAAGCGACACAATGATTTAACGTGGTTCGGTCGGTGTGACCTACGTCCACGGGCTACAACTAGGGTTTTCTTTATTTGATTAGTACAAAGATTACAAATACATGATAGTGTATATATAAAGACTAATTAGGGTTAACAACTTAATGAACAAGAAAACTAAACATGGGCCCAAGCCCAAAGCCTTCACAAACCCAACAATCTCCCACTTGAAGGCTTGACGATAAATTCTAGCCCACCATTCAAGTACAAAGCAACACAGTCGTCTAGTAACTTTAGTAATCTTTAAACAAGTCTTTCAAGTCTCAAGTTCTCAACGAACAAGCTAAGACTCTATCACATCTCCTAGTTGTAGCATCCTCTTATCATCAAGCACGAGAAGGGCCAGTTGAACCTACCCCGAGCTCCAACTCAGTCGTGACTAGTCCCGCCAACGACTCATCCTCCATCTTAATCGATTTGGACATTCCACCGATTCAAAGATACACCGAGGATCACCATCACTCTCCAAATTCAGCAAACAATTACTAGGAGAGAATTTTTTAGTCGTATTCTTTAAAACCCAATGTTTCTTTGTAACTGTACCCGGAGCACGTCTCGTGCTCCCACTGTCACCGAATCCCTTGAATGGTTTAGACTTTCGAACTCGTTCACCTAACATCCCTGCTCCGGACTTCTCGTTTGTAAAATATCTCCAGCACCAAATTTAGTGAACCAGATTTTATCGTGCTTAACTGGGACGGTCATACATCCCTTAGCAGATACCTCAACCATATACAATGACCCACGCTTTATACCACGAGAAATAACTAGATTACCACCACCAAACCTTACTTTCAGTCCTTGTTCATATAGCTAACCAACTGAAATATGTTTCTTCTTCAGCCCCGGAATCACCCTAACATTCTTCAGGTTTCATGTAGTTCCCAACGAAGTAACCAGATCAATATCCCCCATGCCCGTTACCTCAAGTATCTCGTCATTGGCTAATCGTATATTTCCAAAATCACCATGTTTAAGATTCACCATCGCTTCCCCGTTGTCCATGGCGTGAAATGAAGCACCTGAATTCATGACCTAAGAGTTCACACTGTTTTCCACACTAAGTACCAATACCTCATCATCAGAAACATCCCCAATAGTAGTGTTAAATTCTTTCTTATTCGTACACTGACTCTTAACATGTCCCACCTCATTGCAACTCCAGCGCTTCACATTCTTTCTAGGTTTACATGAACTCCTACCTCGACTCCCACTGTTTCTGTTATGATCCCAACCCCTACCAACATTTAACAGCTCACTATTTGATTATGCACTCGAGTTCTTTCTTCTAACATCTTCACCCATAATTAAATCCCAAATAGCATCAAGAGTAAAACCCTTAGTCCCCGTAGAACTTGAAATTGAAATCATAGTTCCAGACCAACTATCAGGTAGAGATGTCAACAACATGTAGAGCCTGAACTTTATCATCAAACTTAGTTCCAACAGATAGAAGTCTTGTTAAGATTGAATTTAGATTGTTGATGTCAGCAGTCACTGAGCTTCCTTATTTCATTCTTGTGTTCACCAGCTCCCGAATCAAGAACACCTTATTCACCGCAAACGATTTCTCATACATATTTGACAAAGCAGACATCATACCACAGGCCGTGTTTTCCTTAATGATGTTAAAAGCAACATTTTTCGTCAAAGCCAATGTAATAACCGCACGAGCCTTTTTGTCCTTTGATTCCCAATCAGTTTGTTCTATTTTCTCAAGTTTTTCTTTAAGTATCATATCCAAGTCCTTTTGACATAACATTGTTTCTATTTGTATTTTCCACCAACTGATATTAGAACAGTTAAATTTCTCGATCACAACCTTCCTGTCTTTAGCCACCTCAAACAGCAAACAATAAGCAAATCAAAACAGTGAACAGACACGGGCCTGAACTTGACGGCTGTTCTTCCTGAACACTGTCAAATAAACCGATTTGTTCCTACAATAACTGATTAATCAAATAACTGAATATCAACTATAAACAGTTACCTCTAACTGATTTCCTGCAAACAAATCTGGCCCAAAATACTGTTCTTCACAATAGAAAAAAAAAAGAGTAAAATGCTATTTTCGTCCATGACGTTTTGTTAAATTTGTTATTTTAATCAAATTTTTTTTTGCCATTTCAGTCATTGTAGTTTACCAAATATTGTCATTTCCATCCATTCCACTAACTTCGTTAAAACTCCATTAAATATCAGGTTATTGTAGTATTTTTGAACACCCTAAGTGAAAAAGGTTTCTTTTTAACTTCTCGATCACAGAGGAGAAAAAAAATCTTTCACTTTAGTTTTCTTTTTGGCACAAAGTTCTACGATTACCTTTTACAATTGTTGTCGGCTATTGATTTTTTGAACAAGACAAGTCTCTTGGGCCTCTTTGATCTACCACAGCCGCGGACCAAATCTAAAACACTAACCGACTTTGGAATCGTAATCGATCCTCCTCTTGTGATTCGTCTCAGTGCGACCGTATGTTCAACGAGCCAAAGCTATGATACCACTTGTTAGGTTTAAAGCTTTACCAACACACGAACAGGCACACACGATTATCACGCAGAAAACAAAAAAATAAACGACACAAAGATTTAACGTGATTCGATCAGTGTGACCTACGTCCACTGGCTGCAACTAGGGTTTTCTTAATTTGCTAGTATAAAGATTACAAATACATGACAGGGTATGTATAAAGACTAATTAGGATTAACAACTTAATAAACAAGAAAACTAAACATGAGCCCAAACACAAATCCTTCACAAACCCAACAAAGTTTTTTTACTACCTTTTGGGAAGGTAGTTATATCATAGCTTGGGTGTAAAAAAAGCCATGCCCATGGATAGGTTAAAATCAACACAACCGTCTTGATGTTTTTGTCCATAATGTGCTTCATGTGATGTTTAGCATTCCTTTATAAATTGAACATGATCGTCTTGAGCTTCGTGATAAGTGTGTTTTCTAACTTTAATCTTAACATCCCAAGACTATGTAGCAAGCTTCTTTCATCATCTATAGTATTCCCAAAGCCTTAGGTCTATGACAACAAAAACAATTGAAGTAGACTACACATTCCATCAAAATATGCATTCTACAAAATTGATATATGATATGAATGGATGGATGAATGATGGAATGTGATAAAAATGGATGCTAAAACATGATAAAACATACATGAATTATGGTTTGTGCATATCTATGCATTCAGATCTATTAATGGATGGTGTACACTTCTATCAAACTATAGACCCTGCCTTTATTTCCTCATGTCAAACGTCCAATTATGGTTTGTGCATAGCTATGCATTCAGAGGAGATATGTCGGGACACAAAACTGGATTCGATATTGATGATTCAAATCTTTTTTAGGCGGATAACTATAAAAAAACCTGATTTGATATTATACATACACTTATTTACTAATGTCGCCTAAAACAAATATGTTTAATTCTATATAAATATGTTTATTCTAATTCTTTAAACAAACATGATGCTAGATGGGTTGAATAAAGCCTTTGACTTTTAATTCTTACATGTGGGTTAGAAACCTGCTTTCTACCTTTTTTTTGGTGTTTTGATTGTATATTTCTTTCCCCTTAATAATTTCCTTTTTTAATTACTATATTATAACAAACGAGACATAATATTGGTTTATATTTATGTTTTAGACTCCAAAACAATGACACCTTAATTTCATACGTTTCTTTTACGTACTTGATCACTATGTCTTCATCACAACGCGCATACCGAATTCGCATGTCTATTGATTAAAACTAATTATATTTTAATGTTTTGACATTGTGAATTTACGTATAGATTTTGTTTTTTCTAACAAATCATCAAAAATGTTGATCATTCACCGTTGATTGCGCCTCAGTCAGTGAGTTTACGTAAAGTTTATTCTTATTTTATATAAATAATCAAAAACATTGATTTTTTTTTTCACAATTTAAGATGTTGTAACGTGCGTGTTCATAATACTATCTTATAAAAAAACACATATTGTTTAACTTTATTATGGTTTGGTAACAGCAAATCAAATGTTTTTTACATTTAGTTTAAGTGTATTATCAACAGTCCCTTCATCGTGCGGGTTTCAAACAACATTTTAACGTTAGTTTTTTCACAGGTTTACGCCTCTACTACAACATGCGGATCAAAAGAACTTGTTGATATCATTTTAAAACACTCTACTCAAACTTTTCTATGTTTAAATTGTCTGTTCTTTAAGATTTGTGTTTGACAGGTGCTTATGATATGATTAAACAACGCAAGAACATATCTGACTTTGACCTTATGTAACAAAAATTGATGCACTAGCAACTGATGAAGTACTAAAGTGCAGTTGATAGTTGTTACAAATTGTTGTTATTAAAGTCTGCTTAAGTTTGGTGCTGAATTGCTAATAAATTAAACGAGTTGAAAATGATTAACAATGGAGAAGTAGTTGAAGCCTAAACTGTTAAAACTGATCCTTAAGTGTATTAAGAAAGAACAAACTACTACCATGGTTAGCAACTCAAGCAAATTTTAAACAAGAGCAAATGAAGCGGATCAAAGCAAATTGGTTATGTTGGTATGTTATTGTCAATTGTAAGTTTAATTACTCAATTGCTCATTGTGAATTAGTATGCCTATTGTATTAGCAAATTGGTTTGAAAATACCAGCCGCGAAGCGCGGAAAGTATCTAATAGTTATATTAACTTTCAATTATTTGCATATTCAATGCTTTCAATTTTTAATTTTAACATGTACCCAAACATTTACATGAAACATTATATGCTTTATGACATTAACTAGGTTCAACAGTACGTTTGTTAAAAATTAAATGTCCTCACCAAACATTTCCTGAAACACTCTTGCTAGCACGTATGTTAGGAGCAGACGTTTGCATAAAACAATTTCAAGACATATTAACTTTATATGATTTAAATCATATCTAACATGCATGCTAGATAACTAAACATGTTCAACGTGCACGTAAGATAATAAAAAGTTTACAGAAAAATTTTAAACATCTAGACCCTGTTTGGTTCACAGAATTCTCAGGAATTGGAATTGTAATTGAAAAATTTTTCATTCAAAATCATGTTTGGTTGGTCAATGGATGAAACTAGAATTAGAAAATTTTCCCTCATTTATTGGAATTCACATTTCTTCCACTTACCAATGAAATGTTTAACAATCCAATGGAATGTTCAAAATTAACATTTCAATTTTACTCAAAATTGACCAATCAAACACGTTATCAATTTTAACAAGATTTCAATTTCAATTCTAATTTTATTTCCAATTCCAATTCCAATTTCTTTGCAAAACATTCTGTGAACCAAACGTCCCCCTAGTTTTATTAATTAAATCGTTTCTAACCCGCTCCTTAGAAAATTAACAATTGCAAATCGTTTTAAAATATAAGAACTTGCTTCTAAAACACTCGTTAGAAAATTTAAACGTATTACGAAATATTATTATATAAAATAATTCTTTTGCATGTTAGGAACGAGATATTTACACAAACGTTTGAAACCTTAACTTTTATAAAATTAATCATTTTTGACATCAATACTCATTGAATACGACTTTAAACATTTTTAAGTGAATCGTAAATATTCTTTAGTTTCAACTTATACAAAACCATTGTAAGAAAAGTCATTTGAAACGTTTAGACAAAAAAAAAAATTATAACACATTACTTTTGACAATATAATGTTTCAAGCATGCATATTAGAAAATGAAACATTTAAAAAAAATGTTTTGAGACTAAAAAAGTTGAAAATAGATGTTGAATCAAAATTATTCGTTTTGTCGCATGTACGTAGCTAGAATTTAAGATCATATACTCCAATCTTTATTTAGAAAAACAAACAAACATTATACAATACACGCTATTTCCAAAATATATATGTAAGATTTGACAAGAAAGTCTCAAATTATTTTTTGGATGTAACCTTTCGTCAACCAAAATCCTTAGTGATAAGATTTTAAGATTGTTACAACAATTTCACAAAATTTGTTTTAAGATTGTAGGGAATCGAGTTATTTTTATTAAAAAATACTGATAAAATATTAGTAACATTACTATAGTTATTCACAGAAACTAGTTTGTTTTCCAACCAGCGCTTCGCGGCGGGGTTCGAACATGACGTAGGTTTGATAATCAAAAGACTTTCTCTTTATTTAAAGGCTTGGAAACAACGGTTCATTATGGCTGCAAATAATGCCTTTGCCATGCCAAAACAATACCCGTGTTCTATTTCATCGTCATTGCCTATCAAACGGGTCAGAAATGCCCCAAATAAACCAACGCACGACTCTTCAAATTAGAAATTAGTGTGCAATAAAAATATGAAACAGGTTCACAGATGAAACAGAGGCCCACAAAGGCCATCGAACAGATCACACAAGTTCTTAGATGAGGCCATCCTCATCCACATCCTCATTAAATTGATTTGTTCTCAGATGTGGGCATAGCATCACCATAGAACTAAATGGTTGTAGATCTAAAACATTAAAAAGAGAATACCACATATACTCATCACCATCAGGCAGTACAACCGCATCACCGCTGGCGGGGATAGCGGCTAGCATATGCAACCACCCGACCTAGGGCGGCGGGCAACGACGGTGAAGGCGTAGCACCCTCCCTGAAAACCCCAAAACAGGTCGGAAGGGAGGCAACAAAAGGATGGCCAGGGTAGCGTGACACCAGCTCCACCGCCGCCGACACCGCCTTGTTCTCTGCACAAACACATGTGTAGATCTTAAGCACCCTCGAAAACCTCGGTAGAAGCAAAAAAGCATAGTTGCGGAGACGAAACGACGAAACTGGCCACCAAGCCGGAGCGGCAACCGGCTCGACCGCTTTGTCACCACCAGAGTTACATAACCAGGCAGATCTAAACCGAGTAAAGCGGCGGGGTGGCAATCGAGCACATCGGCAGCCATGCAACCGAGCACATCAACGGCCTTGCAACCGAGCACATCGGCGTCATCGGCATGGCAATCGCGGCCATAGGCCTAGCGACTTGAGCCATCGCCGTCCGGCGACCACAAACAATTTGGCTCAAAACCGAGATCCACCGCAAGCCCATCGCTCTCTCTTTCTCTAAAGAGAAAATGTGAAAAGCTGAGCCAAAAAGAGAACTCAAAGAAACAAATGGTATCAGTGCATAACACTGGCAGCGTCATCGCCTCCACCGGCAATAACAGCCGGGACACACAGCCCAACACCAACACAAAACCCCTTATAACTTTTTCTATTTGGGAGAGGGGGCAAAATAAAAATCCCTCAAAACCTTGGTGGTCAAACCATTAACAAACTAAAACCAACTACTGATGGACTTGTAAAATTCATATATAGGGTAAATAAGTTAGTACGCTACCATAACAAAGCCATGAAAAATAAACATAAAATGCAGTTAATATGATAACATTGATTCAAACTAATGTATTCAAAGAGATATTTAAAAACATCTTCTAGTGGTATCCTTAACTCTCGAGTTTTCAAATGTTGAGTCTTCTACTTTGGCCTTGACTGCAAGCATGAACAAACAAGTTATTGACGATTGTGGTTGAGGCACGTATTAAATTTGTTTCCCTTAAATATATTTTCGCGTCACTTTTTAGACGAATGTGTCTGTCTTTCAGTGTATGAGAACCCATACAGTATGTATACTGTCGGAGATGACTCTCGCACTTGAGATTTCACCGGGCGTTATAGTGTTTTCAAGATTAGAAAAAAAAAATGAAGTTTGAAAGAAATCTGTGAGAGTTCTCTATAGTGGGTTTACTCTCTCATTTGATTATTAGAGTTTTCTCTCTAGAAAAATGAATCAAAATTTTCATTTATACTCGCACAAAAACTCTATATTTAATTTGGTTATGAAAACATAATTATTCATATTTATTAGTAAAAACAAAACATGTAGTTAATTTATGTGAATTTAAATTAGAATTATGAGGTACGTTGAATCAAAACTTTATATTGATTCATGAAATAGAAGTATGAGCAATAAAACAAATTAGGTTATTCATTTTAATAATCCCAACTTTCATTTATTGGTCGGGATTAATATCAACTCAGAAAATGTTTACTGACACCCCCAACTTGGAACTTATTTTCCTTCAACGATTTCTTACTAACTGAGAGTTAGCACCGTTAGTTTTTCGATAACGTGGACTATTTATATGGCCAAAACACTAAACCGAAAGTTAAAATCAACCATCTAGTCCGTTAATCTGTAACTTCTGCACCCTAAAACCCGTCAATCTTCACCTTTTTGTCTAAACCACTTAACTCATTCGAGGTAGATTTCAGGTGATGTTGGAGGCTAGACACCGAAAACGTACTTGGTGGAGGCTGGGTGGCGGCGTAGTTGAAAAATGGCTTAATGTTGACCCCATTTCATCAAAAAAACTAACGGAGGTTTACTTTCAATTAGTAAGGGATCATTGGTGGAAAATAAATTTAAAGTTTGGAGGGTCTTCAAACATTTCCTGAGTTGCGATTAATACCGGCCAATGAATGAAACTTGAGATTATTAAAATCCAATAAACTAAACAAATTATCATTTTGATCAATGATATATAAATAATTTACGAGTCAAAGACAAAACACTCATATTGATTCATGACTTGTTAATTAATTCAAAAAATGTTTAATGTTCTACTAATAACATCATCAACACTAAGTGTAATATATAAGTAGCAACTTGAATCACCCCGTTTAAGAAAATTTATTCTAAGTTTTAACCATTCATCTTTGAGCAATATTCCAGTTATCTTAACTTCATTTTAGACAAGATTTGGTTTGTTTTGATCCCCTCACAAAGTAGACACAAAACTCTAAATAATTAATTATACAAAAATATAATTATTTGTGCCCAAAAATAAATGAAAAACATTTTTTAACCGTGACTTTTTCAACACTAAATCCAATAGCATGCTTCATGGATTGAAAAGTACCACAAACAGCTTGTTATGTTTGTTGGGTCAGAAACGAAAACATAAACAATTCAATTGTAAAATCCATTAACAAAACAAGAATCATCAGCAATCCCTTAATATCAGCAATATCTCGTTACTCGATTCATCCCGGTAACGGAGATATTAGTTTATATCAATTTCACATCAGTTCAACAATAATAAAATGGGTAAAAAGTTTTATTAACTGTAAAGTTTTACATCAGTAGCTTTTGCAATTTACTTGAATCAGTAACAAAACTTCACATCAACAGCACTAGAAACATTTACATCCAAATCGTTTACCCGTATCAAAATAATCCTTTTGCTACTAAAGGCAACCTTTGTTGAACTACTTTAAAAAAAATCAAAAGCCATCCACTTAGGATTATAGTTGCATAAACTAATAAAATGTTTAATTTAACTTTAACAAAAAAAAAAAACATAAATAAAATTAAATGTTCTAGTTGTTGCAAATTAGAAATAAATAGTCTTAAGGTTCACGTACCTATTTGATTTTATTATAAGCAATCTTTTCATTAGTTAATAAAATATATTTTATATGAAAGTATATTTTTTGATTCCATATTAATTAATTTATGAATCATATGTTAACATGAAAGTATGTTAATGACTATTTAATCAATTTGTATTTAATACGAGGAATCAAAATAAACGAGCAACGATGTGTACGTTAATCATCATGTTGATATTTTCCATTATGTTCATGATTGAAAACAAACTAAAAGAATTATAGATGAGAAAAACTTTAAATATAATAAGAATGATAAATAGTTAAAGATTTTTCATACTAGATCAACAATTTCGTTTATAACCCTTTTTGCTTATATCGATACGGAGTGGTATCCAATATAACTTTATGATACTCGGATCCCACTCCAAAACGCAAATCGTGCTGATAATGTATTGTGAAACTAACCTAATATTAACAACAATATGAGAAGAAAGATAGGAAGAGAGTTGTTTAAATTATTGATTGATATGTTTGATAATGAGATGCAATGGTGATATTTATAGGAGTATAAAACCTAAATATTTCATAATTCCAACAACCATTAAGATAGTATAATTATCTCTAATTTAAATATATAAAGTCTATCTATATTGTCGATAACCATAATAAATAATATTTATAACATTTTAGACATTATTAAGTAGAAGATTTTACGTAATTCCTTTGAACCTCTTCACATTCAAATTGTTGTTTTATGTTTCTCATTCATCTTGAACCCTTAATTGTCATTATATTCTTGTGAAGGAAGAGGAAACCTTACACTTGGACAAACTCCCAATGTTCTTATATTCTTTAAGGGAAATAAAGACACATTCGTATTAGAAACAATTACAGTGAAGGGAACATGATCTTTGTGTTTCTTATATTTCTTTTTACATCTTTTTCATCTTAACAAATAAGGGAAGATTGTAGGGTTTATGGTTTTCATCAAAAAATTACAAAGATTTGGTATGATAAAAATAATTCGTAGTTGTTATGTAAACATAGTGAACTAAGAGCAGGAGCAACAAGTAGGGGTGTGCATGAGAACAAAATGACTGAACCATAATCACAATAACCGATGCAACTGAGCTCATCAAAAAAGATGGTTTAGGTTGATTTTTTTATAAAACCAATTTTTATGGCTCGGTTTCGGTTTTGCTTGCAGTATATCTGAAAAAGATTAAATATTTGGGCTTCAAAAGTAATCTTTAAACAATTTGTTTGAAGTGTTGAATCAAACCATTCTATTTAATTGTTTGTTACCATATTTTTTTAATTTAAAGATCAATAAAGTAATACAAGCTCAAAGTTTAAAGCTCAAATTCATAATTTGAAACAATTTTTTTGCCAAAAAAGTTTGATGTTCATATTATAAAACAAACCGAAACAAATAGTAACTCATGTGAGTGTGAGTACATCACATGCATCCTTCATGATGAGGGTGTGAGTCTTGTGAGTGCTGTACATCCTTCATGAGATCTTAGGTCTCTAATACCCATGGATTGTTCATCATGAGGGTGTGATTTAATATGTGATGAATAATGGATTTCTTTTGTATCTTCTTTCATTCAGTTCGTTATTTTTTCTTAAAATGACAATTTAACTTTAATCATACCTAATTTACATCAACCCATGATAAGGGTGCTAGAACCCTTGACCTCAAAGAAAATTTAATCATTTTAACTCCAAATGATTTTACTATTAAACCCAATTTGATACCCTCATTTAATTCATTATCTATCCTTGAATGTACTTCACCATTGCACCCATCTCCAACACTTTTTACTGTTATCAAATTGCTTTCAAAAACATGAAAATCTAATTTCCTACAGTCTAGTACGTGCTTTTAAAAATTGATGGAAAACTCAATCTTAATTTATTTTTGTTAATTTGGTTATCAATTAGATTTTGCTTGATCACTTAAACATACCTCATTGTTGGACGTTTATTTCATGCTAAATTTTGGTTGATTTTAGTTGATGGTTATTGGCGGTTCCGGTGGGGATCGGGTCGGTTCTGAACTGTTACTCCTAAATTAGAATTCACCTTAAAAATGAAATTTAGTTAGACAGATTATAATTGAAAAAAAAAACATTGTATATATACACATTTGCAAAGGTCGGTGGGGTGTCCCACCGGCCTTGCCACATGTCAAATGCTCATTGGTTGTTTCAAATATTTTATTATTTTTTTGCTTTGTCCGTATTTAATGTGTATATATATACGTGTTTCTGTAATAGAACTGATTTGCACGTTTGGCGCAGCGGTAAAAGGCATGCTTTTTATTTGACAGGTCGTGGGTTCGATTCCCACAACATGAATCTTTTTTAATTAGTGATTTTTTACCTCTTAAAAACTTTGTAATATGCCACTTTCACCTCCTCGGGTTTATAAAGTTCTGGTATATACACATTTGCAAAGGTCGGTGGGTTTTTTAATTTTTTTATTCTATATAAATTGTTGTTATATATAATACTTTCTAACTTTAGACATAAGTTGCTTTTTGTTTAGTGGTTTGTTTTTTCAACTTTTAAACAAGTGGCTTTGGTTCGAACCACGGGATGAGCCAAAAAGTTTTTTTTTTCTTTTTTCTTTCCTTTTTTCATACTTTTTTTTTTATTTTTGTCAAATTATAACTTGACCCTTATGTTTTCATTTATTTTACGTTTCGACGTAAATTTAGTTTGGAACGAGTAGAAACGACTGTAAGTGTATGTTTCGAAATAATTTTTGTTTGAAAAAAAACCGGTCAAATATAATACGTTCTCATTCAATGGTATAAATTCGAGTCGCTCTACGTAATGCAGTAAATTTAGTTTGGAAACGACTTGGATCGATTGTAGTCTATACTTTATCACGGCGCATGCGTACGTACGTACGATGCCGCGGCAATGCGCGGCAGGTAAAAATCTAGTTTCTACTTATTTAAGAAGGTTCAAATTCAACACCCCTAGAAAAGGAATGTTGGATAGCCTGTGCGTTTTTTTATTTTCAACCATGGTGGAATTACTTCTAACTTATGTCATATGAGCGTCAACAATAAGTCAATAACCTTATTCATGCTATACACTATTTATTGGTCCCACACTCCCACTTAGCTTCTTACACAAATCATGTAAAAAAAACAATTAATTATTTGTTTTAAACAAGACTGTGATAATATAATGAAAAAAATATATTTTTATTTTAAACGAGACATCTTCAAAATACACCAACTATGATGAGATGACACAATACGAAAATCAAAGTCTTGCAATAAAAATAATCAAGTTAGAGTCTCATTTGTGGTGGCGACGTGGTAGCATGATAGGGTATAAACTACAATCACTCAACTTGTTTCCAAACTAAATATATGTAGAAATATATAGTAACTCGAATTCGTCTCCTTGAATGAAAATGGTTTATAGAGTAATGAATTAAATTCTCAAGGTTTTATTAAATTTAAAATCTTTGAGATGAGCAAATCTAGAAAAGTTCACTAATCTATAGTTTTTTAAATAACTATCGTAATATTTTATTTTATTTTTACGATAAACTCACACAACTATTCTTAAATCTTACACCAAAAGCTCACTGTAACTCTGTAAGTGATGAATCTTTACCATTTAAAAGAGTCTACACTAATACCTTGATATCATTTGTTTAGAAGTCTTTATTTTCGAGCCAAGCTTTCAGAATGCAAATCGCCCACTTCCAGCAAAATTGCACTCTAACACCACCATCACTACCATCATTGAAAGCACTATCAATGGTCTACCCTTCACTGTCGTCTTACATCCCATCAAAGACTAAAAATACCCTTAAGCCTCTTCGACGCACCTCCTGAACCCACCCACCCACCCATCGCCATCGTCCCATCTCTACCTTCCATCATCGAATCTTAATCGGCTCACCACACACAAACAACGAGTAGGACAGCTGAACTCTGATTCACCCTCCCTCACACCCCTATCCAATCATCGATCCCACCTTATTATCCCTTCATTATCGTTATTTCATCTCCTTCACCTGAACCGAAATTTTGATAGAGACACATTGTTGCTGTTGTATTATTTCCGATCGCATGCTGGATTAGAGAGTTGCAGGAAGTCTGATTTGAGGTGGCCGTTGATTTCTCGCACTTTGTGGTGTTTGTAAGGTAGTAGTGTTATAGTGGAAGGTACTAGTATAACCGATTTTATGCTTGTTTTATCACTAGTGTAATGTGGTGGAGGTGATTGTAGTCGTAGTCGTGGTGTTGTTGGTTGTAGGTAGTCTTTTTACAAGTATTTAAGAGAAATCTGATCACTGGTAGTGCAACTGAATGATTAAAACAGTGACAAGTTTTCAAACTAATTATTAAAAATAAAAATTAATATTTTGAACAAGCTTGAAGTTACTCTAAATAAAATTTAATGCAATATTAAAAAAAAAAAAAGAATATTCTCAAAAATGTCCCTTTTGCCTTTTTTTTTAAATGTCCCTTTAAAATTTTCATCTTAAAATGTTCTCTGTTGACGGGGCGGCAACGCCACCCTAGACATGACACAGACGCCCGCATAACCAGTGTCTTAAAATTGACATGTGGCAAACAGAATAGTCGCCGCCCCTGTGCAACTTTGATTTGTTTTGATTTGAAATTTAATACTAATATAATTAATTTATTATATTTTATTTTTATCTTATAACTTTTAAAATATAATGTTTTATAAAATTTTAATTATACCATTGGGAAGTGTTTACTTTTATCTATTACTGACATAAAGTTTATTCAAAAACATATTCGGGTCAATTTTACGTTCGATATAAAATTTGATATGAATCAATTTTGAATAAAATTTATTTAGGCATCTAGATAAAAATAAGAACACCTCATAGTGTATGATTTTATAAAATGTTAAACTTTAAAAGTTATAAGAAAAAATAAAATATGAGTAAAATTAATTATATTAATATTAAATAAAAAAACAAATCAACTGCATAGAGATGGGTGAACAGAAACGACCGTCTCTTCTTTTGACTCAGACTACTCCATTTTGCAAGCGGACGACTCCATTTTGTAGGTGGTGACGTTTGTGTTAATTACGTTTTTGAGTTTTAGTGGGTCCAGGCTCCCACACTTGCCTTTAGAGTAGTCGGTGACTTGTCCGGGGTAGACATGTTTAAAAAAATTATTGAAGAAACATTTTGAGTGAAGTGTAAGAAAAAAAATAATATTTTAAGGATTTTCTTATAAAAGGGAATATTATTTTTTTTAATAGCCAACAAATACTTTTAAGTCTGGTCACCGGGATAAACCCAATAACGAAAGATCACTCACGCACGCGAACACAAACAATACTCGAATACCCAATATGATAAAACTATTCTACCACTTGAAACATAAATACTTCCCTATAGAAAAGAAAACAAATTAATACTTTCCACACATATATATATGACTTCGGAAATCGTCTGAAACGACCCAGGCATTCAGTGCTACATTCACACGCTATAACTGCGCGTAGACTCATCGTCTACCCACATACAACATCCTTAACCATAACCATCCCACACCCTTTTCATTCTCTCTAAAATCACTCTACATGTCTCCCCTTTCCTCTCGCTAAATCCCTTATTTCCCTCTGTTTTCTGCGTAAAAATGGAGAAAAAACAAGGGTTTTTCTCCGCATTAAAAGACGAATTGATACGTGGGCTATCTCCGCTGCCAATTGGGTCTCCGATGTCTGCATTTTTCCGCCGGAGGCCCAAGCAGTTGACGAACGGGGAGACGGTGGTTCGGAGGTCCGGTAGTTTCGCCGGAGAGACGCTGACGCCGGTGTGTGAAGGGTTTGATGAAAACGGGTCGGACCTTTGGGAATCGAAGCGGGTCGGGTCGGGTATTGGGCAGTGGGTGAAGGGTCAGCTTTCTAGGGCTCCGTCTATGGGTGGTAAGCCTAGGTCTGATTTGAGGCTGTTGCTTGGGGTCATGGGCACACCACTGGCTCCGGTGCACGTTAGCATCACGGACCCATTGCCTCATCTTAGCATTAAGGATACACCTATTGTAAGTTTATTCATAGATTTTATATTGATTGTGTTCAAACTTTAGATTATTACAGTTTAGAAATAGAAATCTGTGATGTTGTTTGATTTTGTTGAGTTGATTTGATGGTGTTTTTGTTTATGTTAGGAAACTTCATCTGCTCAATACATATTGCAGCAGTATACAGCTGCATCTGGGGGTCAAAAGCTTCAAAACTCCATTAAAAATGCTTATGTTATGGGGAAATTGAAGATGATAGCTTCAGAGTTTGAAACCGCATCGCGAGTGATGAAGAATAAGCATGCTGCTGCAGATGCAGACACTGGTGGCTTTGTTCTGTGGCAAATGAACCCCGATATGTGGTACGTTGAGCTCGCTGTTGGCGGCAGCAAGGTTCACACAGGCTGCAATGGAAGTTTGGTTTGGAGGCACACCCCTTGGCTCGGTGCACACACCGCCAAAGGGCCCGTTAGACCCTTGCGTCGCGCTCTTCAGGTCATCTTTGGTTACCATTTAACTGCAAGATTATGAATTTGCTAATTGAATTTCAAGAATTTGATATTTTGTTGCAGGGTCTTGATCCTAGAACCACTGCGAGTATGTTTACAAAGGCGAAGTGCATTGGCGAAAAGAAGATCAATGGTGAAGATTGCTTTATTCTGAAACTATGTGCTGATCCTGAGACATTAAAGGCAAGAAGTGAAGGTGCAGTTGAAATCATAAGGCATATGCTGTGTGGCTACTTTAGCCAGAAAACAGGACTCATAGTTCACATGGAGGATTCGCATCTGACCCGCATTCAAACCGCTGGTAGTGATGCAGTTTACTGGGAGACCACCATTAGTTCTAGTATGACGGATTATAGATCCGTTGAAGGCGTGATGATTGCCCATTCGGGTCACTCTGTGGTCACTGTTTTCAGATTTGGTGAGTTGGCAATGAGCCACACCAAGACTAGAATGGAAGAGTCATGGTCCATTGAAGAGGTTGCATTCAATGTCCCAGGGTTGTCAATTGACTGTTTTATCCCTCCTGCAGACTTAAAGTCTGCAGCTTTAAGCGAAACCTTTGACCTCCCTGAGGGCAAAAGAGGGAAATCAGCCCATATGGCCGCTGGTCATCGCGCAAAGGTTGCAGCTCTGGTTTAAGCGCAGTTGTTCATATAGGGGTTGTTAACGGTAGTTTTTGATCGACTAACGCCATAGAAGTTTAGTAGAAGTTAGGCTATTTAGGTTTACTTGACAACTTGGGTTTCACCGAGCATGATCATTCATGAATTCGGGCCAATGGGGCTCGAAAGCTCGGTTTTTTTCCTTACTAGATCAAATGGAGGTTTGATTTTAGTTTACCTTCCATAGTTTCATAGGGTATTGAAGGTATACACCATGGCATTTTAAAGAACTGGTTCTATGTTTGTTACTTTGTAGTATTGTTTTACTCTGGTTGTTTGTTTAGGATTGGTGTTTAAGATTAAAGGCGGTTCTTCTGATCTTATGTTTTCTTGTTTTACTCTTTACCATATTGTTACTGATGTTGTGAACTTGTGATATAGGTTTACAGTTTACTGATGTAGCTAGTCTTTTATCATTTTATTTATACTAATATTATTCAGTTTGTAAATGCTATAAGTGCTAGAAACAAACAAACTTATAACTATTTTTTATATTTTCAAATGGGTTTTACTCTTCACATCAATATTTCATAACTATAATATTCAAATTAGTAAACACGTTATATTCATAATATATACGACATACAATTTTTTAGATAATTAAGCTATAACATTGAAAACTTAAAAATATGTAAATAAGTAAAATAATCTATATTTACTATGTTTTTAACAATACTAGAAAAGTTTAATACTAAATAGTTTTTAAATAATTTTATTCTTACCATTAAGTTACTAACACAAAATGCTTAAAGACTTTGTTTATGGAACTATAATTAATTAAGACATACAACAATGTATCTAAAATTTTTTTGGCAAGAAAGATAGTCTATGTTGTGAAATCCATCTCATGTTTGTGTCACCTTCATATCTTATACTCTATTGATGGTGACTCAACTTGGTTGAATCAATTTGGTTTGAAAACAACACAAGTTAAGCCAGCTAATTTTGTAAATGAATTGAGTTCAAGATAAGGGTGACTCGTTCATTGGTGTGTTTAAAGTAACCTTAAGTTATAACATTTTACATTTTAAGTAAAAGACATTTAATATTTTAAGTCTAGTTTTCTATTATTTATTGATTTAACTCACATGGAAAACTTTTTTATAAGTATAACAATCCAAATGAGTAAAAACAAACTATGTTTTTTTAATTTCGGCTCAAGTTAAAACCCTAACCCGAGCGGAGTCGATCTTAGAGACATTAAAATCCTAGTTTCCGCTTAGCTAGTGAAAAACCTTAATAGCAAGTTTATTACTTTGTTAAATTGGTAAGATTCTTTGTGGTCCTTTTACTTTTGCAAAGTTACATGGGGGTACCCTTAAGTTTTAGGTCATCAGAGCTTTTTGACAAATGTGGATTAGCATCCACTATGGCAAGTGTGAGTGAGTGAGTGAGTGAGTGAGTGGTGGGTTCTCATAGCATGAAGCAAAGCGTGTTTTGAGAAATATGATGAGGACGTGGCCACGGGGTTAAAAGTGGTTCTTTCTTTTATACATGTTTGTTTATTCATTTACAGCTGTAAATGATCATGTTGTTGGATAACTTTGTACAATGATTAAATCCATGTGAGCTTAAAATATATACATTTTTACGGATAATATTAATTATTACTAACCGTTTAAAACTAACAATATAGGGATATATTTTTTTTTACAAAATAGTGCGACGACACTGAAAACGTAACAAGTAATTTTCTTTAAATTAAAAAAAAGTTATATAATATCATACCCAAATTAACAATAATAAAAAAACATTTTTATGGTGTAATATTCTTTATAAATATTAATATATGAAAAAGTTATAGTAAAAAAAGTTATATAATATCATCTTTTATAAACCACCCCACCTTCGTTCAAGGAAGGATCACAGGAAACAACCAAACACCACACAAACGCCGCCGCCGCCGCCACCTGGTCCGACAACGTCGTCAGATCTCCGATCCTACCCAACGGTTCCCACCAAGAAACCCTCGAAGCTACACGAACGGAGAAACAACATCAAAAACCTCAAGATCAGCACGTTGGTACCCGGGTTCGGGTTCGTTTCTGGGTTCTCGAAGTCTCCCCGGAGACCCGGTACGCCGGAGATTCACTCGCCGGGAGTTCCTAACTTCCCCTCGTTTGTTATAAGCCCGGTCGCTTGTGCCGGACCTCTTCAATCGGTCTCCGGTGACTGTAGATTCCGTCGCCGACGAGTACTCCGGCAAGGGACCTACCTGCAAATTAGAAAAGTTCAGTGG
Source organism: Flaveria robusta (assembly GCA_025506415.1). Lineage (NCBI taxonomy): Eukaryota > Viridiplantae > Streptophyta > Magnoliopsida > Asterales > Asteraceae > Flaveria > Flaveria robusta. The sequence continues at coordinate 16,486,569 of CM046461.1, read as the reverse complement.
TCAAACTATGAAACATAAAAGATGACTGTAGCAACCATGTTGCTTTTTAATATATAGTATAATTAAAAAAAAGTTATATAATATCATATTCAACTTAACGATAATAAAAAGAACATTTTTATGGTGTAATATTCTTAAAAAAATATTAATATATGAAAAAGTTATAGGAAAGTGTTCAAATAAAAAAATATATAAAATTAAAAAATATAAGAAGTAATCTCAATTATTAATATTTTTAATCAATGATTGCGATTAAATTATAAGAAAAAGTTTGTTTAAACGGTATTTTAGATTACCCATTTTTGTTGATTTTTTACAAATTCTCTTATTTTTTAATATTCATAACTTTTATGTACGACGTTATTTTTTTTATAAAAATTACATCATAAAATTGAGAGTTTTTTATTAATTTTTAAAACAAGTATAGTATTGTTATATAAAATAATAATAATAATAATTTTTTTTTTTTTTACGTTTTTAAGCTCATATCTCGTTATTGTGTTATTGGTGCAGTTTATATGTATAGTTAGTGTTTACCTGAATACTATTATATTTTATTAAAATAATGAAGTTTTAGAGATAATCAACCAGGAGAAACTTGCGCATCGAAAACTAATGACTAGTGGCAATTTGGTTTTGTCGAATGTAAGTGAGTAAGCTATAGTAACATAGATCGGTAGTAATTGATAAGAAGCAAATGTTATTAGCAGTCACTACTATTGTTTGTTGACAGAAAAGTCTTGTTACTACCAACGAAGTCCTGCTATGTAACTATCATCTGTTGACAACTATTATCTGTTGATCATTATAATCGTCAACAAATAACTAGCAACTGAAATACCATAATGGTTCAAAACCTATATAGTAGAGCTATTTGGTTTAATTAAAACATACGAACTTAACACTTCATTTTTGTAGTAAAGAACATATTGCTCTTTAAAATTAAAATTTCCGTGATATCTAATTATTAATTTTGTGTACACATTAGTTACTTTAGAGTAATTTACACATATGGTCCCTAAGGTTGACTTAGATTTTATTTTTCAACCTTAGGAATGAAAAAAATTACAAGTTTAGTCTAAATATTTGTATAAACGTAATATTTTTCGTCACTGGATCAAACATTTGTTAGTTTTTGACGTTAAAATTTATAAAACAAGATTTTACCCTTTCATTTAAAATAAAATGATAACAAAACTATGAACACAAAATAAACCTAACATCCTAACCAATCCCATCCTCCCATGTGTCAAATCGAGTTATAAAAGTCAAGACCCACCTCCCTCTCTTCACTGTAATATCACTAATAAATAATAGAAATCCATTAATGGAGGCTGTACAGATAGTAAATTCACCTGAATAATTTAGCGGTTTGGCGGAGGAGAATGGAGGAGCAGAACAATTGCTTGCAATGTTTCATATACTAGCAATTACATGCTTATAAGAAATTCCAGTTAATTCCCATTTTCTACAAGAAAACATCTTTTGCTTAACATCAACCACTTGTTACTATTCATGATCACTAACTTAAAACTTGTTTAAGCAATTCCATGACATAGCACATCTTGCAGACTTGATATTATTGAAGACTTTAGTAGCACTTGGTGCTACTTGTCCTTCACTCTTATAAATTACCTTCTGGACGTTCACAATTTTCCACATTAGGTACTCCCTAACACACTCCAAACATGTAACAATGGGTTGGGGATCGGTACGAGACTGATAACCGATGATTGTTTTAACCTTCTTGCTAAAATCCTACAATCAACAACATGGTGATGTGTTCTAGCATCATCTTAACATACAGATAATCATTTTTGTCGATGATATCTTGAAAGTTTGATTTCATTTATGGCTGATTGGAGAACTGAATGGGCTGTTCAAGTTTGTATTTTCAAGCAAATGTAAGTTCTCTGTTGTTTTTAAAATTATACTATCTTGTTGAAATAGATTCATTTTCTTACAAAGTTTTGGGTGCTATCAAAATCTAATAAAACACAATTCATGCAGTAACTCTTTTAGTTGGGAGGCATCTTGATAAACAAAAGCAAAAGTGTTTGAAGCCAACAATTAATGAGGCAGATAACGAACTAGAAAAATTATTGAACGTGAAGCAGATAACGAGCAGCAGCCAACGATAACATCAAATAGGTTAAATTGATTTCGTATGAAGACACACGACATGTAACAAGAAGAATTTCTTATTATAATTTCGGGTCGGTACTGAGCTTCTTGGTTTTACCATATCCATACCCGATCCGAACCCGATCCCGAAATTATCAAATTATTAGTACCGATTACCTCCTATTAAATATTAGTTCGGTTTGGTTATCGTTAATATTTCGATTCGGTTATCGGTATTTTCGAGAATACTCGATTTCTGCTCACCCCTATCTCTAACACAATACATAATATGAGTTGCATAACCAACCAGCAAAATATAACCTAGACTAGTGTCTATCAATCAATGAATAATTACTTAAGTAATTCGCACGTTTCTTACGGAAACCCACTCTATACCAAAGCATTCCCCTTAATATCTAATGGGAAGATAAATGGTTTTTGCTTGGCGATGTTAATTTAGGCCGGGTTACTTTTAACTATGGAATATCAGAATTTTGTCACGATAAGCTATATATAATACTAAAAGAGTAACTAAGGGGAACACTTGGTATAATTCTAGACCCCCTACGTTTATTTTTCCCGCATCTCTCTTCTCTTAAATAATTACCTAAATTAAGAAAGACTAGCTTTAGTAAACCCGTGTATTACACGGGTTGTATAAATAAAACATTAAATATAATAAAATTTTAATAGTTATAAAATGATATATTAAGATAAAATATGATTAAAATTATAAGTAAGGACTATAAATAATAAAATAATGATATAAACTTTTTAATCTTTTATTTTTAAACTTTTTTTTATTTAAAAAAAATTAAAAACTTTGTTTCAAAACAAACATTTTAAAAATTATAATTTTTTAAAATTTTTTTATTATAACTCCTAGTTTTAATTATTTTTATTTAAAAATTTTTTATCTAAAACATCAATGTTAGAATATTTGGAATTTTTAAAAAAGTTTGATGTTTAAAAGTTTTTTAATTTATAAATATTTATTTCTTTAGAAACAATATTAATAAAAAGATATATTTCTAAATTTATTGTTTGTAATTAATGTGATATTAATAGGAGAGAGAAACGGGAAAATTTTGGTGAGATGAAATGTGGTGGTGCCATGTGTCCACCATAGTTACTCTTTTATTAGAGTAGAAAGATTATATAATTTTATTTCTTTTTTAGATTACAAATAATTTTTTAATAAATTAGGAAAGATATCTTTTTATTAATGTTATTTCTATAAAAATTTTCTACTCTAATAAAAAAATAACTAATAGAGACACATGACATAAGTCACATAACCACATTTTTTTATTAACATTATTTCAGAGAAATAAATTTCTATAACATAAGAATTTTTTTAAAACATTAAAATTTTTTAAAAATATGAAATATTTTAAAATTTATATTTTTAAAAATAAATTTTTTATAAACTAAAATAACTAAAATTTGGAGCTATATAAGGAAATTTTAAAAATTATATTTTAAAACGGTTTATTTTGAAACAAAATATTTTTTTTAAAACAAAACAGTTTAAAAACAAAATTTTAAAGAGTTGATATCATTATTTTATTATTTATAATTCTCACTTATACGTAATTTTAATCATATCTTATTTTAGAATATCGTTTAATAATTAATAAAATTTTTATTTTATTTAATATTTTATTTTTTTAACCCGTGTAATACACGGGTTTACTAAAGCTAGTCTATTAATATTATAAGAACACTGACTTTTTAGTAAGCAGAAATTTATTAGAAAAAATGAAATTTAAATACTTAGATTTGAAATTAAAATATTAAGTAAGAAAATTTAAGAGTTAAAATTTATTAAGTGATCTGGAATTTAAAGAAACTAAGCCTATCAATTTAAAGAATTGGAATTTAATATCTATTTAGTTAAGAGTTGCTGTAACATAATATATTTACCTTAACAAATGGTAATTAAACAAATAAAGAAAAGACTATTATGCCTGAACCAAAATCAAATCTGTTTGGAACCGGTACTATTTGAAACTGGTTTGAAACCGATAGAAAAATTGTAGCTTAGAGACCATTTTATAGTTCTTCCATTGTAACTTATTCGAAACCGTTAAGCTGAACCAAACGGGTAAAGAAACCCAACCAAATCTACTGAAAACTGATCTAGAAACCAATTTCAACCCGAAACGGTTTGAAAGTCATACGAAATTTAAGTTTTGTTGACCAAACCAACAGTTCAACCTTAACCGGTTTAGGGTTTGAGATTGATTAGTACACATCTGCTCAAAACTAGAGTCTATTCCTTTTAGCATTTGGGTAAGTCCTAACTCCTAAGTAGCCATAACCCATGGACTAAAATGGGCTTTGTAATCCCATCATGGGCTTAACCTCGTAGAAAGATTTGCACCAAATAGTTGACGCTTTTGAATTTGGGTGAACATTGTTTGGTGAAATGCAGTAATGGATAGACCAAAGCACATTTGTGAGGTTGGACTTCCCTTAATGGGCCTGTGGTCTAAAAAGTTGAAACCAAATTACTTTGTTGGTTCAAGTGTTTAATCGTTAGGTCAAAATGTAGTAATGAATAGACCCAATTATAAACATGAAGATGGTGTGGATCACATGATTAACACCGTATTAAAAGTTTTATTAAACAATAACTAATATAGTTTTTTTATAGTATATTTTGCGTAACTTATTTGTCTGTCTTTCTATTTTTATCTAGGATCAAGATCTTAAGGGTAGCTTCTTGCCGTAGCTTAGAATAAAAGAGCTAAAACTTCTAACCGTATACAGAACCCTATCTTAGGCTTGACCTGACTATTAGGTGGGAGTCTATTGTGATCGGCCTCGTCAAAAACTAGAGAGCAGCCATAATATGAATTATGAAGCGCGCTCTTTCTCACTCTCCATCGTCTTATATTTAGACCTCTTATGTATTCATACATATAATTCTTATACCTTAGATTGATTTATATATTATAATGTTTTAGCACTCGCGAATATTTCGTCTTAGAAAATTCTTTGCTTGTTTCAATTTCATTTCAAACTGGGGAGATCTTTACTTCTGTTGATGTTATAACTTTGGTTATGTATAACGTTAAGCCTTTAACTCAAGAAAACATTTGATTTGGTTTGCACATATCACAAATAAATTATAATTTAAAATTTAGCGTGACAATAATAATTAATTAATTACAAGAACATATTAAAATGAGAAAAGAACTAGGGAAGGCAATTTTTAACACGACATGAAAAAACAAGTTTTAAGTCGGTTAACACAACTCGTTTAACAAATTGATTAACCAAAACACGATTCTTTTAATAAGTGGTAACATGTTAACCTATTTAAGTTCTTTTAAAAAAGTTTATATTTAGAATTTGGAGATAAAAGATAGAGTAAACTTCACTTTTACGACTTATAGTTTGATGTAAATAATGGTTTTCATCCAAATATTTTAAAACCTTGAATTTACTTCATGTGGTTTGCAATTTGCCTTGATTAACTTCAATTCACTAACATCGTTAAATAGCTCTATCAAATGTAATGGCATTTTAGTCTTTTTACATAAAGACATAATATAATTTACTTAAATAAAAGCTAGGTCTTTCCACATAATCGTTAGGTCTTGACGACAAATATTTCTTTGAAACAGAAAATTCATGGTTGTGGTGAGCGATTAGGGTTTGATTTTGGTCCGCTAGGGATATATGGTGATTATGGTGAGTGATGGTTTGATTAGAGATGATGAACGGGATAGAACGGATACACATTACACAGATGGTGGCAGAGGCTTTGCAGACATGTTTAGAGATGAAGAAGATGAAGATTATTGTAGCGGTGATGGAAGTAATGGTGATGAATGGCTTGTTGTGTCACCGTTGGGATGATGAACAAGAGGGGAGGGGGTTAGGTTTTAACTATTTTGAATATTTACAGAAATAGTCCCTTCAAAATACTACACACTTTTGATAAGTTACACAACTAGTTCCTATGTGCCAAAAGGCTAAAATGTCCTTATATTTAATAGAAAAAAAATAAAGATGATAGTGAGTTGAAGTTAATTAAGACAAATTGAAAACTACATGAAGTAAATCATGTTTTTAGAATCTTTGGATGAAAAGAGTTTCTTAATTCAAAACACAAGATGCAAAAACAAAGTTTACGCTAAAAAATATTAACATTTAAAGTTAAATATATTAGCATTAACTTATTTTCTAACTATTAACTTTTCGTATACAGTTATATAAAAAATGTATTTAATTTAAAAGGTATTAGAATGATTGTGGGCTTAACATGTGTCGTTCTATTGTTTTAAAGGGAAGGTATTTCGGTTATAGTGTTAAATATGTCAGATTATTGTGTCTAATATGTTTATTATGTCAAATATCAGTTTATTATTTCATATATTTTTCAACATTTGTTATGTGTACTAATTGTGTTTTACGTTTTACATAATTTTGTGTTATTTTTTTATTATAGAGTATATTAACTTGTTATATATCATTGACTTTCACAATTAAAAGTATACAATGATGTGTTTTACTAGCTTATTTTTTAAAACTTATAGTGTTTAAGATAATAAAATATGTTATTTTTGTGATTGTTTTTTATAGATTATATAAACTTGTTATATATTATTGTGTTTTACAGTTAAAAATTATACAATAATGTTATTTCACTAATGTATTTTTCAAAACTAATAGTGTTTATGATAACACAATTACAATCAAAAAACACAATGATATATTTTATCGTTGTTTTTTATGTTATATATTATTTCTATGTTATTTTATCATTGTTTTTAATATATTACATTAATTAATTGTAATTATTTATCATTATGTTTATATACTAGAAATACGCAACACTGTTATTTTATCATTGTGTTTTTTTAGAATTCATCACTTTTAAAAAAATAATAATTAACAAAAATACATAATGAACAGCAAAAAAAAAAAAAAAAAAAAAAAAAAAAAAAAAAAAAAAAAAAAAAAAAGAAAAAGACACACACACAATGGCGAGCATAAATCTTATGACTCTAATTTCAATAATTTACAAATGCTGGTTTGAATTATGTAAAAAATGCATGCTAACATTCCCTACCACTAACAAAGCTTAAATTTCTCTATTAGTTATTATATAAATCTTCTTCTCCACACTCACTCAACCCGCCGCCACCACGTCTACCCTTTACCTACCTTCACAAACCAGTGATGTCGCCTACACCTTTAACCCACCAACACCGTCCCACAGCACCCGAAACCCACCATCACCGATGCTGCCTACACCCTCAACCCACCACCACCGTCCTGCAACACCCTCAATCCATCATCACCGTCGATGCCTACACCTTCAGATCTGAACTGAAAAAGAGAGGAAGTGTATTGACTGCGTTATTAGAAGAGAGAGAGAGAGGGAGAGAGAGAGAAAGAGGGGGGGGGAGGGAGGGAGGGAGAGAGAGAGACTTAGATCGACAGATGGGGATATTTTGGTAATTTTAGATTGACTTAACAGAGAAACTTAACCTCAGTTAGCGTCGGGGAATGCCGGTGTGCATAGCAAGCATAGTTCAGGCCCGAATCTTTAATTTTTGAAAATGAGTGACTAAAGGCAATACATATATACCACAGGGACTGTCTGTGTAATTTACTCCTTTTTATATAACGATATTATGATTGTTTTAAAGATAAAAAACAATCATTTTTATGGTACATTTTTTATACAAAAGTTATGATCGTTTAAAAAAATAGAAGAATATAAAAAAAAGTCAATAAAAATAGGTAGGTCCAAATTACTTCTCAAACAATCTTCTTCTTTATAAATTGACTATGGATTAAAAAGATTAATAGTTGAGATTGTTTATTACACTTTCTAGATTTAATTTTTTTTTATTTGAACACTTTCTTATTATTCTCAAAACGTCTCTTTTTCCTTCATTTTCCCTCAAAATGTCCCTTCAAATAATTATTCCTCAAAATGTTACTCTCAAACAAGATGCCGGCGTCTATATAATTGGACCAGTCACAAATAAACACGTGCTTAAGCATATGCCTTTTTGACATCATTGTCGTGGTCACCAGCGCCTACTAAATTTTTAATTTTTAATATGCTCGGTCAATTTATGAGAGCAGGTGGCTGGTTGTGCGGAACAGGCGCCCGCTTAGGCACACATGTCTGTTCGTAGTTGGTTTTGCTATACAGACGCCCATGCTTATCTTTACGGAGACATTTTGAAGAAAAAAAAAAAGAAAAAACCCATTTAAAGAATTTTTCCAAACTAATATTCTGTTTTGAACCCTTTTACCAACTCTTCCTCTGAAACATTTTTACTTTATTAGTTCTAAATTTCTTCAATTACTTCTATTTGGCTTATCTAACATCAAACTACTCAAGTTTTTTGAATTGAGTATGATAAAACGAAAATAATAAATAGCACACTAATCACAAGAAGGTTTTATTTGAGTAAGAGTAATCAATGTTGTCAGCCTACCAGGGATTGCTTATATTCATCAACAAACATTAAACAATCGACTCGTAACACAAACAGCTAGTAATTTTCGATCCGTTTATAATAAGATTAAACCTGTTTAATAAAAATTATATTATTTATTTTTCTAAGTTTTTAAAAATAATTAAAATTAGAATGCAAGACTCTATTATTTCTTATTCTTGGTTCATAAAAACAATTTAAAAAAATTGTAAGCATGATATATATATGTAGTTAAACAAATCATTTTCATGTTTGATACGCGTGCTATGCGCGTCATTTTTAACCTGTTAAACACGATTTCGATAAACATTAAACAGGTGAACTTGAAACACGACTTTAAAATACCACGATTTAAAGTGAGTCTACCACAACATGAAATGAATAAATATCACATGTGAATCCGACACGATAGAAACTCCCTTAAAAAACATAATCTTCGATCAAGTACTTCCTGTGTGAGTGTGATCTCGGCCCATTATAGATTCAACGTGCTCTCACGGTAGAATCCCACATGTTCCACGTGGTCTTCTGTAAGCCAACGGTTGTTTCTAACACACGTGGAATCCTACTCACCGTCATAAATTAAGTTTTTATTTTGATGCCAAATTTTGTAATGATATCGTTATTTTAATGACTTAATAAACTATTTATTTAAATGTTATATATTCATTAAAAATATGGCTAAATATCAATAAGAATGATTAATTTACTAGATGATACGTTTCAAAAGTAAAATTTTTATAACGAATCAAGAATTATGAGCATTTTCAATGCTGATCATAGTAAACGAAAAATATCATGTCATTTATCACATCAAATTTTCATTCATCTTTTATGAGTACTCATTTTAAAACATATAATAAGCATATCACATCCGCTTCGTGACCTTCTGGTCGCTCTCAGGGCTGGCTCAATAAGGTTATTGGGCCAGGTGGTGGCCTAAGGCCTACACATGTTGAGGGCCTCAAGTTTTTTTCGTGTTTGGGCTACGGTAATTACAGTTTTGGGTTAGCTACTACATTTTGGGCTAACTGTTCTGTTTTGGGCCAGATTAGGCTTGGTATTAATTTTAGTTTTTAAAACTTGGGCCTACTAGGGTACTTAGGGCATGTTTTAAAAAAAGCTATAAAAATAAGCTTTATATAAATGTTTCGCATGTTTTTTAAATATATAAAAAGTAGAATAAAAAAAAATTTTAGCTCCGCCAAATATAAGCTATTTAGTTTATTTTTGCAAGTCCCAAGCCCGGATAAATGAGAAGGATTTTTATTAAATACTTAAGAAAAAGACCTCCAAAATTAACCCCGCCTTAGGCCACTAAAATGGTTAAGCCGGCCCTGGTCGCTCCTCTTAATTTTGTACAACATTTTCACGGGCTGCTATTGCAGGTAGAGCGTTTGTGATTGCTTTAGCAATAAGGTGCTGAATTTGAGCGTCGGAGTCAAGGTTGGCGTTCTCGTTGGCATTTTCGCCTAAAGCATAGTTTGTTGACTCTTTGATAGCCAGCTCGGATTGTCATATCGCCCCTTTTGTTTTGGTGACGACCTCATCCTTTTCCTCTTGTCATTACTATAATAAAACTTCTCATAAATCCAAGATTCACATAACATAAATCCAAGATTCACGTAACATCCACTGTATAAAACAAAGAATGGCAGCACAACCATAACATAGGGTGGCTCAAATCGATTTAATATAGTAGGTGGAATAATTCATAGAATAATATTGTTAAATAGGGTTTTTGACGTAGTCGTCAAATGTCTTGTGCAAAATACCAAATATTAATAAGAATATGATGTTGACACAAGTAAATAATTTATTTTGTGTCTCTATAGTAGTATAAAATAGAAAGGAAACAAAGTGATGTCCTATAGACGTGAACGACTTAAAATATCCAGAAGGATACACCTTACTAGGCGTCCAACAATTCTATTCTTCCTAGTTATCTAGGTACGAGCCTCATCCTACATAGCTATTACCCTATTCAAATCCTAGTGCCTCCTCCACACGTGCTCCATCGTAGGATCCATCATCAACACCCCTTAATAGTACTGTTGCGGCTCTCTGTAGGGATAGTACTAAGAAGTATTGAAGTACCATGCCCACCCTAGTAAGATCTCAGTGCCGCTACCCATAATCGGCCCAATGCCTATATATATATATTAAAAGTTTGATGTAGAATTAAAGAATAGAAGAGTGTAACAAGTTTTTCACAAAAAGGGTGTTCTAATAGCAAGCTATGGCTTGTAACCATCTAGACATACAAATCTCGACAAAAGATTAACAACAACATTAATCTGTAGCCTTCTAGGGTTATAAAGCAGAACTTTTGAACTAGGGTTATGAAACCCTAGGTAAATCAAACCTTTAGATACACGGATCCATCTAATTGAACTGATAAATATGAACCGTAAACAAAAATCACTAGCATAAGATAAGCTATGACTTAGGATTTTGAGATGAAACCCTAAAGCGGTCAAGGAGATTGCATCCTAGAGAGTAGAAGTCAACTAGGTCTAGGGATTAAACTCTATCTTCATGTACGTAGGGAAAAAAGACAACGAAAGATCAAAGATACTAGAGCCTAGCTCTTATACCCAGAGGCGGAACCATGCCTAAACGAACAGGGTCAAGTGACCCCATTGATTTTTTAGGAGGTAGTGTAACGTATAATACCGAAATTTTGAGTGAACCCATAGTTTTCAGTAGGTGAACCCATTAGTATTTTCGGATTCACTTTCTAACTTAGAAATGTTCTAGGTTCATTGGTTACATGCGTGCTAAGTGGGGAGGAGGTTACGAGTTTGAGCCTTGCAAGCTGCTGCAAGTCTGTCTTCTGTTTTTTTATTATTTAAATTACAAAAATTACAATTTTACCCTTAATTTTAACATACCTTAAAACCTTAACCCCAAATACCCCCCCCCCCAAACAATCGACCTCAGGCTGCAGCCTTCCAAATCCCAATCGAATCTGTTGGTTGCTGCTGCCCCCCACCCACACATACACACAAACCTCACGACTGTTGCTGATATTGAACCTACGGCGGCCGGAAACCATCAACTCTGGCGAGGCTATGTGTTGACATCAACGTTGCAGGCTATATGTTTCTTGAAATACATCAATAATTTGAGTATGTATAAAAAGGTACCTGGCCTTTAGTTTTAACCATGCTTGATTTCTTGACTTTGATGATTTTGTTTATAAATAAAAATTCAAACCTTAGATTTTGTTTTAATGATTTTGCTGTTTTAGAAATCTAGATTGTGTTTGTTTGATGAATGAAGATTTGTTGTTGTTAATGCACTTATTTGTTAGTTAAATGTTTGATGCTTAATTGGTATTTAGAAATCTAAAATCTAAATTGTGTTCAAGGCTAAATTTTGTATTTATTAGTTATTTACTTCATCACAATTCATAATATGTGTATAATACATTTTAGGAATATAGACTACTAGAATATTAAGTACACTAGAATTTTGATTGTGTTCAAGCCCTAATTTGTTTGATAATATGTAAGTTTTATTTTATTTATTTAGGTGTTGTATTTTTGTTAACATCAATTTAATTATATTTCCACCCGACCCGATCGAACTACCCGAAAAATTTTATGTTGTTTTTTTACAAATCAAATCACCGAAAAATAGTGACCCCCTAAAAAACATTTCTGGTTCTGCCACTTCTTATACCATGTCAAAATATGGTATTTTGATAACGAAACAACTTCAAGATTTAAGAACAAAGTGCAACTAAATCAATTCTGAATAAAATAAAGACAACAAAAAAACTTTAGACAAATCTAAACCATGAAAGTAATGATCTAGACAATAAGAACTCAATCACTCGTACAATTGATTAATCAATATGGTGACACCCTAAGACGAATTGAACAACTCACACAATCAGAGAGAAGAACAAACAAGAGAGACCGAAGATCAAATGAGTTATAAGATCATTTATCTCTTCCTTTGTTTAAATAAGCTCCATCAGCAAATGTAGAGTTCTAGCAACAATCCACGATTCACTTATCACCATGAGTGTAAACAGGTGTAAGGGGACCATCTTGTATTCTTGTGGATCTAGATTAAGCCCATAACAACCTCACCATGAGTCGCATCCCCAGCCTAAACCAGTTGCATTCATTTTGAGTCTGACTCCAACGTTTATTATCCAACTCATAACATATGCAACATGCAATATAAACCAAGTATTATATACTTATTACTATTTAACTCATGTCTACAGTTCTAAATAACTATTTGCTAGTTGTGACACGTTTCATTGATTGAACCAAAAGCTTTTCTGGTTATCTTTGACTTTGTTACTGCATCTGTCTATATTAATAAAAAAGTTTTTTATTATATACTATTACTATTTAACTCATGTCTACAGTTTTAAATAACTATTTGCTAGTTGTGACACGTTTCATTGATTGAACCAAAAGCTTTTTTGGTTATCTTTAACTTTGTTATTGTATCTATCTATACTAATAAAAAATAGTTTTTTATTATAGAGCTTTTAAATTTTATTTTTTCATTTCACTCTCCTAATACATAATTGCATTAACTAGTAATAATTTTAATTAATTCATTTTAAGATTAATTTTTTTATAAATTAAGAAAAGAGATCTTTCTATAAATGTAATTTTTAAATAAACAATTTTTCTATAAAACAAAAATTTTTTCTGAAACATTAAATATTTTTAAAAATAAAAATATTTTAAACCTTGTGTTTTTAAAAAATAAATTTGTTTTATGAACAAAAAGAAAATGATTAAAATTCAAACTTTTCATAAGAAAATTTTTAAAAATAGCATTTTTAAAAAAATATTTTGTTTTGAAACAAAATGTATAAAAAATACTTAAAAAAATAAAATAAAAACTTAAAAAAATGACATCGTTGTTTTATTATTTAAAGTTTTTATTCGTACGTAATTTCAATAAAATCATATCTCAAGATTTTGTTTTATAATTTAAAAATGACATCGTTGTTAACTATTTAATATTTATTTATGCAATCCGTATAATACACGTGATACTAACATAGTTTAAAAATATATGAAGGGAATTATTAGCTAAAAATGATGGTAGTTAGAACTATAAAACAATGCTTATAAACATATAAGTTTGGCACCGAATTGATGGAAAAAAGAAATATTTATATTGATCACCTTTTTTTAACATTTATGCCTTCAAATTATTTAAATAAAAATACCAAACTTATTATTATAAAAGCATCTGCGGACACTAAATTAAGAACCATAAATCTATAAAAAAACCACAAAGTATCACTTTAAATCTTGTACTCTTTATTATATAAATATATCAAAACTCTTGTAATTTTATTACTTTCAAGATAAATTTTTAAAAAAATACGATATTTATAGTTTTTTGATAATACACATATATGCACACACGTTGTATTGTATGTATGAATATTTTATAGTTTTTTTAAATGAAATAAGAAAAGAGGCGATATATTAAAAAAAACAAATAAAAGATAAAAGCAAATCATCATTTTTCAGTATTATTATTTTTGTTAAAATGTCATGTGCATTGCTTATATATTCTTATTAGCTTTTTATATATCAATGGTTATTAATAAATCGCATCCCTAAAAACATTATTCATATATTTAACGGTTAGAATTATGTAGAATTGTAGAAACAGACAATCATTATGTTTTTGAGATAAGATGAAACAATATAATAAAAAACAAAATGAACATCTAATCACGACCTTATGCAGCCGTGACAGCAATAACAAATCAATATAAAACACACCACCACCGATCCATCCATATCCGTCGATCCTTCATCATCATCACACACCATGAGCTGGTGGTGGGCCGGAGCTATCGGCGCTGCAAAGGTAATCTCATCTCAACTCACATCTTCTGATTATTATTATTATCATTATTATCATTATCATTGTTATCATCAAATCTAACAATCATCCAATCCACCAGAAAAAACTCGATGTGGACGACGCACCACCCAAATACCAAAGCGTAGCTTTGATCATCGGCGTCACCGGCATCGTCGGCAACAGCCTCGCCGAAATACTCCCACTCTCCGACACCCCCGGCGGCCCATGGAAGGTCTACGGCGTCGCTAGACGCCCTCGCCCTCAATGGAACGCCGATCATCCGATCGACTATATCCAGTGTGACGTCTCCGATCCCGGCGAAACCCTAGCCAAGCTCGCCGGGCTCGGAGACGTCACACATCTGTTCTACGTTACGTGGGCCAATCGGCCCACGGAAGCGCAGAACTGTGAGGTTAATGGTAAGATGTTTAAGAATGTTCTGGATGCGGTGATCCCTAATTCCCCCAATTTACAGCATATATGTTTGCAAACTGGTAGGAAACATTATACGGGTCCATTTGAGTTGTTAGGTAAAGTAGCCCATGATCCCCCTTTTCATGAGGATTTACCTAGGCTTGAAGCCCCTAATTTTTACTACACCTTAGAGGATATATTGTTCGAAACCGTGCAACAGAAGGAGGGATTAACGTGGTCGGTTCACCGCCCGGGGGTGATATTCGGGTTCTCGCCTTACAGCATGATGAATGTGATCGGGGGGTTATGCGTGTACGCCGCGATATGCAAACACGAAGGGGTTGCTATGAAGTTTCCGGGGAGTAAAGAGGTGTGGGAGTGTTACAGTGATTGCTCTGATGCTGATCTGATAGCGGAGCAGCACATATGGGCTGCTGTCGACCCATACGCGAAGAACGAGGCGTTTAATATCAGCAATGGGGATGTGTTCAAGTGGAAGCAGTTTTGGAAGGTGTTGTGTGAGCAGTTTGAGGTGGAGAATGGGGGGTTTGATGAGGGTGGGGAGAGGGTGAGTATGGTGGAGATGATGAAGGATAAAGAGGGTGTTTGGGAGGAGATTGTGAGGGAGAAGGGGCTGGTGGAGACTAAGTTGGAGGAGGTTGGGGTGTGGTGGTTTGTGGATTTGGTTCTTGGTGGTAAGTGTATGTTGGATAGTATGAATAAGAGTAAGGAGCATGGGTTTTTGGGGTTTAGGAACTCTAAATCTTCTTTGATTTCTTGGGTTGATAAGATGAAAGGGTACAAGATTGTTCCTTAGGTTTGAGGTTTGTTGGAAGGAGGTGTTGTGTGTGGGTGTGTGGTGGTTTGGTTGTGTTTGGGTCTTTTATTTGTAAGAAGAAGAAATAAAGGGTTTGGTTATTAAAGTTGTGTAAATTGTATGTTTCAATTCTTTTTCTTGATACAATAAGATGGTGTTTTTATGAAGTTATGTGGTAAATAATATGAATATTAGTAAATGATGATTTAGTTCTTGAGATTTTAGTAATTTTATGTTATGTTTACTTGAAGGTTTGTAATGAGTTTCGAAAATCAGTTTCATTACTCTGTCCTAGAGCTGCATAAAGCCGGTTTTTTTAGCCGCTTCCTATAGCGCTACAATTTGATAATTGGTTCCGGTTTGGTTCCGGTTGTTGACCGGGTTGTGATCGGTTTTTTCCCCCTTTGAGTGGTTTTTGACCGGTTCGGTTTCAAACCGATGTGAACATGAGGAATACAGACCGGTTAGGAACCTACAATTTTATCAGTTCCATACTAGTTCCTATATGTACCGGTTCGGTTAGGGTTTCAAAACAGCTTTTTTGTGCACCTCTACTCTGTCCTGCCTCTATAAGAAGTATAATGTTAAAAACATTAGATTATACTAAGATGAAAAGTTAAGAAAATGAATGCATATTATTCATAAACCCAAATTCATTAACCAATAAACAAAGAAATATGTTGTTCAGATCCAAAGATAAAAGTAAAAAACTGGTTTTAGAAGTATCTACACTATTGGGTCGCTGTTCCACAAGTTGCCTGTACCTTTCTCAGTTCTTCAACAGAAGGGGATCTTCCACAACTTTATCTTCACTATGAGAAAAGATATCAATAGGGGCGGTTGTGACTCCTAAATTGGTGTGTTTGAATGCTTTCTCGCGATCAAGATAGATTACTATCACAGATATATCGTCGTGGAAATAACGCCTGATGCCCCTTTCTATTTTCATTATATCCTTGTATCTCAACTCCCTTTTCTTTGTAGCCTCACGAATAGCTGCTCCTACCAATCTTTTTGCTATTCCCTGAAATGGGAGACCATTAATCAGAAACTGTTGATCGCAACATTGAAAACCAAAACCTTAAGGAGTTGACGTAGTGGTAAGTGCCTAATTCCCTATAGGAGATGCCATAGGTTCGAATTTACCTTCTACTAGTTTCTACCTACAACCCTTGAAGGTCGTCTGCTCAGTGCAAGTTGCATTTTACCAGGCCCTTGCTAGCAAGTTAGTAGGTATTGGTGGGGCCCATGAGTTTTCAGGTGACAGTTTATCATGATTATCAAAAAGAAAAAAAAACATTGAAAAACAGAGGTGTGCCTATGTTAGTGTGTTAATAACGAGTAAAATAGTTGATTTACCGCTCTTGGATTTCTGTAAACAATATCCACTGCTGCTTCATCACTCAAATGCTCCCAAAGCCCATCAGAAGCAAATATCAAAAACAAGTCTTGTGATCTAAGTTTTCTAGAAATGATGGAAGGTTCTGCTGTCAACACAGGCTTTTTCAAAGGAACATGGTGTCCGTATTGCAGAAGACGTGGGTCCCTGTGAAACTCAGGTTTCTTTAAATAGAAATCGCCTATAGATCTTGATACCTGCAAAGAGAATGATAATTGGTGTGTTATTAAACATCAACAAACATGAAAGCAATGAAAGAAAAGGAGCGGCTAGTTGGTATAAATTCCATTTGTTTCAAAAACTGCAGTCTCTATCTAATGAGCCATACGCATGTACTATGATGTATCCATAAAGATTAGGATGAAGTAGGAAAAACATAACATCTTTGGAAACATGACATGTTGAAAATTGAGATTCCCATGCACATAATACTTGCCCATTAACTTCTTCAAATGCACGAGAAGATGGCCCAGAGTAGAACAAGTGGTTCCCAGAAAAGTAGGTAAGGCATAATTCCTTTTAGATCAAAGGTGCCATGATGCTTCTCAAGAAAGCAAAAGAGGAAAGACAAAAATAATTGAGAATAAGATGCCACATTTAAAAAAAGCATTTGCTGATAACTAGGCTCCAGGGAGTGTAGAATAATTATCTTTTCAGAAAGCATAGCGCGAAAAGAATTTAAAATTAACTCGGCTCGGCTCCGGCTATTTTTATATGATTAGCATAGGGATATAAAATGCTGAAATTTAATGATGATTTTGCCTAACATGTTAGCTGGAGATATGAGGATCTCTGATAATCTTAAACATATCTTGTTTAACAATTTAAGGTCAAAGGAAGTCGATTTTTAGTAGCATGAGCACACATCAATTACTACGACACCTAATTTTAATAAATGTAATACAAGATGACGCTTTCTCAAGTTTACTTTTGCAGGAGGAAAGGAGCATGCTAACTGATGCAAGTTCAACGTTCAAATAAAATACAACAAACTCAGGCCCATGATTAGATTTCTGCTCATCAATAACTTAAACTTCAACACCATTCGTTCGATCATCCTATAACAGTTCAAGATAATTGCTTTTTAGCTTTGATTATATCCAGAAACTGGGCTCCAATTGAATTCTAAAGTCCAATGATAATGCAATCCTACATGGAATGTCCCCTTTCTAAGATTACAATCAACTGAGTTAGAGATAAGCCATCACTTACCTCCTCGTAAGAGACATTATGATCTAAGGCTGGCTGTTCTGTTGATCCAACCTTTAGATGTTGACAACATCATCCTACAGGCATCAAACATGATATCAAAAACTAACTTGATCCTAGAGCAAGATCACCATGTTTTGCGTAGAAATATACAAGATCACTAGAAAATGAGTTCAACTAGGCCATATTCAACATTTTCTAAATGAAAACCACGGGTTGGTTCATTGATTAACATCCAAATCTTTAAAACCTAAAGAGAGTAACTCATAATACCTGAATTATACCCTTGATTCTCCAAACTCCACGACAATATACAACCACCGCTGAATCACCAGGATGCTGTGCTTCCACCTCCCTCCTCACCTCCTCATACGATACATTATGATCTCTCGACAATCGCTCTGCAACCACTCTACACTTACCACCATCAGAAACCTTCTGCCCAAGCACTACGCGCGAGTCTCCAAGGTTAGCAACATGTAATTCACCATCCGAAATAGCACCAACAAGACAACACGATCCAACCGATGCAATTTGCGGTCTAACAGGCATCTGATGCTTCACAAACTGAAAAAACTTCTCCTCAGTAGCATTGAATGCCTTCTTTATAACATCTGCAGATATACCCCCTTGTTCTGTCGCATACTCTAAAAGTAAATAAAAAAAAAACACCACATATGAATACACTCAGAAAATCAAATCAAATCAAATCCTCAACAGAGACCACAACAGATTATCAAATATCCACTCAATTGAATCACAACTGTAAATTAACTTACATAACAACACAGAAACGTCCAGATTTCAGAAAAATCAACATCTAAACAAACCTAAGGTTTAAAATCAACGCAAAAGGAACCTTACTATGAATGAAAGGGAAAAGGTTGTTATTCACGAATCGAGAAGCTTCCGGACCACCATGACCATCATAAACACCAACATACGTAGCAGAAGGGGACGTATACACCTGACTCTGGTCTTCAAGGTTAGAATTCGCCTGAACAACGGCGATCGAGAAGTCGCCGGAGGCATGAGGCTTCAAGTCGTTATGCCATAACAACACATCACCGCTCCGGCGGCCTAAACATCGCTCCAACGGCTTCACACACATCCGCAACATCTTGAATCGATCGAAATCAGATGTTTATATGTTTGATGTAGGAAATCAACTGCAAATGATGATGTTATTGAGAGAATTTGTGAGGGTTTTTGATGGAATTTAGTTGATAGAGAAGGTGTTGCAGGGGAAAACTGAAAAGTGAGAAATATGGTGTTATATATATGACCTAACTTTTGACTTTTTAATCCAACAGAAACAATTTGTGTCCCCTTTATATGTATGATTATATAATATAATAATTAGTGTTTACATCTAGTCATCACTTTATAATATTTATTTTATAGACACGTCACCATACATTTTGATAATTTAGACCTAAGTTATAATATAAGTTGGTTTATAAGAGCAAAAGCTTATATTTTTCAGACAAATAATTTGTTTTTGAAAAATGGTAGGTTGATTGAATTATAAATGAACATTATAATATTAAACATGGCATGTCTAATGTATTAAAAATGACTAGCATTACATATGTTGCAGATCAGTAGATGTTATCCTGTATATTATGATTTGTGTATAACTAGATGATGCATATGAAGGCATTATGGAGGTCGGACTAATGAGTTATAGTCTTTTGCTTTCATTTACCCACATGTTTAACGAGGCTTTGGTTGATTGTTCGAAACCGGCATATATTTTAAACAATTTAAACTAATTTTCATGACTGGTTCGAAGGTGTGTCAGGTGGACAACCGCATATAGCTTAAACTTCTAGGTGGCATAATTTTTTTTTTTTTTTTTTGGATGTTTAGGTAGCAGGTGTCGATTCACATATTTAAAAAAAATTAAATTATCATGTAGAAGAGCCGAATAAATTAATAAACATTTTAAAACACAATAACATGTTCCAAATGAGGTCTTTTAACCTTACTAACTAAATTAAGTTAAAAAAATTGAAATCTTATTTTATTTTGGTTTGTACTAAACGATTTTTATCTGCTGTCATCGATTACACTAAATCATTTGCACCTTATCAATTTGTATCCCACGATTTTGCCTCCACGTTCTAGCCATGCCATATACAAATTTTCTAACCTAAGAGGCTTATTTTTACTAGTTACAAGACATAATAAATTTACAGACCGTGTTAGCCAATTTTTACTAGTCTCATTCACATATGCAAGAGGGTCATAGTTCTTCACTAGTCCATTATCTTCTCTGTATACTCTATATCACACAACTAAAAATGTTTTAAAAATCTAGTTAACCCATACTACTCTGAAGATCCTTTTATTTTCAAAACTCTTATCAATTTCAAAAACAAATGAAGCATAATTCACTTTCGGTTTAAACATAATAAAAATATTCAAAATGAGAAATATAGCCGGTTCAACTTATGTAGACCGACTTTTTTCTCCATTCTTAGCATACCATGTAATCCAAATTTAAATTTGTTTTCTATATGCTTGTGACTTGCAACGACCGACCAACAATGTAGCCCGGTTCAATGTCTGAACAAACTACAAAACCTACCACTGAAAAAAGGAGGACGTGGCAAATTATTGTTCTAAAGTCATTTTGTTTTCTTGTCTTTATTTAATAGTTAATACAATATGGCTGCAACATAGTAATTCTTTTTGAACAAATAGATATCACACAAGAAACTATGAAATTCTAAAAAATTGAGACACTTTTCAGTTTTTTCGAATATAACATGTAAGAAAACTGAATTTCTTGTTTTGGGACCATACCTGTGCATATTGATTTTTTTTTTTTTACTTAAAAGTTGTTCAGATTGAAACTAGTTCGGTTTGGTTCAAATAAAACAGAAGTTGGTTTTGACCCAGACCGTTCGGGACTTCGGGTACATGACCGAATGTTAGGAAAGAGTAAACTGAAAATATAGGAAACTTTTTGGGTAGATGGGGATGAAATTATTCTGGAAACTTTTTGTTAACCCCGTTAATTTATCTGTTAAGTAGCCATCACGTGCACATTATGTGAGGGGCATTTAGGTATTTTTGCACCTCACCAGGAAAAAAAAAGTTAAATAAATATTGTTCAATTTCCTCGAGGATTTAAACATTATTAGATTGCTATTAATATTCAAAGCTGATGTTCGCCTAACGAGTAAAACGAACGGAGTTATCGGAAGTGGATGAAAATGGCAAAATTTTAAAATGTCAAAGACACGGAATGGAAAAATAAAATATTTGGATATAAACGACAAAAAACATCAAAACTCAGGGACGAAAATGACAATTAACTCTTTTATTTAATATAACTATATAAGTTATAAATATTAATCTCATAAATTTTCTAATTATAGAAAATTATAAGTTTGGTCTAAAATTATATATGATAATAACATAAATAGAAACTGACATAAATGAATGTTAATTTTTTTTCATATTTGCTTGTAAAATGATAATGATAACACTAATAACCAAAAAGATAATAATCATAGTTTAACTAAAGGGAAAATTACCCAATTAACCATTTGACCAATTAGTTTTACATTAATAGCCATTAAATGCAAAATTTTCTTCATTGAATGACAATTTTTTTAATTTAGCCACTTTAAGAAAAACAAACAAATATTTAATAAAGTCTCACAGCTTTTACAAAAATATTCCACTTTATATTATAATAAACTTAAAAAAATTGTAAAAATATCTCAACAGTTTTCATAAAAAAGTAATCATTTTTACTAATAAAACTTCAATAATTTAAACTTTTGAAATCGTATTTTTATTAATTACCGAACAAAAAGTTTTAAATTGATTTTTACTAAACACAATTTCTAAATATATTTATAAAATAGTTGTTTTTATTAATAATTTTAAACTGTATATTTTTATAATAAAAAAATCGGGTGATACCGAATCGCCGGTGTATCTCCAGCGTATCTCCTGCAAAAAGTTGAACCGGCGATACCAAATCCTTGCTGTATCGCTGGCGTATCTCTGGCAAAAAAATAAAAGTCACGTGGGCGATACCACATGCATTGGTATCACCACATAGAGATATAATGACTATATTGTAAATTGAGTTGGTCAATGACTATTTTTGTAAAAAAATTGGTCAAATGACTATTTGAGTAATTTTCCTTTAATTAAAGGGAAAATTACCAAAATACGCATTTTATCAACTTAAATTACCAAAATAACCGTTGAAAAGTAAAAATTACAATAAAGAAAACCAATAAAAACGCACCACATGTCCACATTTCTGTCCACTCCTCGTCGAAAAGCTGACTGGGCAAGGAAAAGCCATAATTCCTCGCCGACGTGGCACATTTCTGTCCACTTCTCGTTGAAAAGGTGTCTCCTCGCTGACTGGGCGAGGAAAAGCCATAATTCCTCGCCGACGTGGCACATTTCTATCCACTCCTTGCTGAAAAGCTGTCTCCTCGCTGACTGGGCGAGGAATCATGGGTTTCCCTCGCCCATAATTACGAAAATGCCATTACTCGCTCAGATTTTTTTATTTTATTTAAAATACAAAATTTTTAAAAAAGTATTTATCAAAAATGTAAAAATCCTTAAGTTTAGTTTAAAATATATTCCTGGAATCTTGTTCATATGCTTAGTTTTATTATTAATAAATAAATAACTAATGTTCCTTATATCTTGCCTAAAGAAAACTGAAAAATAACAAGTAATTATTTTGTTATCAAGCATTTTTTTCATATAAGTTAAGCACTCTATTGATGGAATGTATACACAATTAATTAATTAATTGATTGATAAACCTTAAAAATAGGAAATAAGTAGTAATATAAACATTTGAAAATAATTAGTAAATATGAAATAAATAGAACTGTTTTCAAATTTTAAACATTTCAAACTAATAAGTGGTAAATAAAAAAGAGCAATATGCAATTTATTGTATTACTTTTACATAAACCATAAATGGGCGGTTTATGACCAAATTTAAAAAAATTATATAATTTTTCGTACTTTATTTTTTAAATAATAAAGTATTTATCGGTTTTATTAAAATATATTAAAAATGGCAAGATTTATAAAAATACATAAAATTATTTTATAAAAATGGCAAGATTTATAAAAATACATAAAATTATGACCAGTTTAAAATAATGAAGTATTCTAAATTTTTTTAGGTGGGCGAGATTTTCTTTCAAAATCTCGCTGAGGTGGCGAGATTTAATTGGTCCATGATATTTTCATAATTTTAGAAGTTAAAGTTTATTTTGTTAATCATTAATGGTCAAATGTTTATTTTTGCAATTTTCCCTTAATTAAATGTATGGGTCCCACCAATTCAACTCTCCTTTCAACCCCACCCCTATCATTAAGTGATCCCGAGTTTTTTAAGAAAAAAATAAAAAAAGTAAAAAATATTTCTATACTAGATTAGAGCATTCACATCAGGTTTCATATCTTTATCCTTATAATTACATTAAAAACACTACTACTTCTCTCTCCTTCTCAATTAAATAATATTTTTTTATACTTTTATCATTACTTTTTCTCTCTCTTCTACTCACAACCACTTTCAAAAATATTAAAAAATTTATAAGGGTTGAACAGTGATTCTCCAAATATACAAAATGAACAGTAACTTTTCTCTCTCCTCCACTCACAACCATTTACAACCATTCCTTAAATTATAAGAAACACACTCACATAAATATACCAAACCTACTGTGAATGCTCTTAGTACCCAGTGTAATACACGGATTGAATAAATAAAATATTAAATAATTAGTAATAAAAATTTATGAATTATAAAATTCTGTTTGAAGATAAAATATGATTATAATTGCATATGAATAACTACTTTAAGTAAATAAACAATAATATATTTTTTTAAACTTTTATTTTATAAAAAATGTGGGTTTTAAATATGTTGTTTTAAAAAAATGAATTTATTTTTAAAAAAGTTTATTGTATTCTATATTTTTATAAAACTTTTGTTTTTAAAAAGTGTGTTTTTAATTAAAAAATAGCTTTTAATTTATTAAATTATATAATTTTTAATATGAAAATGGTATGATTAATATTATTAGTATTCAATATTATTAGTAATGATAAAGAGAAATAAAAAAGTTAGTATGATAAAAATTACAATTGTATCAAGTCTTATTTTAGATTTTTTTTTAATATAGATAGATAGATATATAGATAAATAGATAGGCTAAAAACCCATTTATTAAACGTATTATAGTTAGTAATAAACACGAATAATTACACTATGATATTTTAATATAAGATATGATTAAAATTATATATACGTAATAGTTTAAGAAATAAAACAATTATACTATTTTTTAACTCTCTTATATTAATAGTTTTATTTTTAAACATTTGTTTTAATATTTATTAATAAAAATTTTATTGTTTATAAAAATCTTGTATATTAAAAACTTGGTTTTCTAATTATTTTGGTTGTTTTAATAAAAACTACTTTTAGAAAATTTCATATTTATTATATTTGTTTGAAAAAGAAGTGATTTAAAATACTATGTTTCAAAAAGGTTTACTGTTTTAGAAAATTTTGTATTATATAAAAATTTTATTTTTTTTTTATTTCTATTTTAATAAAAAGATATGATTTTTAATTTTCGTAATAAAGTTTATTTTTAAATACATAGCTTGATTTTAAAAAAATGTAAATGAGAGAGAAAAATATATCAATTAATAAAATTGATTTTTATTAAGAGAGAGAAATTTGTTTTAAAGTTTAAATTACTATAATACCCTTTTGGAGGAAAAATGAATTCATGATGTTTAAATGAATGACATGTGTCAAAAATATTATTTAAGAGAATGACAAGTGACAAATAAAACCTTCTTTTATTATATTCTATAGATCATATGAGTAAAATGGAAGTAAAAAAAAAGTAAAGAACCGGAAGGAACTTTTTTTTATGATTTTTATTCTTAGCTTTCCTCTCTAATAGGAGAAGTCGACAGAAAGTGAAATGAAATTTTTTTAATAATCTTTTCTTTTATCATTATATCACTTTCAACCTAGTTTAATTAAGGCTTGAGTTATATAAATATTTATTTTTATTATTAAAACACTCTAATCTCTCTATATCTTTCTATGTATCTATATTTATGTATAAAAAAGATATGAAAAAAAAATATTTTGAATGTATCAATAACACATCTCTTACTTAGAAGATCAAAATGATATAATATTAAACTTATAACTTTCTTTTCTTTCTCTCTTAACTCGGGAACACCATAACATCTTTCTTTTCTTTTTGCTTCTTCCGAACTCGAGGGTACCAAAACATTTCATTTCTCTCACTTTCTTTTTCTTTTGTCTAAATTTTATATCTTTTCTTTTCTTTCATTACACATATATTAACTCATGGCAGGAAGAACAGTGAAATTTTGAGTATTGTTTGTAATGCCTAAAGTATAACATGTTATAGCATTCACAGTAGGTTTTTTATTTTTATGTAAGTGTGTGCCCTATGTTTTAAGGATGGTTGTTACTTGTTAGTGGTTGTGAGTGAAGAAGTGAGAATATTTATGGGGATTGTATCGCGATTCCTCATATTTGGGGAAACACAGTACAACCCCCATAAATTTTTAAATATTTTTAAAAGTTGTTGTGAGTAGAGGAGAGAGAAAAAATAATGAAAAAAATATTAAAAAGTATTATTTAATTAAAAGAGATAGTAAAAAAATAATGTTTTTAGTATAAATATGAGGATGAGGTTGGGAAAACTAGTGTGAATGCTATTATTGCAAGGCTATTTTTTTCTCCCTTATTTCAATATACAGGTGGCCTTCCCCCTTACCTCTACTTTCATCCAACTATGTCTTTGTGTTTAGGTATTTTAGATAGAGAAGGTTTTGGATATGGAAAGTTTCAGTGGTTTATCCCTGTCGTTGGTCGCTGTCATCGCCGGCGATATCCTTTATGGTGCTTCCTGGTTCGTGGGGGTGGTATCAGTTTAGATCTCTATGGATCTAACCTGCGGTTGTCGTTGCCGACTTTCGCCTCGCCACATCCACCGAAGATCTCATCGGTGGTGTTCTCAGTGGCGGTGGTGAAGAGCTGGCCTACCTTCTATCCTCGGTCTTCCGTTTGTCTCCCCCTAGGATCTGACCGATAATTTTCGTCACCGATGTTCGCCGACGCAGCCGGCAGATGTTGTTTGTGGCAATTCTCCCCTGGTGGTGTTGTCGGTGAAGATGGTGAAGATCCGTGACTTGCTGAGCATGGGATCAAGAAGGAGGTGAGGTTGGTTACGGTTGTGCTCCGGCGATTGCTTTGGGGTTTACCCGGTGATTGCATGTCGGTTTGACAGTTTGCCCTCTGTTTGGTGCTCCCATCATAATAGTGCAGGTTTCATAGCGTCGATGATGATGAGAGACAACTCATTTGAGACTTGCTTTTTGTTTCGTGTTAATCATTGGTCTCATGGTTCTCTTGTGGTTTCATGTTGCCGCAACCGAATGCTAGTTCTGAGCTTGACTATAACGGTAAGTCGTTTTAGTATGTCCATCACATGCGCAAAACGCAGATGGAGCACACTAGTTTACTAAATTCTGAAACACAATGTTATCCCCACCATTTCATCTTCTTAGACAATTCCCCCACCACCATCTAACCCTTCCCTGACCACTATCAACGACGACACTTTTTAGCTATCCACCACCACCCTCTTCCATCATTAAACTTATTTTTACATTTAAATGTAAACCGAAAAAATAACCTTAGAATCTTTAAACAAACACATTTTATGCTGCAAAAATTAAACTTCAAAGTAGGTTTTGCAACAACCATTCAACTTTGTACAACACATTATGTACGCAATCAAAAATTCATTCAAAATAGATTTTCGTAGAAGTATTATTTCTTTGACATTTGATCCGATAACAAAGAAGTTATAGACTTTCTCTGTTAGATGATCCTTACATAAAATATTCGTATCAAACATATAAGCCTAATATTTTAATAATAAATTCTGTCTTTCTTCTTCCCTACAAAACAAGTTTGCAAAAGTTTATGTTTTAACTGATAACTAAGATAGTTTTTCTATTACTAGAATACTTGAAGTGGAAGGTTCTCCAACCTCCTTCAATTGTCCTCTGTGATCTCTATACTTGGAGATCCCTTTGTAGCATTAGCTTCATGTTCTTCCTCTATTCTTGATACAAACTTTTCCTTTAAATCACTTTCACAATCATCAACACCGGCGGATTTAATGTATGAGCAGTTGTAGCCCGGGCTACCCCTCAACTCTCGTTTATATCTTATATGTGCAACTTTTTTCTTAAACTATGTATATATCGAGATACCCTGGAATATAAATCAGAACACCTGACCCAACCATTAAAACTTATTAACCCAAAACCTTTTAAAAAATATAAAGCCCTAACTAAATTTAGATTAAAGGCCCATTAATTATAAAATTAAAAAGCCCAAACCCTTTAAAAATGAAGTCCAAGTAGCACAGCAGCAATTTACGTCAGCCCAACTCGCCGGAGTGCCAGCTCCACCCGTCGTCGGAATTCCGGCCACTAGGTCTTGTTTTCTTTTGTTCAAGTTTTTTTAGTTTTAGATTTTAGATATTTAGGGTTTATGATATTATATTTAATTGTGCAAATTCTATTTCTTTATTACAAGACTAGGTTATTAGCCTATGTATTACACGGACTAAAAATATATAAAAGTTTTAAATATAAATCGATAATATAGAATAATGATTTGTGATCATAAGGTTAAGGGCTTAAATAAGGTTTGAGATGATTGATATCATAAACTAGTTTTAGTAACCCGTGTATTACATGGGTTAAATAAATAAAATATTAAATATAATAAAATTTTATTAATTATAAAACGCTATTCTAAGATAAGATGTAATTGAAATTACGTATTAAAAAATATAAGTTATAAAACAATGATATTAACTTTTTAACTTTTTTTGTTTAAAAAACTAAACATTTTGTTTCAAAACAAACAATTTTAAAAACTTTTATTATTATAACCCGTAAATTTTAATTATTTTTTATTTATAAATATTTTACTTTTTAAAAGCACTAATTTTAATATATTTTGATGTTTTAAAAAAATTCTTATTTTATAAAATTCCATTTCTTTATAAATAACATTAATAAAAAAATTCTTTAATTTATTACTAGGATTTTTTAGTCTATAATAAAATAAATAATATTATGAATAATTATAGTAACTATTAATTAAGATAGAGAGGCGGGAAAATTTTAGTGAGAATAATTATGATGCTGTCACGTGTCCCTCTCATTTACTATTTTATTAGAATAGAAAGATTCAAAATCTCTGGAATTTTGATGGTAATTGAGGTAGTTAAGAAAAATAAAACTTCACACTTTTCGTTCAAAAAAAAATTAAAATTAAATAAAAACTTCAAGTAATAAATATAGCATGATTAGTGAAAAGTTTGTTAAGGAAAGTTTATGAGGGAAAATTTTTGTGAGATGAAATCTGGTGATGACATGTGCCATCACATGTAATCTTTATTATAAGTATAATGGATGAATCTGGACTTCAGGTTAAGATTTAATTTTTAATTTTAGTTGTTATTGTGTATGTGATTATTGTTTATATTTTATATCTTTTTTTTATAAAATTAGAGGATTTAAAACTTTGAAGATAAAACCTCATTCAAAGTTAGATTTGTAAAATTGAATGGGATGTATGATCTTGCTCGTCTAATGGTGGAAACCGAAAAAGATTTTTCTTTTCCTTTGATTTATCGGATATTGAAGTTAGCGTTTCTTTTACCGGTTGCAACAACTATTAAAAATATTTTTCCAAATTAAAGCTTATTAAGATGGATTTACACAATTGGATGAGTGAGGATTATCTGAACATTGCTCTAATTTGTGTGATCGAAATAGAAACATTTGATAAAGTAACAGAGCAAGATGTGATGGATTGATTTCAAACGATAAAAACAAAAACATGACAGATCTATTTGGTATTTGTTTAACGTTATTTATTATCATGTTTGTTTTATTTATTGAATTAATGTACCAAAATTTATTTATTTTTTGGGATACTCCTGAATTTTTCAAGTAGTCTTAGATCGTATCGTAGACAATAACACTATTATAACATACTTGAAGCTTGATCGTATCGTAGACAATAACACTATTATAACATACTTGAAGCTTGGTGGACATCGATGCCACCATGGTTATATACTAGTACATTCATCATCATCAAATTACTACCACGCTTCCATAACAAATCTATCGGCATGCTCAGATGGCTCCTTTAGCATGGAATACTTAAGAACATGAGTCAAGTGATTGTACCTTAGGATCCCTTAAGGTTCATGTGTCATGACTTGAATTTCTTTTACCATTTAGTTCATGTTTTCTCATTGATATATCTGACTTTGAATTATTAGACATCTACAAGCAAACATTTCAAAAATGTTAGTCTTTTGATTAAGAGTATCTTACTACTCTAATAAAACTATAAAAGGTAATTGGGGTTACTAGTTGGTATTTTTTTGGGGCCTCAGTTCTATGTATTCCTGCTTAATTGAAATCTACAATGTTTAACAAACCCTAATATTATATCCTCTCACCGGCCAAACTCAAAGCTAGGCGGTCCAACTTGGCCCAACTAGGGAAACTTTGATTTTCACTGTTTTTCATGAATTTTCGCGAATTTTCATAAATTCTTGTTCAATTTTCGTTGTTTTTATGGAGATACCTTGAAAGAAGACTATTAAATTATTAATATATCTATGCTATTAAAAACGAATGTTAATTTGTGAATTATTTTAGTATTAGGGCATATATCCTTTTAATTTATATTGATATTCACATATTTATAAACATCCAACGAAGGTTTTTGATCATATGTGAACTACTATATTTCAATTTTAGTAAGTATTCTTAATGTTTGTAGTATAGTATGCAGTATCAATATTTTCATAACAAAGTATAAAATGATACATTAATTTTAATAAACTATTTGATATATAAAATTATATATTTTATTTCTTCTTAAGGCATTCATAAAGGAAGAAACTATTATATTATATTTTTTAATAGCTAAAAATGGGTTAATTAATAGTAATAATAAATCCGTTATAACTCGAAGTTTACTAACAATTTTTTTTAAAATAAGAATTTTATTATTACTTCTAACATTGAAATTAAATTAAATTGCACACCTCTTATTAAATATTATCAATCATGCATTTGTTGTATTTAAATTAATAGAAAAGCAATAAACTTTTAATCAAACATAATTTATATATATAATATAGTAGGGGGTATAAAAAACCCTTACTCAAATTTAAATTTTAAAAATAGATGATAAACATAGTCAAAAAATTCACATTAGATAAACAGATAAATAGATTTAGACGAAAAAATAATGATGAGATTGGAGGAAAGAGTGACACATGTTCCATAATATAATCTTTTAGATTAGATCAGATATATATTAGATATAGATAATAGAATGTTGATATATTAAACTAAGTATCTTTAGTAAACCCGTGAATTAAATGGATTGAATAAATAAAAATTTCAATATAATAAAATTTGATTAAGAATAAATGATATTCTAATATAAGATATAATTAAAATTACATATGCGTAAAAACTGTAAGTTACAAAACAATGATATTAACTTTTTAAATTTTTTTAAATAAATTTAAACATTTTGTTTCAGAACAAAACGTATTAAAAATATCATTTATTTAATATAACTTTTAATTTTAATTATTTTTAGTTTATAGAAAATTACTTTTGTTAAACATCAATTTTAAAATATTTTATA
The DNA here is from genome assembly GCA_025506415.1 of Flaveria robusta. Lineage (NCBI taxonomy): Eukaryota > Viridiplantae > Streptophyta > Magnoliopsida > Asterales > Asteraceae > Flaveria > Flaveria robusta. Next base: position 16,455,430 of record CM046461.1, on the reverse strand, counting down.
TTTTAAAAAAGTTTGATGTTCTAGAAAAAAAAATTTTTTATAAAAATTTATTGTTTACAAATAACGTTAATAAAAATATCTATTTCTTAATTTATTAAAAAACTATGTTTAAGTTAAATAATATTATTAGTATTTAGGGTAATTATTTAATATAAGAGACAAACGAAAAAATTTTGATGAGCAGAAATATGGTGCTGCCACGTATCCCTCATAGTTACTATTTTATTAAAGTAGTAAGATAAGATTACATATATATTAGATATAGATAATAGAATGTTGATATATTAAACTAATTAACTTTAGTAAAAACGTGTATTACACGGATTGAATAAATAAAAATTTCAATATAATAAAAATTGATTAAGAATAAATGATATTCTAATATAAGATATAATTAAAATTATATATGCGTAAAAACTGTAAGTAACAAACAATGATATTAACTTTTTAAAATATTTTTAAAATAAATTTAAATATTTTGTTTCCAAACAAAACGTATTAAAAATATTATTTTTTATTATAACTTTTAATTTTAATTATTTTTAGTTTATAGAAAAATTACTTTTAATAAACATCAATTTTAAAATATTTCATATTTTAAAAAAGTTTGATGTTCTAGAAAAAAAAATTTTTATAAAAATTTATTGTTTATAAATAATGTTAATAAAAAGATTTATTTCTTAATTTATTAAAAAACTATTTTTAATCTAAGAAAAAGTTAAATAATATTATTAGTAATTAAGGTTATTATTTAATATTAGAGAGAAGCAGAAAATTTTGATAAAAACAAATATGATGCTGCCACGTTTCATTAATAGTTACTATTTTATTAGAGTAGTATATTAAGATAAAATTAATAGAGTAAATTGTCGTTTTCCTCCCTATGGTTTGGTTATTTTTGCCGTTTTCTTCCAAAAAAGTTTTTTTTGAATTTAACTCCTTAAGGTTTCAAAAAAATTGTCATTTTCATCCAAAAATGATAGCTTTATTATTTTAAAATTTTAAATATTCATCGTTAAATGGGTATTTATGTTAATTTTCATATAAAAACGAAATCCCAATCTATGTTTACGTGTTGTTGATAAAATTTCTTTCACGAAATTCATGTTTTTGGATGATAATGGCAACTTTTTTAAACCTTGGGGAGTCAAATGCAAAAAAAAAAAAAAAAAAAAAAACCATTTTTGGATGAAAACAACAAATATGACCAAACCACAAGGATGAAAACGGTAATTTACTCAAATTAATAATTAAAGGTATTTCTTAAAAATGAAATATCGGTTAATTTTCTTTCACTTGAGACATAGCTACGGAAAGACGTTGATTTGATTGATAAACTTGTTATTCGGTAAAGGGGATTGGATGGAATATACAATTTTATTGATGCTTTTTACATGTCAAAAATATAAAAATACTGTAAAATGCAATTATGCAAACATGGTGTTGGAACATAAAGGCTCTTGTTTAAAATGATTAAAATACAGATTTTGTTTCTCTTTAACAATTATCAACATGTAAAGTTAATCTATTGAAAATCTTTCACATATTTTTGTAGGAAAAGTTAATTTCATACCCAGTTTTTTCAAACCTGTTTCTCTTCATTGTTCGTAGTTTTGTAACTTAAATTTATAGGGTAAAGTTTAATAGATTATATTAGTTCGAAGAATTAAAACTTACTTTTTATATATAAAACTAGTATATTACCAGCCGCGCGTTGCGACGGCAGCGGCTTAGACGGTGCGATAAGCGGCAGCGGCAGCGGCTTAGACTGTGCGATAAGATATAAACTACAATCGACACGATTCGTTTCTGAACCTAATTTACGCCAAAACATTAAGTACTTAAAAATAGAAAACAAATTATATTTGATACGAATATAACAAAATACACGTTGAAACATAAAACTACCCAAAGTATAAGAAAAAATAATGATAAATACAAATCAAAATATAAAACATTTTTAACTTTACGTTGTAACAAAAAATTATTTTTATTTAATTAATATGAAATTCGTTAACGGATCTAAAACCATTTTGTTACCAAATTGAACTATTTCAATAATTACAAATAATATATTAAATTTACGTTGTTAAAAAAAAAAAGCAAATTCCTTTTTATTTAATTAACGCGGAATATTGATTGGATTTAAAACCATTGTATTAACCAAATTCAATGGGAAATTTTAGGCGCACCGTAAGGAATTTGGGAGAAACCGGACCAAACCGTCACGTTTTGGCCAAAATGTGACGGTTTGAAAACCTAGAGGTGACGGCTAGGTCAAAGTGTCACGTAGAGACTGACTCCTGATAAAAGTACACTGATAAAAGTACACTGATTAAAATGTACGGTTCTAAAATAAAAGGTCACGGTTTGCCCTAACCGTGACGGTTAAGGTACGAGATAAGTACCACTTTGAACCGTCACGGTTAGGCCAAACCGTGACGGTTTCTCGCCCATTTCAAGGTATATGCACAACACATTCATTTTTTTTTAAATGTTGATTTTTTATAAAAAAAAGTATAGAATACTATACTCAAAACCATACATAGTTATAACACAAAAGTAAAACTATACTATAGATATTAATATTATAAAAAAAGTATAGAATACTATATTCAAAACCATACAACTTTTTGAATAAAATTGATTACTATAGATGTTAATTTTTGGTTTTGTGTTAGTATTCTATACTTTTTTTTATAATATTAATATTTATAGTAAAGTGTTTACTTTTGGTGTTATAACTATGTATGGTTTTAAGTATAAGATTCTATACTTTTTTTATAAAAAATGAACATTTTTATAAAAAAACATGAATGTGTTGTGCATATACCATGAAATGGACGAGAAACCGTCACGGTTAGGCCAAACCGTGATGGTTCAAAGTGGTACTTACCTCGTACCTTAACCGTCACGGTTAGGGTAAACCGTGACCTTTTGTTTCGAAACCGTACATTTTTATCAGTGTACTTTTGTCAGGAGTCAGTCTATACGTGACACTTTGACCTAGCCGTCACCTCTAGGTTTTCAAACCGTCACATTTTGGCCAAAATGTGACGGTTTGGTCCGGTTTCTCTCAGAAAACACCTGCTGTGTCCCCAGCACCACCCAATTCAATACTTTCTATAATTACAACTAATATTTTGCATTGATATTCCAAACCAAAATGTGACGGTTTGGTCCGGTTTCTCTCAGAAAACACCTGCTGTGTCCCCAGCACCACCCAATTCAATACTTTCTATAATTACAACTAATATTTTGCATTGATATTCCAAAAACCCAAGTCACTTAATTGGGAAGCGACACACATATGTGTGTGAGAGAGAGTTGTAGGTTCCTTAAGAAGGAGACACGGTATGTCGGAAATGTTCCTGCGATCACTTCCGACACAGAAACAAAATGTCGTAGCCGAACGGCTGGAACCCTAAAACCGCTGGCTCCCTCATGTCCGCCCTACAAACCCACCGGCGAACAACCTCCCCCCAGCCGCTACAACTTCCGACCACCACCTCTCTTCTGTCGCTATACACAATACCCACATATACTCCGACAACGAATACAAAGGAGATGTAGATCTGAAGTTGGTGTTAATCGTTGCAAATCTAGCAGGGATGGCAGCCATCGGCATTAGTGGTTGGTGATGGGGTGGGAGTCGAAATAGCCGGAGGCAGCAATGGAGATGAATATCGCCGGTTTCAACGATGGGAGATGGCTGGTGGTTGGAGTTCTTCGTTGACCTTACCAGGCGGGGGGTGAGCTGGTGGCTGTCGTGGCCGCGACAGCAACCAAAGAAGTACGAGAGAGGACGGAGTTGTATTGTGTGGATCTGAAGCCTAGGGAGATGTAGTATTAAAGTGAAGAAAAGAGTTGTACCAGATGCATAAGGAGAAGTACTCTTAGCTATAGTAATTCTCACTCACAATGTAAAGTTGCAATTTAATTTAAATTAAATTAAATTTTTAATTCTAAAAATTTGATGTATTCATGATTGACAATGCATGACAACATAAAGGGTTTTGGTTTAATCTTTTTGAAGATGACGATGATGATGAAATAGTGTCGTTGATGAAGTTGTTTGACCGAATTAATCCTATTCAGTATGTTCTTGATGTACGATTTTGGTTTTGATATTGTGAAAACCTTCAAAACTTGTGAAATTTACGAGGTTTTTCCACTTACATATATGTATCTTAAGCCTATATCTATACTTATTTGCATAGATGTAAAAATATATGTAAATTTGTTTTAAAACCATGCTGCAGCTAAGAATCGAACCAGTGACTAACAGGGTAGTTTTATCTAGCGCGCGAAAGTGTACATTTCTTAATTACTATGATTTTAGTTCCCTATATGCATTACATCTCTATTTTTTTCTTATTCATTTAGTTTTATTTTAGCTTTAAGGTTTAGGTTTAGGGTTTTAGTTTAGGTAGCTTTTATGATATAAGTTTTAGAGTTTAGCTTTTAGTGTTTACGGCTTAGCTTATATTTTTTACGTTTTAGTTTTTAGCGTTTAAAGTTTATTTTTATCATTTACCTTTTAGGCTTTAGCTTTTAGCTTTGGAAAACAAGATTTATGATTTCACTTTTAGTATTTAGCTTTAGAGTTTAGCTTTTAACGTTTACGATTAGCTTTTACCATTTAGTTTTTAGCTTGGGTTTAGTTTTTACTGTTTAACTTTTAGTATTTAGCATTTAGCTTTGGACTTTAGCTTTTATCATTTAGTATTTACCATTTATCTTTTAACTTGTTTTTTCATTGTTCAAAATATGTGGTTGAGAAGTGTCCGTCACACCCTTAAAATCTATGGGCAGGGTTTTAACGTGAAGTGTGTGAACAAACCAAAATCATTATCATTAGCTGCTCTGAACGATTAATATATGAGTTTTGAGATCACATCAGAGTTTAAATTCATGTGTCGAGAAAGTGTAAAACAAAATAATCCAAAATCATTTAATCTAAAAAGTAAATTCTCAAAAACATGCACCCAAAACCAAATGGTAAAGACCACGCAATAATTAATTAATGTCGTAAAAATGTTTGGATGTGTAAGACTATACTATGCTCCTAAATGCACCTAGGATTTAGCAAGCTGAGGAAGACATACTAAAATGTTCGCACAATGTTGGTAAGTTTATGAGTTTATAAAACAAGCAAAAGCATTTAAGTTATTGTAACATACGCAAAGTGTAATGAAAAAGATAACTAGACTATAACATAAACATATACAATAGTGTTTTCGCGATCGAAGCTGACGGTGTTCGTTTGTTTGCTTTCCATCACGACTTACCAAGTCATGACATTCTGTTTGTTGTTTAGGACAATGTTACACCCGTTTGAACTTTAGTCGCACGGGTGGGGTTTGTCAAGCCCAGCGGTATTACACAATATTTCCTGCTAATTAACCTTAATTAACGATCCGAAAGAGTAAGAGCTTTCAATGGTAAAATTACATTATGTACACACGCATTACAAAATCTCATAAAGTAAAACGTTTAAGCATGTTTTCTCCCCCAAAAAAAAGTAAATAAAAGTGTGGTAGTAAACTCACCTTAAATGCATGCAAGACAAATAAATAGTGCTAGAATGTAAGGGTACTCATTACAAGCTATCTAAAGCATGTGAGTACATGAGTACGTGAAGAAGGGGTTCATAAAACTCAAAGTGTTCAAACAATCGTATTGTTGCAAGTGTTTTAGAAAGGTTGATCAAGTTTGACCTGACGACCCGTTGGTGACACATTAAGTGGAATCATATTTATTTATGGTTCACCAGTTCGTCATTTATGAGTTAAGCTTAATACATTCACATATCATTCACGATGAGTTCTAAACTCTAGGAAATTTCCATTCTAGAAAAGCCTACCATACTACACATGCGAATACATGATAAAAACCAAATTGCACATTTCATGTCATGAAATATAAAAGATTACTTCAAGTTTCCCCATGTGACAACTACCTATTCTACTATCATACAACCTAGATATACATAAGGTTTATATTAATCATCACATTTTATGTAAAGTAAACTTGCAACTTCACATACTAACCCTACCAATCCTACTAAGTAGGGGTTTAAGATCCACATGCATGTATGATATTCATCATAACATAATAGCATTCAAAGTATAATTTAAACTAAATAAGATTTTCACTTTTTTCATGTTGATCAAATTCACACATATATAACAAGGTTCCATCATGTAAACCTATTAACCAATTTTATTCTAGTTATGACAACTCTATATCATCAACTATCATACGTGTGAACTCTTACAATATATTCTCCTATGTTCATCCTATTTCAAGTTTCCTTTCACATCAACTAACATATGCATGCAATAACGCTTAACTTAGCACACATATACAATTATTTTCAATAATAATTCTAACATGATCCTATCCTCTCATGTATGCCCAAAACATTGTATTTCAATAGTTGCATTAAAAAGTTTCCTCATTAGGAGGATTTAGCATATACAATCCAAATTCAACCAAAACATCCAACAATTCATCTTTACTATGATTACTCTAACCTAGATTGATCATACTAGGCTAACAACCATCATTAGAATTCAATATACAAGATTCTTGGAAATTAAAGTTTTTATTTTAGGCAAGTTATGAACAACACATCCAAAACCACAATTTCTTGCATCTTTCATGAAAATCATCAACAATAACATAAATTAAGACTAATAACTATGTTAACTTTCATCAATTTCAAATTATAGGATTGAGTAGATCGATGAAATAGGGTTTGTATACATAGAATTCATCAAAACACATACTTCTCAAATTTTGCAAAATGTTTTAATAAGATACATGATCATAGACTCAAACTACATCACCATCATCATCACCGTTCCTGAACCAATAATCGCATTCGAATCTAGCAGCACCATCAGGAACATCTTTCATCACCCATTCGTGACCTTTGAGATAATATATTCCTGTACGAGGATCTGGGATCCAACAACTTTCTTCATGTTTCTTGTGTTTTATTTCTTCTCGTTGTACCTTATGCTCCAATGATTGTACTTCGTGTTCATCATCATAAAATTCTTCCCATCTGGCAACCTTTGTCATGTAACGTGCCCCAAATCTTTTGGGAGTAATGATATTACTAGTCCTGCATGTGATACAACCAAAGCATTATTATTTGATAATAGAAAAACACATATATGTCACGTGCTCAAATGGATTTATTATAAATAGCGGGATTTTAATATGATAAAAATGACATAATATTTAATTATATATATGATGAGAGCAGAATAAACCAAAAATGCTAATTGTTAGCATCCGAAAAAACCACTATATATCAACAACAAAAGATAAGTGATTATCTATTTGTGTGGGTACTTGATAGACGTACAACAATTTAAAACAAAAAGTAAAAAAATAACAATTAAGACGAGCCCGACCTAAGGAATAAAGTCTTTAAGGTCGTTGAAAGTCCGCCTTTAGTCATGGTTTGAAAGGTTGTTAACCGAAGAGAAAACTTGTTTCTTCAAGTATGCTACAATCTCTTACTTACTGATGATGGACCAAAAGGTTTGATCAAACCTTCTTTTATATAGGCAACTATGTTGGGAATATTGGACATAAAGAACAAATTCTCCATTTCGTTATTTCCATTCCATAAACCTAAGAATTTGACACATGAAAAACAACACGTAATTTTTCTTTCTAATTTATTTTCACGTTCTTTTGAACGGATTAAAAAGAAGGAATACAAACGGGGTTTATATATATATATATATATATATATATATAGAGGGAAGAGATCATATGTAAACCAATAAACCAAATCTCAGCCACTCATTAGATTAAAATCAATGGTCTAGATTTATTAAAATAAAAAAATATATTTTAGTTTAAATGATGGGACCCACATACAAAAAGACAAAAAAAGGGTAATTTGGTCTTTGTGTTACCCAACCTAATTCTTGACTTTTAAATAATTCAAATCACTATCATTTTTTCAACCCAATCTCCATCTTTCTCTCTAATTCAAATCACCACCACCATCAACGGTGATGGCGACGAAAGTGGCGGTGGCGACCATCATCTAGAGCGGTGACAATGGTGACGGTGATAGCGCCGACGGTGGTGACGGCGACGACGATGTTTACGACTGCAACAGTGGTGACGACAGCGACGATGGCGATGGCGGCAATGACGGTGACGACAAACTGATGGTTTTTTGTTGGTGTTCATGGCTATATCTGTTTTTTTTGTTAATTTAAAAACTTTATATTTCTGTTCAAGTTTAGATCTATGTTTTTTTGTTAGTGATGATTTTTTATATTTGGGCTGCATGTGCTTTGTTGTTAATTTTCAAGTTAAAAAGAAGGCAACAATGAAGACGGTGGCTGACCACCATCTACGGAAGATGCGGTGACTCCGAAGTTCTTGTGGTTTTTTATTGATGTTCAAGGTAAGATCTGGGTTTTTTTGTTGGTGTTCAACGTTTAAATTTGATTTTATTTTATTTTTTGTTAATGTTTTTAGTGAACTACTTAGTGTTCAACTTTAGATCTGAGTGTTCAACAAGTTTTGTGTTCAAGGTTAGATCTGAGTGTTCAACACTCTTGTGGTTTTTTTATTATTGTTCAAGGTAAGATCTGGGTTTTTTTTGTTGTTGTTCAAGGTAACATCTGGATTTTTTTTGTTAGTGTTCAATGTTAAATCTAAGTTTTTTATTGTTGATATTTTTAGTGAACTACTCAGATATGTGAGGTTATAAATGTGTATATATTTTTTATGTTGATTAAATCTATTTTTACATATGTGTACATACGTAGTTGGTGATGTTTTTTAAGGAACTACTAAAGTATTCTTGTTAAAAATATTAGTTTGAAGTGTGTATATAAATTATTACACATGTGTATGTGGGATACTTAATTCTATATTTTTTTATCAGATCGATTTTTACTGGATTTTTATATGTAAACATGTGTATAGTGAGTTTTACACATGTGTTAAATGAGTTTTACACATTTGTAAACTGAGTTTCACACATGTGTTAATTGAGGTTTGCACATGTGTAAACAGAATATACACATATGTAAACTTCTCGTTTTCATATTCAGATTTATATTTCTATAATTTAAACAGTTACTGATTCATATTATGTATTGGTTTTTATTTTTAGTACACGTTGAATAGTCCAGATCTAAGATGTGAATAAGATGTAATCAACAAAGGAGCATGCGGATTTTTTTTTCTGATTTTGTAATTAATTTTTTGGATCTTAGATATAGATTATTTTCTAATTTGTGTAAATTCTTCTACACAAGTTTAATCAATTATTACACTTATGATTTTTATTTTTACTCATGTTAAAGTACTCAGAACTATATTTTACACATGTGTTAAAGTATTAAAAAACATATGTTAAAGTATTCAGAATTATTTTAGAACTATTTTTTATACATGTATCCAAATGTTTATTTAATTACTTACACATGTGTTAAAGTATTCAGAACTATCTCTTACATATGTGTTAAGATACTGATAAAAATCAAATCACTAATACATAGATTATTGTGTTCATATAGTATTAAAAAATACTACAAAAACATCAAATTACTAATATATAGGTTATTGTGTTAATAAAATATTAAATATAGTACACATAAAAAGAAGGGAAAAATGGAAAAGGACTAAAATGCCCTCAACATTAAATTTCTTTTTTTTAATGAAACATGACACTTGTCAAATTATGAGTGATGGAAATGGTTTATTGGTTTACATAATTTCTAGTGGAGGGATCAAATTAAAACCATGGTTATAATTGAAAACCGTGAAAACTACCACCAGCCAATCACATAATTGATAATTGATTTAACATTTTAACTGTTTAAAATATATTTGATTAAACTTCAATCTTATTTTTGAGGACATTATATATTTTTTAGTTTAAACTTAAAAAATGACAATAATGACGAAACGACTTACGTATACGTAACTTGGATGAGTTACATGACGCAACTCGTAGTTGTACACTTGGTAACACGTACTTATATATACATAACCCCCTACATATACGTAACTCTTAATTGTACACTTTGTAATACGCACTTACATATATGTAACCATAGTTTTTAGGGTTTTTATTTATAACATGGTTTTCAAGGGATCCCTCCCTAATATATATATATATATATATATATATATATATATTATATATATATATATATATATATAAATCCATCGTGAACTAATTTCATGTTCACTTTGATTATGGTTAAAACTTAGTGTGTCCCTCAAATCATCAGCATGATATTTTATTTTTTATACAAGCGATCATACATTTTTATTAATTATTGCATATCTAATAATTTGAGTTTAGATTTTTGGGTAAAGTTATAATAAAAAAAAATTAATTAAAAAAAAGCTAAAATTGGTTACATGTTCTATTAGTTTAAAATGGACGACGTTTTGATCGTTATATCAAATATGTCAGGTCATTGAGTACATGAGGTAATTGTGTCAAATATGTCAAATTATTGTGTCAAATATTTTTAATCATTTATATGTATTTACATAATATTTTATGTTTTAACTTATTTTGTGTTATTTTTCATCATAAACTTTTATTTATTTTATAAAATTTTTATTTTATTTAATGTTTTACAATCAAAAGTATAAAATGATGTTATTTAATCAGTGTGTTTTTCAAAACTCATAGTATTCAAGAAAACATAATAACGAGCAGAAAAAACACAATAAGATATTTTATCATCGTGTTTTATAATTATATAATTTTTTGTTATTTTATAATTGTTTTTAATGTATAAGATTAATTAGTTATTATTTTATTATTGTGTTTTACATACTAGAAGTACACAACAATATTATTTACTATTATGTTTTTTTTTTTTAAATTAATCGGTAAAGATACACAATAGTGGTAAGAAAAACACACTAACGAAAAAAAAAAAACAAACAATAAACTGCAGTAAAAACATAGTGACAATCATAAATCACAATAGCTGAAAAACGTAATTTCTTTTTGTAGAAAAAACACAGCCGAGCTTTGCCTCGATTATGCTCCAATCTTGAGCAACTTTCTCTTGCAAAGCCTTTGTGTTTGTCTTGTATCTTTAATAAAACTTAAAACACTAAACCAAAACATTTTAAAAAATTTACAAGAGCACGATCCAAGCAGGTTTTGGACCTAAATACCAACACCAAGATTGTTTTGTTCTGCGTTATACGTACTTCTCAGGCTCCCAAAGCCAAAATGTACAAACGTTTTACAGGCGCTAGCAGAGGTGCATATCCAAACTACTTCTATACCCGTAAGCGCAGCCCGAACCAAAAACAATGACTAGATGAAACCAGTATGGAACCGATAGAAATTCAAGACGGGTTTATAATTCTTTTTGTTTAAAGCGTTTCGAAAGAGGTTAAACCGAAATAAAAATTGTCAAAATATTTGATCAAAATCTGGCCAAGAAGCTAGTGTCAACCCGAATCATTTTAAACTCAAAAATTGGTATTTACTTTTCATTATCCAAACCGAACTGGTTCTAACCTGAACCAGTTTTGGTTTGGAACCGATTTGTGCACCTATAGGCGCTAGTGTGTGTGTGTGTGTGTGTATATATATATATATATATATATATATATATATTGTATATATTAAGAAACCACATGGCTAGAGTTTATATAAAACCGTTTCCTTAACTGAAACCAACGACACGACTAGAATCAGAACAAAAAAATACGGGTTTGGCAAAAACTAATTAGGATAGGAACCACACCAGTGGTTTGCTAAGGTTTGCGATTTTGTTGTTGAAAACCAAGTTGGAATTGGTTTTCTTAAACCCAGTTGGAACCATTTTGAACTTTAGAAAATGGCTATAAGGCCGTTTATAGCCATCATATGACAATTTTTGTGTTTTTTTCTAGCCATTTTACTTATAAATTGTTGTATATTGGTACTAGATATGTTGTTTCAATACAATGTGTAAAAGAAATTTTAATTATATGCAACTTTTCTCTAATTTATTTTCTATTGTTTTTACGTGTATGAAAGGGATTGTTCATAAGTCCAAGCTTGAGAACCAATTGTCCCATATGCTTTTGTTGATCAGGAACTTATTTACTTCATGGTGATCCTTAAAGGTTGGTAATAAACTTAGGCCACCCAAATATTGGACACTCATATCGCCATAGCTAATGTTGATAGTGTAGCGTAGCTGATGAATTATAGTTATTAGCTACTATGTTAGAAATCATGTATTAAATGGGTTGAATAAATCCAACCTTTTAAAACCATTAGTTTTTTTTTTTCATATTAAATGACACCCATGTACTTGATTGACTTCTTTGTTTAAGTTTATATGTAAGCGTTTTATTATTATAGACTTTTTCTAAAGTTCTTTAATTTTAATTATTATCTTTCTATTTGTTTTTTTTAATTTAACTTTAGCTTTATTTTATACGTATCTTTTTCTTTATAATAAGTTCTGTAAAACTCTTTAAAATTATGACAAATTACATTGATCCTATAAAGCAACACAAAATATTATGTTATTACATCGCTATTATATTTAAGTTATTATAATTACTTAAGAATATCGAGTCTTATTTTTGAAAACATATTATTATAATTAATCCTTTTTTCCAACAAATTAGCATAGAATTTACTTTCAATTAAAAAAGTATACTAACGTCCATTAATTTATTTTAAGAATACATTGTTATATAAGAAAATAGTTTTATTGTTTTTTAAACATTATTGTTTTATAATTTAAAAGGAGAGATAAAGTGACGTACAGACACCGTTAAATATCTAATTTTTATGTTTAGAGCTATTTATGTTTTTTTAAAGTCACTTTATAAAGTGACGTATAAGAAAATAAATGTTTATTGAGCTATTTATGTTTTTTTAAGTAATAAATATGCAATTTTTGGCTTTCTCTAACCCTATCATCTAGCTCTGACTGCACAATTTCATTTTCATCTTCACAAATCACAATTTCATTTTCGTTAATTTTAATGCTTCAGTCATGTAATGTTGTTTATATAATTTAGTGATTTTTATTAAAGGATATTACAATGGATTTATTTTTTGTGATATTTTTTGTTACTCGTTAACCGTGTAAAATGTAACATGTCATGTCGTGTCACTAAATATGTGATATTAATCATGTCATAATTGGTCATGTCGTGTAAATGTTTATTAACATGTTCCCATTCATTTTTTTAAGAAAATAACACAATTAGCATATCGCGGCTTGTTCGTGTTTTTCACCTTTGTTAGTCATGTTATGTCACATCATGTCATGTTTAACTTGTTGTACTAACCTATGGACATACTCATCTATATCCTTATATAAAAACTTATTTATGTTAATTGATATAAGTTTCAATTCTTAAGAACATCTATAGTTATTAAACACCTTATAATAAATTCGAAATCAAAAAATTTATTATGAAGAACAGGGTATGCTGAACAAAGCATATAGAAAATTGTACCATGAGCCAACCTCACAAGGTAAAAATACACTATGTTATAAAAAATTACGCCAGTCCACACATAATCATAAATAAATGTATCTTTTAGTTGTCATTGTATTCCTATATCTTGCTAATACCACAATATAATAATGCGTACATCTCAAATTAGAGGTATGTTGTATTAAGATATATCATATATGATTACATAAATCAAACTCGATCACCATCATCATCACTGTTCCTAAACCAATAATTGTAATCGAATTTAGCAGCATCTTTAGGGATATCATTCATCACCCATTCGTGACCTTTTTGATAATATATTCCTGTACGTGGATGTGGGATCCAACAACTTTCTTGATCATGTTCCTTGTGTTTTATATCTTGCCCTTGCACCTTATGCTCAAATGGTTGTACTTCTTGTTCATCATCATAAATTTCGTCCCATCTCGCCACCTTGTTCATGTAACGTACCACAACTCCTTTGGGACTAATGGTATTACTACTCCTACATGTGATACAACCAAAGCATTGTTATAAAAAACGATAATTGTTAGCATCTAAAAACCACTATATATAAACTATAAAAGAAAGAAGATGATGGATGCACATGTATTCTTGCTATACAACAATTTAAAACTAAAATAAATAAAAAATAACAATTAAGATCGAGCCCGACCTAAGGAATAGAGTCTTTATGGTCGTTGCAAGTCCGCCTCTAGTCATGGTTCGAAAGGGTGGAAACCGAAGAGAAAAATTGTTTATTTGAGTATGCTACAAACTCTTACTAATGATGGAACATAAGGTTTGATTGAACGATCTTTATATAGGCAAATATGTAAGGGATATTGGACATAAAGAACAAATTCTCCATTACGTTATTTTTATTCTATAAACTCAAGATATTGACACATGAAAAGCAACGCGTAATTTTTGTTCTATACTATTATCACGCTCTTTTAAACGGATTAAACCCAAGGAATATAATAAAGGTGTTCATATATCCAACAGAAACTAATTTCATGCCCCCTTTAATATGACATAAAACGCGGTGTATAAAGTCAACACCATGACATTTTATTTTATTTACAGGTCGTTATACATGTAACTTTATAACTTTTGACATACGCTTATCTCAACTTAAGTTTACATTATTTTATTATTTTATAATGTTAAAAGCTATTATTAAACTAATAAAATGTTTTGGAACGATGGAAAGTCAATGCTTAGCTTGTTTTATTTATTGTATTTGGTAGACGTTTGGCCGTTCAGAACACAGGGCATTACATTTCACCAATCTTAGCCATTGATACAACATACACCTGATCGCATGAAGGGTAGAACCGCATTGCGTAACTAACTTTTGGGACCACTCTCATCATCATACATGACGTTCTTACATGCATAATAAAACACTATATATACAAGGTAAAGAGGAATTGATTTGCTCATGCATTAATACTCCCTAAAAACTCTCTCTCTCTCCCCCTCTCTAAACCCTTACTCTAATAACCATTATTTATTCTCACGTTAGAGAGCTGTTACAGGGATTGCCTTGGTAAATCAGAGTTCCCATTGGAGCAATTAGGATCCGTTTAGAGCTCACATTTACATTGGCGCCATCCATGTTGGATTTTGTAAACGACAGTCGTATTACATCTTTTGATCTCTAACGTTCTCATGGAAAACATACCACCACATCTCGTTCACAAACCTCTGGAGGGAATGGCTTTGGAGGATGCAAGTAGTGACAATGAAGACACTGTTACACTCCTGGTAAACGTTCTGTTGCACCAATCCGAAACACAAATCAACCCTCATTAAACCCATCCACCCTCGCTGTAATTTTTCCTATCTTCCTGCTCACCACAGCTGATTTGATTTTCACTACGCAACCCTCAAATTCCACTTTCCCGACATCCTTCTCCCTTTTTCTATTTTCATCTTTTATGGTACAACCAACACCATACACACCAACCTCGAACCTGTACACTTCTTTAGCATCATCTTATTACCATGACCCGGAGCAATAACACTTTATAGCTTGGCATGAACACCGGACCCAAGAGTTAAAACTGGCTAAACTTCTGAAACAATTATCTTACGAGGAGTCTATCTGGGTAACACCAATTGGTCCCCCGGGAGCAAAGTCAACCACACAACCGGATTTCACTAAACCCTACAAACCAACCACGTTAGTTACTCAGTCTAAATTTATCCTATAGATTGCACAAGCTAAGTTCCTTGTCAAGCTTAAGATGCCGTCCATAGTAGGGGAATATGATGGGACGACTGATCTAAATAATCACATCAACAATTTTGTCAGTGCAGGGGTGTCACACGTTTGTCTAGATGTTGCGCTTATGGTTTGCAGTTGTTAATCTTTTAATATTTATAGTTGATTAGTTGAATTTTAAAAACACCATCCACCCAATTCTTAGTTTCTTACAAATAGAAAGCCAAAAAGTACCACCGAATAATATCACTGAGCATCGCCTCATCGGCACCACCGAATCGCCGATCAACAAATTCTAAAAGTAATGAACACCACACCACACGCACCATCGTGCATGGTGTAGCAAATCACCGATCATCGGCATAACCTTGTCAAAGTGGGTGGGGTCTTATTATTAAAAGTCGAACGTAAGGATTAGGGATGTTTCAAGATTAGGTTAAGATCGATATCTGTTAGATATTTTAGTGTAATTGGATTGACTAATGACCAATATGTTCATAATATCCATCAAACAAGCTAGGAGGTGCGGAGTGCACGCTTGTTTGAGTTTATTGTGATCTTTGATATTGAAAACTTTATTAGGGACGAAGCCCTAAGTGATGGGGGTTCTAAGGGGGCAACACTTCTGGTAGCGGGGTCCAAGGGGCAGAGCCCTTGGCTTCATTAAAAAATACATTTCGAATCGATTTTCCAGAATTTCACATGTGAAATTCAAGTGGAAAAATACACATTTTTAATGGTTATTTAAATTAAATAAAAAATGATAGAACTGTCTAATGGTAGTCTTTCC
The DNA here is from genome assembly GCA_025506415.1 of Flaveria robusta. Classification (NCBI taxonomy): domain Eukaryota; kingdom Viridiplantae; phylum Streptophyta; class Magnoliopsida; order Asterales; family Asteraceae; genus Flaveria; species Flaveria robusta. The sequence continues at coordinate 16,438,922 of CM046461.1, read as the reverse complement.
CATTTCTCCCTGAAAATCGAATTGGATCATCAATTTTGGTCACTTTTTTCTCTCGAATTCTTATTCTTCTAGTTCATGAAAATCAAACAACACAACATACTAATTCTTGATCTCTTAAGTTATATTCGATTGATTTATTCGGATGAACCACCAAATAATTTCGATCTGAAAGTGATTTTCACGACTCTCAGATTATTAAAGTTTGATATCAAGTGTTCTACAATATCAAATAAAGATTGTAAAAATTACCACGGTTAATAGTGATAGATGATCATATTTATATTTATAAAACAGTATTAATGTATAAATACATGGGACTTAACTAATTAAATAATGTACACAAAGTATTTGTTTAGTTCTAATAGTTATATAAAAACATTACTTGTTCTTTATCACCTCTAACGCCGATCTAATCGCTGCCAACTTCCACCATCAAAGTGCACCCCTCTGCAATGATAAAAAGTCAAGCTCAAAGTAGACCTCAATATCATTGAACCTAATGACATTCCTTGCTTAAATACCTACGCACAATAACCCTAATACCGACATCGACCCCAGATCCGCTTGCACTATCATCGGTCTTAACACGATAACCATAACCATAACCATCTCTATCATCAGTTGTACTCAATTGACCATTCCCATCCAAAGTTGATAATGTTCCATCTATAGTTGTTGTAACCCAACTTTTGATCATTAGCTATCCTAATGGAACTTTAGACATTGTTGTCAAGGGTGTCATGGGCCGTCTAGCCCATGTGAAAACCACATCATATTAGAATGCAACTTTCAATGCAATTGGGTCATATGGAAGAGGTGAATAGAATGTTAATCTAGATTCAAGGTACAAATTTGGCGGCTTGAGTCTCAAATGACCAGGTTTGAGGGCTCATTACTAGAAAAACCGAGCAAATGTGTAACTGGGAAATTTGAATGGCATCCGCTATGGCGCTAAGTTGAGACCACCCCGACTACTATTATACAACTAATGAATAGCTACCATCATGGGACATCATTCTGTCCTTGAGGACAAGGACGTTTTGAGGAGGTGTGGAATTAAAAGTACCTAATACAACAACCCATGCGAATTACCCGACCCACACAAATACCTACGCGATATCGGATGTGAAGACAAATCCTTAGAAGACTTTTTTCCATTCATGCGAACTACCCAACCTACACAAAACCCGCGAAAACTATTGTTTGGTAGTTTTCTTCTAATTCAAGTTATGCCCAAAAATACATCTTTTTTATCTGGAAAAGTTGAGAGAAAATCAACTTTTAATCTATTTTTAAGACAAAATTACAGAAAACGTCCTTTAGGTTTATACAAAATTATATGTACCATCATCATTTATCTTCAAAAGTACTCTAATATCCTTTATGTATGTTTTCTATAACAGATTTCGTCATTTAGACTAACTGCTTACGCCCTTAGCCCTATTTACTTTACCTTTAATATTTTTTACAAGATATTTTTATATAATTATAGATTATTACCTTAAACTTGTTTTTTTAATCTAAGATATAATAATAATTAATAGAGAGGGTCACATATGATTAGTTTTTAATTAAGTTTTAACAAAATTTCATGAACCGTTCCTTCTGTGTTTTTTTAACTAAAAATATAATCTAGTTTTTAGTAAAAATGAAAAAATAAAACCAAACGGAAAATAGACGTAAAAACATTGAACTACGCACGTAAAACGTAAAACATTAAAAAAAATAACTAAGCCGATCTAGGACCTGCGCTTTTTGACGTGGATGATAAACTGAAAAAATAGGCATTAAAATGTGGAATCACACACACACATGTTGCGGCTTGTTAACACCGAAGTATAAAACGAAAAGTTCATAAAAGAATAAAAGTATAAGCGACCAAGGTTGAAAGTGAAAAATTATAAGGGTACAATTGTAAACGATGTAAAAGTATTAGAGTTAAAAGTAAAAAAAAATTATAGATAAAAAAAACAAAAGTGGATACAAACACTGAAGGTAAGGTACAAATCATGATTCATAATGTATTTGATAATTAGTAATGTACATAATATTATTTTTATTAATGAAAAGTTGTTCTGCGTCTAAATTTTATATTTAACATAATAATATTAATACAAATTTAATAATATAAATTTAAATTAGTTAATAAATAATTATTAACTAATTATAATTTATATTATTAAAAGTTATGATAAAATTTGTTAGTTGTATATCATTATTAAAAAAAATTTAAATATTATTAAAAGTTATGATAAAATTTGTTAATTTGTATATCTTTATTAAAATAAAATAATTTAAAAAATTATATGTATAACAAATTTTGAAATAAAAGCTAATTACGAAAAACGTCCTCTAAATTAGGTTTAAAGTTTTAAAAATAGTCCTTTAAGGGGTAGAAAGACTAAAATACCCTTGACTTAACAGAGAAAATTAACGTCAGTTAGTCTAAAGGACATAATCTGTTATGAAAATTATACATAAAGAATGATTAGAGTACTTTTTGAATACAAAAAATTATACCTGTAATTTTCTATAAACCTAAAGGACGTTTTGTGTAATTTTGTCTACTTTTAATGAAGCAATTCTAGGAAACTCAATTTTGAACACGTTTTTAATGTTGTTTGACAGCTCCACCCCAGCCATAGTTTGGATCCTGTCAGGGGCTGCCACCTCATGTACCTTGCTACCACGGGGCTGCCCCCTGATGAAATTTTTAGGTTCTAATAATAAAAATCACAAGAAAACTCAAACAAATATATAATTCACACCTATTGGCTTATTTAATAAATATTATGATTAAATTGGTCAACTAATTAATCCAATTACAATAAAACATCTAACAATATCGGCTACGTTTATAACATTTTTAAGGACGAATAAAATTGATAAGATTAATTTATTTGGTGGTAATCTTCTCCTCTCTTGCTTGATTTATTGGAAGATTTGATTTGTTTCGAATATAGCCGGTGTAAGAAAGGTTTCATTCACTACGGAGATATAGCTATAGAGACACGCGGATCTGATCAATAAACTTGTTAATTTTATAAAGTAATTCGTTGAAAACTTTGTTGATTATTTTCACGTTTTAAAACTACAAAAATGAAGTAGAATAAAAACATGGTGTTGGAATATAGAAGCTTCCTGTTTAAACTTTAAAATGATTGAAATATAATTTTGCATCTTTGACCTTTATCAACATGTATATTTAATCTATTGAAATTCCTTTTTATATACTTTTATAAGAAAAAGTTAAGATCATACTATCTTATTCCAACATCTGTTTCTCTATTTTTCTCGTTGATTTGCAAAAAGGTTTTTAGTTAATCAAGCGCAACACAGATTATTTATAGCTTTTACAGACTCAAAATCATAAAGAAACTTCTACAAATCAAAACCTAAAGATGAAAAATGTTTAACTTGTAAAAACAAAGAAATAGAACTTGTGGGCAATAGAATATTGCAAATCACACACAAGATCAGAGATGAACCATATAGGTTTCTTCAACGAGCTTTGGAGTTTTACAAATGAAAAATGAAACGAAGTGATAAGAAGAGAGATAAAACTTTTAACTATGGAGAATTCTCAAAATAAACGTATGAAAAGTTAACTTTTTCAATATAAACATTAAGAAGTCAGATTCTCAAAATAAACATATTATTTTTGGGCGAAAAATCAAATTTTGTATCCACATGTAAATTCCCTTCAGAATGGCTCAAGGGTGTGAATCCGCTTTCTTTCATCGTCCCTCCTTCTTTCACATTTTTCTTTTGATTTTGTATTTTTGCTCAAAGGAATACATGTGGATTCCTTAATGTGTTCATATGGAGTTTGTTTTGTATTGATACATGATTTTTTCACTGTAAGTAAATGTTCATTTCTCGAACTTGATTTTCCAGTGTTTATTTTGATTTAGTATTTAAGTTAAACTTTTAATGCGTTCAATTTGGGGAAAAAAACTTGATTTTTCAATGCTTATTTTGATTTAGTATTTAAGTTAAACTATTGATGTGTTCAATTTTGGGATTTTCCTTTTTTAAATATCTAGCATATTACATTATGGTCCTCTAAGTTTGCACCATTTAACTACTTTCTCCTCTGAAATAGGGGTGACAATGGGGTAGGTTTGGAACGGGTATGGGTAATTCCAATCCCATACCCGATTAGAAAACTATGTCCCATAACGGCCCAAAACCAGTCGGTATGTAGCCGGTATTTACCCGTCGGGTATCGGTTAAACCCGCGGGTAATCGGGAGTACACGTTAAGGTTATACAAATTACTCGTTGGGCATAACCATCCGATATCTATTTAAAGTACGATAATATATAAGTTACATTTGTATATACGTATTAAACAATATTTAGGGTTAAACCTTATTATTATTATTTGTTTACATTCCACTACTATTACTACTATTATCTAATTTTAATAGTTTCTTATAACTTTGTAAGATATCATATGGTATAAATGATAGGAAGCTAAATAGTTTATGCTAACACATATTTGTTAAGTAAAAAGATATTATGTAAAAAAAATAAAAAGATATAATTATATATAATAAAATTATTAAGTATAATATATTAAAAAAATACAATAATTCGGATAAATAATCGGGTAAACGGATACGATAATCGGGTAATCGGATCGGGTAAACGGGTATACAATGCAATCCTATACTCGTCCCATACCCATGAAAAAAATAAAAATTAATCCCATACTCGCTTACCCGATCCCATACCCGTCCCACATGCCTCGGGTTTCAGTAGGCCCATCAGATTCAGGTTTGAACACGTATAACAAATTATGTAAAATATATGACAAACGAATATGACACAATAAACTAATATATTTGACACAATGACCAAAATGTCATTCTGTTTAAAACAATAAAATGACACATATCATGCCCACATTTCTTTTTAGAATTTTTAGATTAAATACCATTTGTATAATAACCCTACACTAAGCATTATATGAGATGATTTTATGAGGTTGTCTAATAGCAAATGGGTGATTATGCCTGTCACCCTTGTAATTAAAACCTAGGAACATACCAATATTATTATCAGCCGTGGCATAGAAATTGAACTAGACCAAAAACCAGATTTAACTTTTATAAAAGTACAGACTTAAAAGACAGAACTTGTAAAGATTAAGTTCATTGTTAAACTGGTATGGACGGGTTATGCACGTGTCTCGAGCAACTTTCTCTCGACCAAAACTACAAAAAAGTTTACTAACTGATCAACAAACCCATTACAACCCGCACCAACAGATTTTAACCCGAATTGGTTTGAAATTTTATACGAATTTGACTTTTTGTTGGCCGAACCAACCCCTTCCAACCCATCGAATCGGTTTAGGATTTGGAACCAATTTGTGCGCTTGTAGGTAGTAGTATCATTTTTCTTGTATAAATTATGAAACTGCGTGGCTAGATCTTACAATAAAACAGTTCTTGAACTAGAACAAAAATAATACTTGTTTGTCACACCGGCTAGGGTGGGAACTAAACTAACAAAATGGTACCGATTTGCCTTTTTGTGGATGAAAACCAAGTTGGCACTATATATATTTTTTTTCTAACTAGATTGGAGAAACCGGTTTAAACAGGTATTCTAGTCGTTCGAACCATTTTAAAGGAAGAAAACCTGGTATAAAGCATTTTATAGTCATTATATGACTGTTTATTGTGTTTTTTTCTAAACAATTACCCGTGTTATATATATACCGAGAAATTTGCATAAATGGTCCCTTGGTTTAATCAAATTGCAATCAAATTGCACCCAAACTTTAAACTTTAAAAACTTCAAAGATAATTCAAACTTCTGTAATCATTGCATGTTTGGTCCCTGATATTAAATTCATTCAATTTTTATGCATTTCATAAAATTTAAATTATATTTAAATTAATTTTAGGTACCAAAAGTGCAACGCTTACATAAAATTTCGGATTAAATTGGCATTTCTGTACAATTTGGAGACCAAATTTGTAATGACTAAATAAAGTTTTAGACTAACTTTATAATTTATAAAGTCTAGAAACTAATCATGAAATCTGGTCACACTCCGGTAAACATTTATGCAATTTCTCTATATATAGTATTGCTTAATAAATGAGATATTTGTTGATAACCTCTTTGTGTAGTGTTGATAACCTTTTGTTATAGTACCATCTACTGTTTAATCTTTTTAAATTGATGTCAGTTTAAATCCTATAAAAAAATTATATGAATTTTAGGTGTATATTTTAGCGGTGTGAAAAAGTTTCTTTCACTACGGAGATATAGGTATGGATTTGATGAATAAACTTGTTATTAACAAAGAGATGGGTTGGAATACAGAATTTTGTTGATGCTTTTTACGTGTTAAAAATGAAATAAAAATAAAAACATGGTGTTGGAATATAGAATTTCTTGATTAAAAGACAGATTTTGTTCTTTGACATAAATCAACATGTACATTTAATCTATTGAAATTCGTTTAGTCTTTTAGATATTTTAATAAGAAAAAGTTAAGATCATACTATCTTTTTCCATCCACTGTCTCCATATTTTCATAGATTAGCATACTACATTCCGGTCCTTCAACTTTACACCAATTAACTGCTTTCTCCTTTTTAAAAAAAGAAACTAAAACAAAGGCCTTCGACTTTTTAGAATTAGCTGAACAAAGTTCTACTTAACATCATAGCACTTCCAGCAACCTGAAAACTTAAACAGCCAAAAACAATAGTCATGTTTTAACATCTGCTCAATTTAATCGGTAGAAAGATCACTTAACCTCAGCATAGAAACTAATAAGTTGTATGCTTAAACCTTTAGTAAAATCATCAGCATTTTACTATTTGGTATATTTTAAACACTCTGAGGACTCTAGCCATTATCCTTTTTTCTTATAAAACAAAGATCAATGCTATTTTGTTTGATCTGAAAATCAAGATTAGTAGCAATTAAAATTGTTCAATTATTGTCACAAAACAAGTTTGATAAGTAATTAATGTTCGATTCTTAAATTTCAAATCAACTGACAAGTGGCAATACTAGCATCTCTATCACCAACTTGTACCAACGATCTAGACTCTAGAGGTTATTTCTTGCCTTTTATTTTTCTAAGAAATGAAAGACTTTTCTAGAAAAATAACAAAACAAATTACATGTCTTCTGGTTGCCAAACATCGTCCCTAGTTGGTAAATATAACATTTTATGAATTAGAATACCTTTTTCTAAACTCTTTTTAAGTATCTAAAAACACCGCAAAGCAACTCGAAGATGGAAATTTGGATAATGCGTGAATTGCCTAAGATAATATTAGGTGTAAGTAGTATCAAGCCGAGTCAATGCTAAGTATATTAGTTTCTCAATTAACTTTTAATACTTTCTAATAATTTCTAGCTCAAATTTATCACTTGATGAATCAAAGTTATCAGCTATTATCAAATTTAGTTTTATAGGTGTGTCAATTGGTTTATAGCCAAAACAAAGACATTCATATAACAATTTGTTAGATATTTTAGTGTAATTGGATTGACTAAGACCAATTTGATCATAATATCTATCAAACAAGTCAGGAGGTGCGGGGAGTGCACACTTGTTTGAGTTTATTGTGATTTTTGAAATTGAAAAACTTATTAGGGGCGAAGCCCCTAAGATGGGGGTTCAAGGGGGCAACGCCCAGCGCCCCTGGGAGCGGGGTCCAAGGTGCTGCAGCCCCTGGGAGCGGGGTCCAAGGGGCGGCAGCCCCTGGCTGGGGCGAGGGGTCCAAGGGCAGAGCCCTGGCTGGGATCGAAATGCAATAGAATTAGAATTTGTTTTTCCCGAAATTTCACATGTGAAACTTCGGGGTAAAAAGTGTAATTCGCATAAGAAAAACTGCCTTCGGCAGTTTCCCCATCCCTGAAATAATCGAATTGGTCGAAAACTTGAGTTTTATCCGATTGAATATTGGTTGTGAACCTCAAATAGTTTCAATATGAAAGCGAATTGCGACTCTCAAGTTTTTCAAGTTATTATTACGATTCCTCTACAAATTACACAATATTTACCTCAAGGCAAAGTGTAATAGCCCAACAAATCATAACAAGATATCATTTGTTTGCCTCCAACGGGTTGCCTATCTAAAAAACTCATGATTTTATTTCACCCACGAGTTGTTCGCCCTGGCATAACATGTTTTGGTAGAGAAGGTTTCTAATCTTTTATAAGAAAAGTTTCATTCTCCACTCAACTGATCTGGAACATACATGAATGAAGTACTACATTGGTTAAGGTGTGAGAGAACGAGATGTTTTTTATGAGGGAGGTGAAAACCTTCTCAACCAAGAAATGTTTTGTCAAGCGAGCAACTCATCGGATGAAAACAAAATCGTGAGTTCCTACATGGGCAATTCATCGGTGAAAAACGGACAAAATCTTAGTACGGTTTACTTGTGTTGTTACAAAATGGTATCAAAGGCTAGGTCGTACAAGTGTGCCAGTGATGAGTACAGGCTCCGTAAGGGAGGTGAAGATGTAAGTCCCACATCAATTAAAGGGGAGAACAAAAGCATTCCGATAAAGGGATGGAAACATTCTCAACCAATATGTATTTTGTCTGATCTAGCAATTCGTCGGGTGAAAAGAAAATCATGCGTTCCTGTATAGACAGCCTATCGAAGACAAAACAGACAATATTTTGATATAGTACAGTTTGTTTGTGCTGTAACACAATGTAACAACAAGATCTAACCTTTTCACCTCTAATCCTCGAACATAATTTAGAATTCTCAAACCCTAATATTGTAAAATAAGAAGTTAAATGAATTGTAACCTTATTAATTTCTTTCTTACTATTTCCTGTTATAATTATTTAATTCACATAACGAAGTAAAATGATTATAAAATTCACATCTTTAACAAATATAGTCATCTATACTTAGAAAAAAACCATCATATGTAAGTTAAAACTTTGTTTTACATCTTGTTTTAATCCGTATAATGAATTAACTAAAATACTCACTTTTATAAGGAAACCCTCAAAAATACTCACTTTGATAAGACATTCTAAATTTACTATAAATGTTATTGTTAGATGTGATTATATATTCTTCATACTATTATAATTATATATAATTAATATAAAAAGGTTAAAATCATGCACTATATACAAAGAATATATATAAGTAGGTTACTATACCATGTAATACATGCGCTAAATAAATTTTAGTTAATGATTAATAATATAAAAAGTTATCTTTTAAATATTGTGTATTATACGGATTGAATAAACCCATGTATTGCACATTTGAAAATTTGAAGTTTACATATTTGAAATTTAATTATGGATAGTTATTATTAATGAATAGCTATTATAGCATTTATATTAAGAAGAGAAAGAAGCAGAAAAACCAATTATTAAATTGACTAGAATGGTGACAAGTGTGCGGATTTATTTTTATTTATTAGTATAGAGATATTCTTATAAATAATTGGTATTGTTTTTTTTATATTATTTTTTAAAACTTAAATATGTTTGTTATATATAATAATTTCATTGATCCATTGATGTCTTACCTATAAATATATTAGATTATAATTTATACACATATAATATTTATTATATAGTTTTTCTATTTTCACGTGTGTGACATACGGATATCTAACCTAGTGTATAAAGGAAGCATTGTTTATGTTTGTTAACACAAATACTTTTTGTGTTGTGTAAAGTTATAAAAGAAGAATTGTTTATGATCCCTAGCACCTATCCATATTTGTAACCCCATCCATTTTCATTTATTGTTTACGTAATAAAACATTTAAAATTTTATGCTATATTGTTTGTTTACTCATACATAGTATTATACACGATAACTCATATTCTTATAAATGCTATACACAAATTCTTATAATAACTACATTCGTTACTAAGACTAATCTTTGCTTTATAACTTTACTTGTTCTGCTATCGTGATAATATATGCCTTAATGTTTACATGAACAATATTTATATGACTTGATGATTGTGATTGGAAGACTAAATTAGTAATATCATAAGGTTTTTATATATTTATGAAAATTCTAGAGTTCATTTTATTATTAAAGTTCTTAAATTATTATAAAAATACACATGTGTTTTTTTATGCACATATATAATAAACTAAACTTTTATGGACTTCCATCCTTAGTTTTATAAAACTCTTAATCATAATATTTTTTAAAAGTTCATAATTATAGTACTTTTATTAAAAATCTCTAATTTTACAACTTTAATACAAACTTTTTTAAAAATTAATTTTATAAACATTTTATAATTTTTATAAAATTCGAAACACCAAAACTTCCTCACTTTAACTCATTTGAACCCCATCTATTCCCCCCACCCCCCTCCCCCCAATACTAATTATGCTCATAAAATTTTCTCATTATAACCCATATTTCCCACCTATAAATACTAACCTTTGTCTTACATTTTCTTGACCAACTCTTTCTTTCATTTACAAGAAGTTTTTCTCACCCTCTATACAATCTCAAGAAATTTTCAGCCCCATCCCTATTGAAGCCTTAAAAGTTTCAAGTCCTTTCGTCATTCTTAATATAACAACCATATTCTTAATTTCAGTGTTCTTATATTTTCTCGATTTCTAAATAATTATAAGCAACTTTATAATCAAACTTCTTATGTTTTTTCTTCAACTATAACCCTCCGATTATCATATATACGCTCAATAAAATTTATTATACGCGTTTAAACCCTAAAAAGTTCACGTAAGTGCTGCCGTTGATTTTGGACAGAATCTGTTATAAATTCAAACGATCATAACTTGGTTATAATAAATCAAAAAGTATCAAACTAAGATCCCATGAACAGGTTCATCGAAATATCTTTCCAACCATAGTTCACACGACTTCTAGTTATATTGAACGACTCCACAACAACCTCTACAAAGTAAGTGCGCATATTTGCACTATCTACTTACACTATTTTTTTATCAGCTTTTCATCCGAATTTAAAAAAACTTTCTAAACAAAAGTTGTTCTTAACATCATAAATCATTAGACTAAAGAATTTATGAACTTTTACTTAAGTTTTGATATTTTTAATAATCATATGAAACTTTAATAATAAACCTGTCCAAATCTGTTTTCATCTTGCAACACTTTTTCTTTTCCTTTGCTTTTGATTTTTTTATTACTATGTTTAGTACTCTTAACCATCACCTTAAACATAACTTCTAATGTATATACCCATGCTAATTTAGGGCTTTGCCATTCTTATTAATCAATTCATAAGTCCAACTCATACTTAAGAACTCAATGTGAGTATTCATAGTCCCTTTTCCTTTTATGTTTTTGCGATGTGATGTGTATATGTATTCAATTCTAAATCTTACTTGCAATTCACATGATTCAATTAAGTTTTGTGTGTATTCCATGCTTTTGTAAAATTATTGGATTAATATTTCATGTGGTGGTCTATCTTGCTTACTTACTTGCTATCATGTGATCATTAATTTTCTAAAATCTAAGGTAACGATGATAGCTATTGGTTTGATGCCCGCTCGAACGGACCGTTGTATATGACATTTGGGTATCGAAACTGATATTTTTAGTCTAACCCGTTGGTTAGGGACACTTGTCAACAAAGGTTTGTTTAATGCATTTAGTTTAGTCATACTTGCTTGAATTCATATTTAGTCTCTTGAATCGTGTTTTAAATATATTATATGTAGCAAAACTTATGTTTACTCACCAACTTGCTAGTTGACATTTATTTTATACATGTCGTAGTAAACGCTGCTTGAGATGCCTACAAGTTTATGACACTTAGGATGCTTATGGATTTAGTTAATAAATCAAACTTAAATTTTTGTTATATTTGTTTAAACTATTTATGGCTTTGTTGTAAGACTTATGTAATTGGGTTGATTAAATAAATAATCACTTTAACAGTGTCACGTGTTATGAACAATCTACATGCCCCGACACATTCCACTGTAAGTTGGGGTGTGACAGTTGCCCAAGGTGAAACTCTTACGGGACATAGCTCGGTTGGCAACATCAACTAATTTAATTCGTACACTGAATCCAAAAAACTCCCACTTGGACGGTATTTGATTAAATCTTAACGTAGACATTCACTGATGCTCTAGTTGCACATGGCTACCTCCAACAAGGTATGACACTTTAAATTTATTAACCAAAACATCTTATTTCTATAACACCTTACTATAGCAAGACAATAAACTTCTGTTATTCATAGTCATTTATTCGTTCCGTAGAAAGCATCCATTGAGTCATTGATATTAATTCTCATATGATGCTCAATCATTATTATTCTCGATGTAGATTTAAAGTGGTCTAATCAAACACATAGTCAGTTTGAGTGAGGCCTTACACTTCACCAGCTTGAATCAACAAGAGTGTCATGATGTCTAACTATTACATAAAATGTATGAGTAAAGAATCCCTTATTGACTAAATTCAACTCCCACTAAACATTAGAATTATTCCCAATCGAAGATTTATGACTGGCAGCTACGCGACAACGGTTGACAATGATCAAAGAATAACCCCGGGTAAATGGAAGTTCTAGTATGCATCTGAGGTCAGAGGATACTAACTAAGTATACAAATATCTAAGCATCTTATAATGAAGATGGTTTGTAACGAGTTACATTAAACGTCATTCATAAAAAGGTCGATGAGTTTAAAAGTCAACTCTTTGAGTCTAAAGTCAGAATAGTCTTAATTCAGAATCGTTCTCACAAGTCTAATCAAATACAGATAATGTAAAATATAAATATATATATATATATATATATATATATATGGATTAAACGTATTACTATCAAACACATTTATATGATTCATAATTGCATTTAAATCAGTAAATCAAATTGAATTAAAAAGTATAACTATTAAATGTTCGTAGATCCAAATACTAAATCAAAACATACTGTTAGCTAGTCTAAGCTCATCGCATTCCTATGCTGATTATGTTTGTCTTGATTTATGGTCTTAGTAAACGGTTATGCTAGGTTTGGATTTTTGTATATTTTGCTTATCATGATATCTCCCTGTCTTACTATGTTCCATATGCAGTGAAGCCAGAGTTTTGCTAATAACGACCGTGATGCTCAAAGCATACGAGACGTAAGGTCTAGTGCAAAACATATTATAGATGATAGAACAAAATGCTGAAGCATATAGAACCTTTTCTAGTCGCTTAATATCAATGTCTATTGAAGGAGATTGTGATTTGTTCAACACAATGCCTTTAGTAATTGGAATGCCTATTTTCTTGGAGTTTTTACATCTTAAAGCAAGTCATCATTTTATCTATGCACATGCTTTGACTAAGCCCTAGATGTCGCTTAGATCTATACTTATAGATCTTCATTCCTAGAATATATGCAACATATCCAAGATCTTTCATTGCAAAACAAGCTCCTAACCATTGTTTAACTTCATTAAGCTTATCGATTTTGTTTCTAATGATCAGTATATCATTAAAATACAATATGAGGAATGATATAGTGCTCCCACTAGTTTTTTTATAAAAACAAGGCTAATCTTCACGTTTGACAAAACCAAGTACCACGATTCTCTAACCAAAATGGAGGTTCCTGATACGAGACACTTGTTTAAGTCCACAAGTAGACTTAGTTAGTTTGCACACCCAATTTGGATATTTTAGATCAACAAAACCAGCAAGCTGAAACATATAGACATCTTTAAAGAGATGTCCATTTAGAAAGTGGTTTTAATATCCATTTACTATATCTTGTAATCATTGTACACAGCTATATCAGTTATATCCTGATCGCTTTAATCATAGCAACGAGCAAGAAGGTTTCATTAAAGTCAACACTTTTTTGAGTGCAACCCTTTACAACTAGCTTTGCTTTATAGGTGCAATTGCTCAAGGAACAAGATGAAATAATGCTTTTGCGGAACGTCTTCTGGTGAGACTTTGAGATTAAGATGTTCCCATGCATGTTGGTTTTTCTCTTGAACTTTCACTTACTCCCTGTCGCCTGAAAACTAAGAGGCGGATCAACCAAGTCCCTAACATGATTGTCACATATAGATTGCATCTTCACATTCATTAAGCCTAGCTATTTTATAAATTCTAAATCTGAGATAGTAGATCTATAGTTAGTAGGTTCATCACAAGAATTAGGTACTAGCAAGACCTCGAGACCTTCTAAACTCCAAATATAACTGTTAGGTTCTTTATGAGTCATGCTACTTTTACAAACGCTTATGTTTATGTCCGAATCATCAACAACTTCATGTTGTTCAAACACAATGACAACATTTGCGTTTGTTTGTGGTTCTTGACTTTCTTCAAGATTCATAATATTACTTCAAGTTTCTCGATTAAGAAACTGTTTCTTGATCAAGTGTTCTTTTTATATGAAAATCATATTTGTATGAGTATGGTAGAAGTAATATTCGGTTCTGTTATAGTTTTTACAAAAAAAGCCTTTTCGCCTCAATGATCTAGCTTTTCATCAAACTCGCTAGTGACATAAGCATCAATCCGTTACTATAAGGTAAGAAAAAATTAAGTTTAGACTCATTCTCATATGGGGTTTTATGTTTCTTTTTGGTCGGTGCTAGATTAATAACGCAGGTGGCCGTCATAAAAGCATAACTCTAAAAAGAGTGAGGTAAGTTAGTTCTACACATCATCAATTGAACAATATTTAGTAGTGTTCGTTTTATCGTTTCGCTCGTGTCATTAAGTTGGGATGTGCCAGGTAGAGTGAACTGTGAAATAATTACGTTCCATTAGATGATTAGTGAATTCTAGACATAAATATTCTCCACCTTGAACTGATCAAAGCACCTTAATAGTCTTACCAAGTTGATTTTTTATTTTATTTTGAAATTATTTGAACTTTTCAAATATTGCATGTGTATGTATCATAGGTAGACATAAGCGTATCGACTATATGTTGATAAATGTAAAGAAAGTATCTTTCATGATTTCTAGACATGGCTCTAAAAGAACCACATACATCATAATGTATAAGTGCTAACAGATACTTGACTCGTTCACCAACATAGGTGAAAGGATCTTCACCATGAAGACAAATAGGGGTGTAAACGAGTCAAGCCGGCTTGCAAGCTACTTGGGATCGGCTCGAAAAAAGCTTGAATCGAGCCGAGCTTAAACGAGCTCGAACCCGAGCTCGAGCTCAGATTATTGCTCATTTACTAAACGAGCTCAAGCCCGATCTTTAGAAATCGAGCTCGAGCTGGCTCGCGAGCCTAAACGAGCTTTTTGTTTATATAGTTTTTTTATTTACATATTAAATATATATAAATACATATTTACATAAATTATATTATTTAAATATATTAATGTGATAAAAAATAGTTAAATAATATATATTATGTTATATATAAAAAGTATGATTATAAATAATTATAAAAGTAATTATAAAAAATAAAAATTTAATAATTTAACAATAAACAAGCCGAGCCCGAGCCGAGCTCGAGCTTGAAAATTTTCTGACGAGCCGAGCTCGAGCTTTATAAATAAACTATAAACGAGCCGAGCTCGAGCTCGAGCTTCCTAAAACCAAAACGAGCCGAGCTAGAGCCTAAGCGAGCTCGGGCTCGGCTCGGCTCGTTTACACCCCTAAAGACAAATACCTGTTCAAAAAAAGCGTTATCGAGAGTTTAGAGCTCCATGAAAAAAAAAACAACACAAAGATGAAAGATGAAAAGTTAATATTTTTTATTCTATTAAATGTATTTCAGGTATGGGAGATAAAGTATTATTCTAGTGTTATAACTGGCTGGATGGTAGTCCATTGGAGACAAATAACCAAACCTTTATAAAATCGACCGAAGAAGAATGATTTAGTGTTTGGCTAGTTTATAAAACAAGGGTTATTGGATTTTAATAATCTCAAGTTTCATTTATTGACCGGGATTAATCCCAACTCAGAAAATATTTACAGACACTCGCAACTTTAAATTTATTTTCCTCTAATGATCACTTACTAACTGAGAGTTAACCACCGTTAGTTTTTTATGATAAAATGGGGCGAACATTAAGCCATTTTTCAACTTTAAATTTATTTTCCTCCATCAAGTCCGTTTTTTGGTGTCTAGCCTCTAACGTCACCTGATCTACCTCGAATGAGTTAAATGGTTCAGATCAAAAGATGAAGATTGACGGGTTTAAGGTGCGAAAGTTTCAGATTGACGGACCAGATGGTTGATTTCAACATTCTACTTAATGTTTTGGCCATAAAAATAGTCCATATCATCGAAAAACTAACGGTGATAACTCTCAGTTAGTTAGGGATCGTTGAAAGAAAATAAGCTCAATGTTGAGAGTGTCTGTAAACATTTCTTGAGTTGTGATTAATCTCGGCCAATAAATGAAAGTTGGGATTATTAAAATCCAATAACCCTAAAAACAATTCCTGAAAGATCATTGCCCATGTGTATGGCGGATTCAGTGGTTGCTGATGAGAAGCATAGTTGTAAAACTGATATTCAAAGTCATATGTTCTCAAATCATAGAGATTCGTGGTTCTGGAAAGGTTGCTCATCACATAAGTTCTCAGTTTCCTCAAATATCATGCTATTGTTGTGGCCGCATTATGGTTTATTTCAAATGCGAGGAATGAAATCATTTTCAAAGGCGCTTGTTGGAGAAAGGAAAAAGTGACCGAAGACATCAAACCTAACTCATTTAGTTGGGTAAAAAATAGAGGATCATTAAAGTTAAATTGTTGGGAAAAATAATGTAATTTTAGCATTAATTTCTCTATGTAAGCCTTGTACTTTCTAGCACCTTGCTAGCTAATAATGCATCTTGCCTTGCCTTTCGGGAAAAAAAAAAGTATGTAAATCATTTTTTTAATTCAATGTTTTTTGTTTCCCTCAATTAAAGATACTTAGGATCTTAAATTTATGGTACCTTGTACATAATTATCATTGTGCTGATCTAATTAAAGTTGTATTTAAATTACAAAGTCTTATGTTGAACAAAACCATCATACCACAAAATAAGATTTTATAAAAAGTTACATACATAAGTAATGTCAACACTAACATAAATGTATCTTTCAGCTGTCTAAGTTTTTATTATCCTTATAATCTATAAAACAACTATATAATTTATATCTCAAATGATTGAATAGTTAAGACGTTGTAATAAGACGTATGATCACCGAAATCAAACTTGATCACTGCCATCGTCACCGTTTCTAAACCAATAATTATAATCAAAAGTAGCAGCACCTTTAGGGACATCTTTCATCACCCATTCGTGACCTTTGGGATAATATATTCCTGTACGAGGATGTGGAATCCAGCAACTTTCGTCATGTTCATTGCACTTTACATCATGTAGTTGTACCTTATGCTCAAACGATTGTACTTCACGTTCACTATCATAATATTCGTGCCACCTAGCCACCTTGTTCATGCAACGTACCACAACTCCTTTGGGAGTAAAGGTATTACTGCTCCTGCATGAAATACATCCAAAGCGTTATTGTTTCATAATATAAAACACATGTCACATACTCAATTGAAACTTTGTTATAAGCAGTTGAATTTAAAATGATAAAGATAGTTATAAATGTTGTTTATGATCTCTAATGGAATGATGAGTGCAAAGTAAACAAAAACACCAGTAGTTAGTGTCCGAAGACCACTATAGAAATTATAGACAACGAGATCGAGCCCAACCTAGGGAATAAAGTCTTTACGGTCGTTGCAAGTCCACCTATGGTCATGGTTCACAAGATGGAGATCGATAAGAAAACTCGTTTGTTCGAGTATGCAACGAACTCTTATGGATGATCTGCCAAAAGTATGATCGAACCTTCTTTTATATAGGTAAATATGTAGGGAATATATGACATAAAGAACAAATTCTTCTTCTCGTTATTTTAATTCCATAAGTTCAAGAATTTGCCACAAGAAAAGTAACACGTATAGTTTCTTCTATTCTATTTTCACGCTCTTTTCAATGGACTAAAACCAAGGAATATAATAATTTGGTTTATTATTCTTTAAATATGAATTCACATGTACGTAACTAAAGCTTATATTGAGGTGGGTATTGTATAATGTGCTTTAAGTGTGTGAAGAGTAGGAGCTTATCAAGATATGAATCGAATAATAAAGGAGGTGTATATGGTTATAACTAGGTTAGTGACCCGTGTATTACACACGGGTTGAATAAATAAAATACTAATAATTAGTAATAAAAATTTATAAATTATAAAACTATTTTGAAGATAAAATATAATTATATGAATACCTACTTTATGTAAATAAACAATAGTATACTTTTTTAAACTTTTATTTTATAAAAAATATACGTTTTAAATATTTTATCTTAAGAAAAATGAACTTATTTTAAAAAGAGTTTGTTGTATTCTGTGTTTTATAATATTTTTTTTTTTAAAAGTGTGTTTTTAATAAAAAAAAGGTTTTAATTTATTAAATTATATAATTTTTAATATGAAAATAGTATGATTAATATTATTAGTAGTTAATATTAATAATAATAAGAAGAAGAAGAAATGAGAAAGTTAGCATAATAAACTTATAATTATGTCAAGTCTTATTTTATATTTTTTTTGTTATAGATACATAGATAGTCTATTAACTATAATAAAAAAGGTTACATGACACGAGTCAACATATTAGACATTTTTATTTTTATTTTCCCGCCTCTCTCTCCTAATTAATGATATTAGTATATATAGAAATTATATTATTTAAAACATTTCAAATTAAAAAATAGATGTCATAAAAATAAAAAACTAGATTTTAATGAAAAACATACTTAAAATTGTATAGACATGAAAAAATTCTTCAATACGAAGTATTTTAATACTATTTTTCTAAGTTTTATAAGATAATTAGTTTTTTTAAATAAAATTAAAAAAGACTAGAATGTTTTAAAAAGAGATTAAAAAACACAATCTTATAAAACAATATTTTAAAATGATATTATTATTGCTTTTTCCTTAAAATACTTATATATACATAACTCAATTTTATCTTATTTACAAATATTATTTATAATTTTTAAATTTTATTACAAATTATTTAATATTTTTTTTATTCAACACGTGTATTACACGGGATATTATACTAGTATATAGATAAATAGATAGGCCAGAAACCCATTTATTAAATAGATTATAAGTTAGTAATAAACACGAACAGTTACAGTACAATAATTTAATATAAGATATGATTAAAATTATATATACATAATAGCTCAAGAAATAAAACAATTATACTATTGTTTTAGCTTTCTTATCTAAATAGTTTTATTTTTAAATATAGTTTTAAGATTTTTTTTATAAAAAATTATTGTTTATAAAAATCTTGTTTGTTAAAACTCGGGTTTCTCATTATTCTGATTGTTTTAATAAAACCTTTTAGAAAATTTTATATTTTTTATAATTTTTTTAAAGGACTGATTTAAAATATTTTGTTTCAAAAAGATTTAGTTTTTAGAAAATTTTATATTATATATAAATTTTTTTTATTATTTCTATTTTAATAAAAAATGTGATTTTTAAATTCTTTTATGAAATTTTATTTTTAAAAACATAGCTTGATTTAAAATTATAGATGAGAGAGAAATATTATAATTAATAAATTGACTTTTATTAAGAGAGAGAAATTAGTGTGAGTGTTAAATTACCATAATATCTTTTGGAGGAAAAATGAAATGAGAATGTTTAGAATAATGACAAGTGTCGAAAAGGTGATTTAAAATAATGACAAGTGGTAAAAAAAACCTTCTTTTATTAAGTTTATAGATTATAGATATGCATTCACATCATAATTACACATTAATCGATTTACGTTGTATGTAGATGTAGATATATATTACGCACAATAATAAGTTAGACATGAACTATTACTCACAAAACCATGTTACGTACATAATTATTACACAAATATACACTACGCATATATTATTATACATTAAGTATATACAACTCACAGTTATATGTATAGTAAAACGATTTTTCTAAAAAAAAATATTTTTCGTTAAAAAAATTGTAACATTACTGTACTGAAGTTAATGATTATAAACTTATTTTATGATAATATTTTCATGAAAGAATTATAATGTTTAAAAGATTATTTAAGTTTAAAGAAAATGAAGAAAGTATATAATGGTTAACAATTGTGAAACTTTTCATTTTACACTTTACAACCATTAATTCGTTTCATTGTCTACATGTTACATACATATCATCTTACTCATTGATAATCATGTAGATTAATAACTCGTCTGTTGGCTATGTTTTAGGGGATTTGGAATGCTTGGAATGGGATCATTTTCAATTCTAGGACAGCCTACGTTAATGTGGTTGAAGAAATAAAGTACATTTCATTTAGGTGGTTGAAGCTAGCTAGGACGAACCTTTAGACCTATATGACAAAATTGGTATTATTTCTCATTTTATAGATTTTGAATGTAATGAATGTTTTTTTAGCCTAGCATGTTGCTAGTGATAGTGGTTTTTAATAATATTTTTCGTTCAAAAAAAATCAAATATTTATTCATTTCTATATAAGATTTTTTTATATACATTTTATGCTTTTTAAGTTGGTTTGTTGGATAAACAAACTTCGATTATTAATCATTCATTCAAAGGGAATTGATATGTCTGGTCCTAGATTTATCTTTTCAATCGCATTCAAAGAAAATATATGTTTCACCTTTTAGGTTTTTGCAAAATACTTTGATTATTAATCGTTCATTTTAAAAGAATCAAGAAGTCTAATCCTAGATGTTGGTTTCAAATTCTTAAATTATGATTGCTAATAAGATATAAATTCTTAGAGTATGAACTTTTTGTATGGATGATTGGATGCCTTGGTTATGGGTTTCGTATATTAGCTATAACTAAAAATGAGCTTTAAACAAAAGGGAGGATTAGGTCAGACGTTGACCGCGATGAAAACTATAATATTTTTTCACGGCATTATAAAACCAATAAACTGATGAAAAAGGACCGATGGGGAATAGACCCTGTGATCATTAAAGACTGGGGCTACGTACGTATATTAGAGTTACCATAATACAGTGAATCTTTATGAAGATGTATATATAATTTTTATGAGTGTCATTGAGTGACACTAATGTTTCTTTGGACGGTTCCTTCATATGATTTTGATCTTGATAAAAAAAAAACAAACTTAAGTTGAAGTAAAGGAAAATTGTTAGCCGCAAATTTCTTTTTTACAATGGCTCCATCTGTTATTCATTTATTTTATTTTTAGAGTAAATTATATTTTTCTTCATTTATCTTTATACTAAATTTCAGATATTGTCCTTAAAGTAAGAAATTACACTAGTTGTCCTTTACGTTTAAATTTTGTTACGCATTTAGTCCTTTCCACTAACGTCTGTTTGTTTATTGTTAATTCATGTCAAATGACTTGCACACGAGGGTAAATTAGACTTTTTACCATTACTAAAAAAATGAATTAAAACCTACCCTACACCATATCTCTCCCTTTATAAAACAAAGAACACCCCATCTGCATCCCCTATGACCCACCTTTGCCGCCACTCCTCCACCACCGACCCTCCTCTGGTCACAACCGACATCTCTAAACCATCATGTGTATCACCATAAAGCACCTCCATGACACGCATCTAAATCACCATAAACCCCTCCACCACACTAAACCAGAGGTGACCAGCCACCACCATGGTCATCTGCATCAAACAAACATGCGACCACCTAACCACCACTATCGTCACCTCCATCACCATAAACCATCAAAGAGTCAAAATCCTACAGCATAATTTACGAAGAGCAACACTCTCTCTTTCAGATCCAGGGTTTGTGTAATTGGAAACAACTAAAGAAAGAGATCGAGAGGGACGGGTATTGAAGGAATCAACAACAGTTGCGGGGTGGTGATGCGTGGTCGGAACCCTAAACAATCCAAGTCCTCTTTGTTTGATTTTTCACCTAAAATCCGCCATTAAAGATGAAATATGCACCGCTAGAAAAAAGATGATCACTAACAATATTTTCCAACGGATGTAACGATTGAAAGGTTATGGAAGGAATACCGACGTTACCTATTAAAAACATTTTAATAATTTTCTTTTTTATGTTTTTAAGAAACTATGGGCGACCTAGCAGAAATTAAAAATGGTCTGAAAGTACTTGTTGGTCAGTGAGTTGCGATGAATCTTAGCACCACACAGCCGCTCTCGGGTTTGATTAACGCAATCAAATTTCTTGTAATGGATTCCTATGGCAAATCTGTTGGAAATTAGACACCTTAAAAAAGAAGAAAAAAAATTCCTCACAAACAATTTTTTCATAATGGTTCTTGATTTGTCTCGTAATATTACCGATGGATATCCTCAGAAATCTGTCGATAATGTTCTCTATACATACCAACCTTAGATTGTTTCTAGAGTTAATATAGACTAACACATGTTAATTTTTTATAAATAGCCAATGTTCTACTCGTCTATGTTTTTAACTATAAATTGGAAAGTTGGGATGTTTTAAAATAGGAAAGAATGTTGTTTGGGCATGATTTGTACATAATCTCGTGAGGACACGTAAACAAGCTAATATTGAAGATTATTGTTTGGGACTTAGCTGTAATTAATGGTCTCATAATTTAAATATTTCATGTGTACCTAACATGCCGACGGATTTTTTCATATTAGACGTGAATTGATGGACTCGGAACATGAAGGCAGGTCTGTATCTTTCACGTGAGCCATCGTAATTCAAAGCATCAAGACCAGACAAATTTACTTTTAAAGTCACCAAAACTTAGGGATTGGACTTGGTCAATATTAAAACAAATTTTATTATGTTATTTATGTTTATATTTGATTGCAATGTAATGATTGATTAGTTATTTAATGAAAATAACATTTAATATTATTTCAATTTATTAAATTCCATGTGATATGAACAATAGATTTACAGTTTGTCCACCCCGATGATTTTACCATCGGTTGGGGTGTGACAATTTTCACCACACTTCTTATTACTGATTTCCAAATCAAACTCTTATAGCAACACCCATCTGATCAATCTTAGTTTTTTATCCTTCTTGCCCATTAGGTGCTTCACTGCACTATGATCCGAGTAAATGATGACATTGCTTTACTAAATGTAAGACCTAAACTTAGCAAGGTCATAAATAACTACAAGTAGCTCTTTTTCCGTAGTTGTAAAATTTATTTGTGCACCATCTAAAGTGTTGCTAGCATAATAACTGAAATGGGATACTTATCCACCGGTTGCCTCAAAAAATCTCCAATCGCAAAGTCACTACCATCACACATAATTTCAAAAGGTAATGATGAGTTTGATGCTTGTAATATTGGGGCTTTAACCAATTTTTCTTCAAAGTTATAAAAGCTTTAAGACACTCTTCATCAAACACGAATGATACAGCTTTTAAAAGAAAATTACAAAGTGGTTTTGTTATTATTCTAGAACTTCATATAAAGAGTTTATAAAACCTAACATATCTCAAAAAAGACTATATGCCCTCAACATTCGTGGGATAAAGTAACATTAAAATAACTTTAATTTTTGCATGATCAACCTCAATTTCATGTTTTAAAACTACATAACCTAAGACAATACCCTCTTGAACCATAAAATGTCTCTTTTTGTGGCTTAATACCATATTTGTTTCGATTTGTTCTTTCAAAACTTATAGTTAATTGAAACAAACAACTTTAAAAAGATGGGCCCAAATTGAAAAATCATTCATCAAGATTTTTAAAGACTCCTTAATTATATCAAAAAGATACTCATCATACATCTTTGAAATGTGGTTGGGGCATTACAAAGTCCAAATGTCATTCACCTAAATGCAAAAATGCCATAAGGACAAGTAAATGTAGTCTTTTGCTGGTCATCTGGATGGATTGCAATCCGATTGTACATTGAAGAACCATCTAAAAAGATGTAAAAGGGAGTGGTTAATAAAAGGGAGTGGGAAATGGTCTTTGGATGTAGCAGCATTCAGCTTCCTCAACCTCATTGTTCCCATTATCTTGAGTATCCTCTAATTCTTTGGTATGGATGAACTCATTTCAAACTAAACCTATTCTTTTTAACCCCTTTGAATTTGTTGCAAGTATGTCTTTATATAATATAGATTTGTTAATGGTGATATGTTTTTCCTTGATTTCCTATTTGTGGTGAAAGTCTTAAACCTGTGACCCATCTCACTTGACTCATAGCTAATTATAGACATTTCTTGGCCTCTGTATCTAGCTTATCCATGTCCATACCCTTCACCTATAAGCGCTACAACCAAATATTTTCAAATGTTAAATATTTCTTGACCATATTTCTTAGTCCAGGGGCAGACTTAGAAGGGAGGGGCAAGGGCAACCAACCCCGCAGATTTTTTTTCCACTTGTGTAACGTGTACTAAGGTTTTTCGATTAACCTTTTCTTTTTAATACCGAGCCCTATGAAAAATTTACAAGCCCTAAACCCAAATTTTTTAAGTGTTTAGCTCACTAAAAATTAAAACTATGGCTCGTTTTAGTTAAAAAGTCATCTCTAATATAATCACTAACAGTTTTATTGTGTATTAAATCCCTATGCCCATTTCTTAAAATATAACTTGATTCATTTTCATTACATTAACGATACTTGTATTTGTTATATTAAAAAAAAATTTTAAGAAGGTTTCGATTGATGGTGTAAGGGATATTTTTCATGAGATAAAGACTCATAAACAACTATATAATGTAATGTTTTTTCTTACTTTCTAATGAAATCATATTTTTGTTAAGTGTTTATGATGTTATTGTATTTTGTTTATGTGACACGACCTGACACAAACCTAAAGGTCTATAATCGAGCTGAGATATGCATGGCTACTCGAGAACTCGAACCGACCCCTAAGAAAAAATTTGATGGGTCTACACTATTGGAAGCCTAAGGGTATCGAATGTTCATGGTTTATCAAATAAGTTGTAGTGTTGACTGCATCTACTCCATACAACTGTTGGAGTCCTACATTTAACCTCATGCTTCAAGACATTCATTATAGTTCTAATCATCCTCTTTGTAACTCCATTATGTTGAAGAGTTTCTAGAACCATCTTTGTCATCTTGATCCTAGCATAACACAATAGTCAATGAACAGAGTGCTATGTAGGCTATTACTAGAATTCAAGCATTTTGCCAAGCAAATTAGTTTCCAATTCAACAATGGTTTTTCATTTCTTTAAAATTAATACATACAACATATATATTTTCATAAAGAAAAGTCATATCTTTTGTGTTGAATCATCGATGAATATGACATAATAGTTAGCTCATCCCATTGAATAAACTGAAGTAGGTTCATGTTACACCCCGTTGACCGGGTCTGGTCGTGACTGACTGATATCATCACAATGCAGCGAAAATTAAAGGCAGTCAAACTAAATCATTACATTAATTAAAATATTCATAAATAAGTTGTCTAATATCCGAATATAAACATAAGATTTAATTGTTTTTGGACAAATAAAAGGGATAGGGCGGTGGCTAATTCTCCAATTGGTCCATCTAAAGTGTCACCTATCCTTTCGACATCTGTCAGTTAACTTCACCTGAAATACACACCCAAAATATGTCAACATTATATTGGTGAGCTCATGAGTTTAAGACACGTTACCTTTCAGGATAAACATAAATCTGATTGTTACAATAATGACATAATATTCAAGGTGCACAATAGAATGTATCATAATCAAGCCTGACCCGGACTTACCCGCCTACCCGCCCCTAAATATATCCCTAACCCATTACTAGAATGTTGGATTTAATTATGCCCTACAAAGCACGGTTAAAAGGCACTAATTTGTGACACAATGATTATTGAATCTCAATGGGGGTTTCCCTACATAAGGGCCCATTGTGTGCGGGGATCCCCCAAATAGTACTATCCACAAATCACGCGGCTCCTAATGGAGTTAATGATTGGCTCCGTTCGGAGACAATAGCAGGTAGTATTGCACCACAAATAATAATAAACAACGAGTATATATTCCACCCCAAAAGTTTTAAAGTAAAAAGGGGTCATAAGACTCACTTGAAGATTGATCGAGGGTTGCTTGAATGTTCGGATGCTACCGACCGAGAGGGTTCCTATGTTTGTTTCAAGTGAATTAGCATCTTATTAAGTAATTAATCAAGTCAAAACCCTCTTGTTTTCCATTTGTCATAAATGGCTTGATAATTTCTAATTTGTGTGCGTAAATTTGTTTTAGGTCTAGGGTTTTGTATTTATGACTTTATGTGATGTTTAAGTTAAATCTAGTATCGTATAAATTTAGATTATCATTAGTTCTATAAGTGTGATAGGTTCCCAAAACAGCAAGGTTTCATTAGTTGGCAAGTTTGGTCCCTTGACTTTGCTAAATTGGCATTTTTAACCCTAAGGTTTGGAATTTGACACTTAAATCAATTTGTTGACTTTTGTTGTTTCAATAGATTTGGTTTACTGTAATAAATTCATTTTGTGTCTATTGGGTTTTTCTTTACGGGTTCAATGGCTTGTTTTCTTGTCATGTGTTTCGGGAAGTAGGAATTTAGGGTTATCTCAAACTAGGTGGTTAGGTTGTCCAAATGATGTTTGTCTTTGGTTATATCTTATCTAGGGTGTTCCTTAGTCCCTGAAATGTTATGGTCTTGTTCATGGGGTTGGTGATTTGGGTATCGGGTTTTAAAACGCGTATCGGGTCTCGTTTCGAGTGCGTTACGCGTTGTGGTTTTAGGTTCATTGGTTTCATTATATTTTCTGATTCATTTCAAGTTGAGGGTCATGATTTAATATAAAATTTTGATTATCTTATTTAAGGATTTTTACATATTATTATTATTTTTCCTTCTAGCTGGTCGTTACTAACTTATATTAACGTAAAATTTATATAAATTCCTATAAAATTCCATAAATGGTAATTTTGTTTTTAACTTATTTTTATTATTATTAAGCCATTATTTACTGTAACCTCATTATTTTGAGGTGCAACGCTAGGGTCTAGGTTTTTAACGGGTTTTCGGATTTGGTTGACTTTGGTCAACTTTTATCCATATAAGTCTTTAGAATACTTATAATCATCTTTAAGTTCTGGAGTCTTCACTAGAATTGCCCTTAATCTGGTTTTTAACAATTTTCTCTATTTTAAAGTGATTATCCTTTGTATTTTTGTTGACCAATGAAATAAATTCTAAAAATTATGAAATTTGATTTCTAGGCTTTTGTCACTATTTTAAGTCTGCTGGAATTTTTTTACAACCAAAATTTTGTAGTTTCACCATTTCCGTTACCTAGCTCGGTTAGTCTCGTTAAGTCTCGGTTCTGAATTTCTAAGTGTTTTATTCTGATTTTTCCTCTACTAAACATTTTAATATCATAATTAAATCTAAATAACCTATAATTTTAGTAACTTAGTTTCCCCAAATTATTTCTTTATTTTTCTTAGAAATACATATTTTTAACATTTGTTTTATTCTTAAAACATGAAATCCATATGTTTAAGTTGTGAAAATTTATTTATGATATGACATGATCTCTTTAAAATTTCAAAATATTTAGATCATAGTTTTTGGTTTCTTGTAATATATTTTCATATTTCGTGAAAATCGGGTTTTCGGGTAGGTTAGTTTAGCTAAACCGTGTTTGTGCTCAAAGGGGGTTTTGAAAATAATTTTGTGTCTTTTACTTTCTGAAAAACAGAGTGCTTTGTGGGTTCATGAGATGTGGGGGTTGTCATGGGGTTTGTATTGTCACTTCCGTGACAATACGCAATGTTTTGCGTATTTTCGGGTAATAACTAGATACCTTGTCGAGAGAGGGGCTGAGATGGACGTGTGGGCTGTTGGATGAGCTTGAGAAAGTGAGAGAAGGCTGTTCAAAATGGTGGGTTAGTGCAGGTCATAAGATCAAAGAAATGAAGATGTGAACTTGAATATGTGTGGATGTGTGTTCAAGTGGTGTTATCTTGTTGTTAATGGTGGTGATGGTGATTTGTGCTTGAGTCGACCAAAGGCTCCTAAGGGCTGGTGTCGTGTTGTTCTTTGAGCTCAAGGAAATGAAGAAGTTGATGGAGGAAACACTTGGAGAGGTTGTAAGAGTTAGGGATGGTAGTAGTGAGTGTTTGGGAAGTGAAGGGGGAGAGAGGAAAGAGGGGGGGCGAAGTTAAAGGAAGAGAAGGAGAGGGGTAGGCTTAGGTTCTTGGTCTTGCCAAGATCTTGTTGAGATTTGGGGGGCATTGGTCATCTACACAACCTCCATGCATTGGCTTAGCATGGAGGTGATTTGACTTGGCCTTTTTAAAACAATTAATAAAAAACTTTTAAATTTTCAAATCATGTGCAATGCTAGACACACACACACACACACACACACACATATATATATATATATATATATATGTGTCGTATGTATGTATGGGTGATGTATGTGTGCCGTGTATGCATGCATGTGTGTGTGTCGTGTATATATATATATATATGTGTATGTGTGCCTTCTGCATACGTATGTATGCATATATGTGTCGTTTGTATGTATATATACATATATAGGGGTGTGTGGGTGTGTGTCATGTGATTATTTACATGAATGTATGAGTTTATGAGAATGTACTTTTTTTAATGCATGCATGGTTGACTATCATTATTGTTTAAGTTAGTTGGTGTAAGAATGCATTGGCTTTTTATTTAAAAAGTTTAATAAAATTTCATTTAGTATAATGCCATATTTTTCTTGTGGAAGGTTTTAGTTGGAAAATATTGGAGGGTCAATGATTTAATTTATCAAGTATTTAATTTACTAGGTTTTAGTCATCATTTCAGGCACTTATAATTTGAGACATATTAGTTAATTATAGGTTACAGGATGTTTTTATGTTTTTCTACAATGAAAGTCTTTTGTTCTTCATATTTATGGGCTTTTAAATCTTAAGAGTTCACCTTTTGTTATTTAATATTTTTATAATTTTTAAATTATGTTCGCTAGTTGATTCTTCTAGGTTGTAACAGACGTTAAGGTTTCGTTTATTAGTCTTTGTTTGAATGGATTGATGTTTATGGCTTTAAAGTTTAATTAATCGGTAAGTCTTCACTAATCGGATTTATTATCTAAGGTTTACTTAATTTTTGTCTTCTAAGCTTATTGGACTCGAAGCCCATTTGGTCGGTTCAGCATGCCCCATAATTGTGTGAGGCCCACTGGCCCATATTGGTTTTGCTAGCCAAAGCCCATTAAGTATTATGGCCCAATGGCCCAGTTAGGGTTTGATGGGCCAAAGCCCATGTAGGCGTGTGTATTAATGTGGGCCTAAGCCCAAGGTTGTCGGGCCTAATTCAAGGCTCCCTAAGTATGGCCCATTAGGTTTCTAAAAAAAAATTTCCAGGCCCAAAAGTCGAGGTTGTCACATTCTCCCCTACTTAAAGAAATTTCGTCCTCGAAATTTTCTTAAGGTCATATTCTAAATATCAGATTCTCAATTTATCATGCTATAGTTATAATAGTTACAAAGCACAATATATAGATTGTTACCAAGATATGAAGGTAGTCAGGTGTTGTGTGATGCTAGGGTTGAGGTTTCACGCGAGTTTTCTGAAGTTCCGCCAACAGGGGTCGAGGACTTAAATAGGTGTGGATAGTTCTTTTTAATTTCATTTTATAGTTCCCACGTGAACTCAGGTCCTCTTTTGGAGTTCCATTTGACCTTTACAATGGGGACTTTTCCCCGTCTAAGCTTCTTTTCTCGTCGTGCCAAGATTTCTAATGGTTCTTCCACAAATTGCAATTTGTCGTTAATCTGAACTTCTGTGTAAGGCATCACTAGGGTTTCATCAGATAAACACTTCTTAAGATTCGAAACGTGGAAAGTGTTATGTATGCCTCCTATTTTTCAGGTAGTTCGAGCTTGTATGCAACACGTCCAACTCTTTCAGTTATCTTAAACGGTCCGATGTACCTTGGACTCAATTTACCTCGCCTCCCAAACCGAATTATCCCTTCCAAGGTGATACCTTTAGCATTACATCTTCCCCCACTTGGAACTCTAGAGGCTTCCTTCGATTGTCTACATAGCTCTTTTGTCGGTCTCTTGCGGCTGCGAGACGTTCTCGGATTTTAAATATCTTAGCAGTTGTTTCCTGAACTATTTCCGGTCTGGTTAGTTGACTTTCTCCAACCTCTACCCAATAAACTGGAGATCGACATTTGCGCCCATAGAGTGCTTCAATGGTGCAGCCTTGATGCTCGTGTGGTAACTATTGTTGTATGAAAATTCAGCTAATGGCAAATGGGTGTCCCAGTTCCCACCAAAATCGATCACACAAGCCCTTAACATGTCTTCAAGTGTCTGAATCATTCTCTCGCTTTGACCGTCCGTCTGAGGGTGGTACGCTGTGCTTAAGTCTAATCGTGTGCCCAGTGCTTGCTGGAATGACTGCCAAAACCTGGAGGTGAAGCTGCACTCGCGATCGAAATTATCAACCGTGCCTGGTCACAATTTCATCGACATACAATTTGGCTAGCTTCTCCATCTTATGGTCCTCCCTTATTGCTAGGAAATGTGCTGACTTAGTCAGTCGATCTACTGTCACCCATATAGCATCATGCCACTTAAGGGTTCGAGGAAGTTTGGTAATAAAGTCCATGGTGATATGCTCCCATTTCCATTCGGGTATTTCAGGTTGTTGAAGTAACCCTGAGGGCTTTTGATACTCAGCTTTGACTTTTGAGCATGTTAGGTATTTTCCCACATAAGTAGCTATTTCCTTCTTCATACCTTGTAAGGCCCTGTTCCCAGGACACTCACAGTTGGACATTCATCGCACATAATATTTCAAAATCACATAAATCTATTTAAACATTTGCAGCGGAATAATTTAACAAAACCATTTCGTATATTAACATTGCTGTTTACAACATTACTACATTACAATCGTCGCTTGGTTTCATTACTATACAAAAAAACATCGTTGCTACACAAAATGGATGCCAGTCAAAACCCACCGAGCAGCTTCGCCCCGTGCCATCCTCAGCAACCATTACCTGCCAACTGAAAATGCATAAAAGTCAGCGTTGCTGAGTGAGTTCTAGTTTTATGAAAAATATTTACCTTCATTCGTTAAAACATTTTCATACTTTTGCACGTGATCACACATCATACTTACATCAAGGTAATATTTATTATCTTCCGTCATCGTTCATTTCGATTATATCGCACGTTTCGTACTTTTCGCACGTTACATTATCTTTCACTTCTATCTAGGTCCTGTCATATACTAAACCCCCCTCTTGGGCACGAAGCCAACTAATCTAGGGTTTAGCGACAAAGACCCCGTTTCGTACGTATGGAACAGTCACCAAGACTGATCCCCCTGTGTGTGAACCCTCATGGGGCAGCCAAGATCGCACGCTGTATGACACACAGTGAGCTAACACTACTCTCAAGGAGTTGTGAACCTCCTTACATTTTGCTTGCAAGACTTTCATTCGTTCATTCATTATGTTCCACTTTCATTATCTTAGATCTTTCGCTTCGTTAAGATAATACTTTATGTTCGTTATCATAATCACACCATGCAAAGCCACGAAATAATAATAATAAAAACATAAAGAAAACAGGCCTTAACATACATAACATCATCATATAATCATCACATATCATCCCCGGAAACATCCCAAGTCATATCCTAAAATCCCTCTTTCCCGAAAATTTCAGAAAATTTTGTAAGGCACTAGGCGCATGAGCACTATGCAGGCGCACGAGCACTATGCGGGCGCATGAATACTTACTTAGGGCGCACGGCACTATTGGGGCACACGGACACTATTGGGGCACACGAGCCTTACTTAGGCGCATGGGCAGATTTCTGGGCGCACGGGTACTATGCAGGCGCATGAGCCTGGTTTAGGCGCATGGACACTTAGGCGTTTTGGCATACTTAGACGCATGGGCATACTTAGGCTCCTGGGCATAATCCTAGGCGCATGGACACTATTTGTACGCGTGAACCTTGGACGTTTGGGTACTGTTTGGGCGCATGATCTCAGGCGCATGAGCACTTAGGCGCATGGCCTACTACTTTTCTAACTAACTCCATTTCAGACCCAAAAACATCAATCTAAGCTGTTCTAGCCTAGTTTCTAGCATACTAAGCATCTAACAAGCATAAAACCATGAACATAATCATAAATTTCCCAAACATACACCCTTCCAACAGGGCACATACACATACATACGGGTACACACCCAAGTTTTATAAAAACATTAAAACATGCATTTCCAGTCCCAAAATCAGTATTAAACATTTAAAAACGGGATCTAGAACTCACCTCTTGCAACTTTTGAGTAAGACTTCATTCAAACCCGATGCTTATGATCTCAAACACCTAAAAACACCAAAACACACAACCGAGTACACGCAAACACATAAGCACATACCCAAAGGCTGAAAATCAGCCAAGAACACCCTAATAATCAAAAAACTAACCTGAATTTTGACTTCTTTTTCTTCCTCTCTCTAGAACCGAGAGAATTCTGCTCTTTCTCTCTCTAAAAATCTGAATGAAAGTTGATGGAACATGGGTGTGGGCGGCCACACCTTCATTTGAACAAATAACATCAACTTTATCCCATGTATTACTTTAACCCCTTAACTTGTATTATTTTGATTTTCTTTCCTTTCTTCCCTTTTTCCTTTCTTTTAAAATTTCTGGGTGTTACATAACTGCCACCAGTAATTTACCTTCAGGTCCTTATACATCTTATCACTCCTAAGATGAATGGTACTTAGTTTTATGAGCTTCGTGTAACACCAGTCCTCTCAAATCGCCTTGCTTTGGGACCATATTCTTCCATTCATCCTCATTATGCCATCATTTTGGGCACTTAACTGGTTTTTCATTCTATTTAATCCTTCTAGGATATGATCCTCTGCCTTTAAGGCGTTGGCTTGAGCCTCAAGCACTCGTTCATTCAAATTGATTCGCGCTTCCATTCGTAGTGCACAAACCTTTAGTGGTTTCGTTCTCTCTTTTCTACTCAGTGCATCGGCCACCACGTTAGCTTTCCTGGGTGGTACCTGATTTCACAATCGTAGTCGTTGAGAAGTTCCACCCATCTCCTTTGCCTCATGCTCAACATCTTTTGGTCAAAATGTGTTGTAAGCTCTTGTGGTCAGTGTATATCACACATTGTGTACCGTAAAGGTAGTGTCTCCAAATTTTAAGTGCAAACACCACAGCTCCAAGTTCTAAGTCATGGGTGGTGTAATTTTGTTCATGCACCTTCAGCTGTCGTGAGGCGTATGTGATGCGTTCAAGTTTTGTATGTGTTTTAAGTGTTTAAATGTATGCTTTTAACATTATTTTTCTATCAAGCATAGTCACTTTGTGTTATGTTTGAATTGCAGGTCTATTGAGTTTAAATAATGTATTTAAGGGTTGCATGAAAATTGGATGATATATGGATGAAAAAAGATGAAGAAAATGAAGAAATTGATGCAGAATTGGCCTAGGACGTAACTTACGTCCTAAAGGAAGTAAGCTACGTCCTTTCTTAAAAAGAGCAGTTTTTGAGACGTAAAACTTAGCGCTTTTCGGGAGGCAGCCCGAAAAACTTTGTGGGTATGTTCGCTACAAACCTCACGAGACTTTACTCGTCCACTTGGGCCTACCGAGGGGTTTAAAAGGCTTGTGCATATGCTAAATGCAACCGTGATTCCTACGAAATGAGTTTAGATATTTATTGTTTTCATTTGTTTCTATAATATAATTTTTTTAATTAATCATTTTTATAGAGTTTTAGATTAAATGTTGCATTGGGAATGCAATGCTTCAAGTAGGGAAATGGGTACATATTAATTTGTTTCTTTTAGTATTTGGTTTTTCTTTTTTGTTTTGATTTTCAGCTCTAAGCACTGGATGTAAATATTTAAGTGATGGGAAGTTTGAAAATTGAGAAAAAATTTTGATTGAACAAAATCTTTCAAAATGCCCATAAAACGACTTATTTATGCATGAAAGCTTAATTTTTTTTCAATGTAAATCGTGAAAGTATGTTTAACCTATCCACAAGCAGGGTCCTTAGTCATAGCTAGCTCACTTGAAAAAATGCAATTCTGAGAATTGATATAGATATTTAACCGGGGTAACAAGCTGATAGTGGACTTTTTATGCATGTGTTCGCATCCTTAACCTGTTTACCATCATTAACTGTGAGAATTGAGCCCACAAATGAGCTTAGAACATCAATAGTTAATTGCTTATTTTTTCTTTCATTTGTATTTACCAGAACAATTGCATTATTTTAGAACTTGCATAATTAATACGTTTCGAGATCATGAACCAAACTGTTTCACATAAATGATTAAGGCGTTAGGATGAACTTTTGTTCTAGCTTTTTTCAATTGTATTATCCTACCCTAAAATGATCCCCTAGTCGCCAATTTGAGCCCCAACCTTTTTATTTGTTTAAACCCGAATCAACCCATTAGCCTTTTCAAACCTTTTTTTTTTTTAAGCCCGTGTGATGAATCAGATAAGTATTGCTTGAATTTTGATATAGTATTGTTAGAAGCAGTGAAGTGTTTAGATATAATCAGTATTAAAAAAAAGAAAAAAGAAAAAAAAAATGAATAATAGATCAAAATGACCACAATATCAATGTCATGTTTCAGTGGTATAAATTGTGAATATGGGTCAAGTTTACCCAATTCACTATGTAGTGTTGCTTATTATTCAGTATGTTTCAACATTCTTATTTGGGTTTCATCACCTTTAGCTACTTCAAATTCTCTATCTGCACCTAAACCCTAAGCCTTACATTACAACCTTTCAAGACCTTTTGATGTGTGCATAGTTTGTGTTAATTGGTTGAGTTGCGATCATTATGCAAGCTTATGGTAATTATGAGTTGTTCTTGGTTAAGAGTACTACACTGATATACTAGTACATCTTTTGCTAGACCAGATACTAAACTGAGAGCGGTGAAACTTGTGAGAGGTGTGACTACATGTATAGGGAAGATTAGAAAGCTTGTTAGGCTTGGTTAGATAGATCATATTTCAAAGAGTAATATCTTTGCTGACAAAGCTATAACTTGATATTTGAAACTATGAGTTGGGTATAACTTGGGACCTTAGCTAACCAAAGGTCATGGCTGGATCGTATTTGTCTAATATTAGTTGTAGTGTTATGAGCGAGTTTGCTTGGGAGCAAGCAAATGATAAGTGTGGGGATGTGATGCGTTCACGTTTTGTATGTGTTTTAAGTGTTTAAATGTATGCTTTTAACATTATTTTTCTATCGAGCATAGTTACTTTATGTTATGTTGAATTGTAGGTTTATTGAGTTTAAATGATTTATTTAAGGGTTGCATGAAGATTGGATGAAATATGGATGAAAGAGATGAAGAAATGAAGAAATTGATGCAGAATTGGCCTAGTACGTAACTTACGTCCTAAAGGAAGTAAGCTACGTCCTTTCTTAAAAGAGCAGTTTTTGGGACGTAAGACAGAGGCTGACCACGTAATTTAGGGGAGGACGTAACTTACATCCCTAAGGACGTAACTTACGTCCCTAAGGACGTAAATTACGTCGTGTACTTAATTTTGGTGTAATTCTCCGGATTTTGACTATATTTAAGGAGGGTTATCAATTCTAAAAACCCTAATTCGCATTGGGAGCAAAAGTTAACGAACTTTGCCATTCTTAAAGATTCTTCCACTTCTCCAACTCATTCCAATCCATCAAATCATGTTCCAATCCGATTTTGTTGCCGAATTCATGAAGATGCAAGGCTAAACTTCTAGTGATCTACCTCGGGTAATAGGTTTCGCGTTATTAGGTCCTTGTTCGTGTTCAATTTGTGTTGGGATTAAACTTTGGAACCCATTAAGTTCTTATTTGAGTTTAATTTGTGTCTTCATTGTTTAAACGATTGTTTTAGTAAATCTTGATTTGAATGTCATATGATTTTGCGCAAGTTATATGATTGCAAGGTTTTGGTTGTTATTCAATTGGTATAGTGTACTAAGACCCGTTAAGTCTTAGTTATCTTATCACTTAATCATTACACGTATAGAATCCCCATTAAGGATTTTCCACCAAGTTGAACAAAGCAATTCCCGAAAACCAAACCTTGATCCCGGGTGCATTACTCTTTCTCATAACTATCTTCTTAATTAATTTTAATTATTTGCAATTTGTTTTCATAGTTTATTTGTTAATCATTACAACATCCAATTTTCACAGCCAAGAGGCAATAGTATAAGTAATTCACTAATTTTTTTTCGTTAAGTAACTTAAGTAAATAATCAAACGAATCGTGTAACACTAACCACATGCTCTCCGTGGATACGATACCTGACTTACCCTAGCTACCTAGGTTGATTAGGTTTTTGCATGAACCCGACGACAGGTCAACAAAATGGCGCCGTTGCCGGGAAGCTAGTGCGCTTAGTATTATTGGATTTATTGGTTTTTGTTCAATTATTTGTTTAAGTTTCAAAAAAAAGAATTTAATTAAAAAAAGTTTATATTTTTTTCTTTTTCTTTTTCTTTTTCTTTCTTTCTTTCTTTCTTTTTTTTTATTTTTATTGTTTTGCTTTATTTGTTCGTCTTTACCCTGGGTATTGTAGTTGTTTGTGTAGGGTAATTTATTTGCAGGCTTTGTAGTATCATGGATTGGGATTGTGATGATGATTATGATCCATGCATTTTTTGCGGGAGATATTATCACTGGGTTCAAGATTGTCCAATGTTTGAGAGCAACTATGGAAACATAGAGAGAGGATCTTCTGAATATAGATGATAAAAAGGATATGTGAGAGCATACCATGAAGATGAAGATACATCCTCATATTATTCATACTCTGAACCACATCCATCATTAATTATCAATTCTGGTGATATGTGATGATGATTATGATCCATACAAGACTGGTGCTCCCCATGGCGAGAAACTTGGTATAATGAAGCCATTGTCCATGAGTTCTTGGAGTTGAACCATCAATTCTTGCATTTCAGAAGGGGCTAATCTGTATGGTGACTTAGCTGAAGGTGCTGATCCAGGTACCAGGTCGATACGAAACTCGACTTGCCTCTACGGGGGTAATCGGGGTAGCTCGTCTGGAAACACATCTGCAAATTCTGACACAACTGGTACCTCTTCAAGTCGTTTTTTTTCCTCGTTGCCATCACATAAGCTAATACGCGACACACTCTTTTCGTAGGCACTTATTAGCTTTCATACAGGATATAATGTTCAAGCCTAGTTTAGGTCTTTCACCGTACACAATGAGGGTCTTTCCTTCTGGCAGTGGTATTTTCAACAACTTCTTATCGCACACAATATCCGCCTTGTACTTTGACAGCCAATCCATTCCTACCACTATGTCAAAGCCTCCTAACTCTACGGCGATTAAATCTATGGGAAATTCATGCTCATCCAGATCAATGGACACCCGGCTATTGTTTCATCAGCCTTGACTAGGGTTCCATTTGCTAACTCTATGGTATAAGGACTAGCTAACTTAGAGGAATCTACGTCAATCTTTGGCCTAAAGTTTGTGGAACAAAGCTTTTATTTACCCCAGTATCAAATAAAACATGCATAATGACCATTGACCAAGAACGTACCTGTCACAACTTCAGGTTCCTCCCTAGCAGTTTCTGCATTCATCACGAAGGCTCTTCCTTTGGGGCGGCCAACCACAGGCTCTTTCGCCTTTAGTTTGGGGCAATCAGGGCGAAGATGTCCAGTTTCCCACATTCATGACATCTCGCAGGCCTTGTGGTGGTCGATTTGCATTCCTGGCGAAATGCCCCGGCCTGTTACACTTGAAACACACATTGGTCTTAACCTCCTTCCCTTGAGTCCGCATTCCAAGCTTGACTCGACACTGACCCACTGATGTAAGCCGCATTTCCCACAAAAAGGTTGTTTTCCTAGATACGGTTTCTTTTCTCCACTTGGCTTACTTCCACTCGCTCGCTTTCCCACTCGGTCCTCCACTCATAACCCTAAAATTATCCCACTTTCGCTTAGTTCCCACACCTTCCGATCCTCTAGCTCCTTCACACCTAACAACTTCATCGTTTAATGCCGCAGAAATTTCCACGGTCTCTTGAAAAGTCCTTGGCTTCGCAGCCTTCACCATTCCCCTGATCTTTTGAGTCAAACCCCACACATACCTACCTATCTTCTTAGACTCGAGGATAACCAAGTGTGGCACTAACAAGGACAACTCATCAAACCTATTGGTGTACTCTATATGTGCAGTTCCCTTCATCTCCAAACTCAAAAAATCAGCCTCCATCTTTTCTATTCATTTATTGGACAATATCGTTCAATCATTAACTTCTTGAACTCCTCCCACCTCATTCTGTTCACAGCATTCCTCCCTCGGGTCTGCAATAGGGTATTCCACCGTTCAAGGCTTCGTTTTTAAGTGAGTGTGTAGCAAACCTCACTTTGTTCTCCTCAGCACAGTCACTAATGTCAAGCACAGCTTCCATCTCTTACAGCCAACTTATGGTTCCTGTTGCACACTCGGTTCCAAAGTAGTCGGTCGCTTGCATGCCATGAAGGCTTTGTAGGCACACCCAGTTCGCACTCGCACCATTTCTCTCTCTTTTTCATTTGCATTAGCGTTGATGTGTGCAGCCATGGCAGGTAGGGCATTGGCAATAGC